>CM062815.1:894112434-894452443 GCA_031772625.1 Pinus tabuliformis
TGAAGGAGACAGAAATATTAACTCAGCAAGATGAATATGGAAGTAACCAGAAATTTAGAAGGAATGATCAGCTACATGAGAGTGAATTTAAGGAAGGCATTAAATTGCAGAAGTATAGAAGCTGGCAGCAGAATGAAGAACCAGAAATTGGTCTGGTTGTACAAAGGAAGATAAGTGAAGACCGAAGATACAGATGGAAACTGAAGAAAAGGGTGAAGTGGAAGCTATTGCAACAAAGGTTGAATGGCAAGCTGATGAATGAGTTCAGGGAACTTAAACAAATTCATATTGATTTGTTAAAGAAGAGAAGACTCAGAGAAATCAAGTCACCGCAAGAAGGATCCGCTGAAATCCAAAAGATCTATGATGGAGGATTGGTGCTTGAAGCATCAAAAGAAAATGAAAGGTATTGTATTTTGAAAACTGAAGATTGTTGTGTGTTTGCAGGTCACATTGACTTGAGGAAAGACAAACAGTTATTGAAGACTGTTGAAGAAATGACTACTCATAGTCATATGCAGAATAAGGAGGATGGCAAAATAATTTTTGAATTCAAAGGATACACTGAGTCATTGAAGATCATTGATCTTGAAGAAAGCCAAAGTGAAGGAGGATTAAAGACAGATATTGCGGACAAAGAAGTTATTAAAGATGGTGCAGAACTTTTGAGAGAACTTCCAGATGAGATTGTAGATTTGTGGTATAAGTCGAATCTTTTAATGATGAAGCCAGGTAAAGCATTTGAGTCTATTAAGCTGATTAATTTTGATAAAGATTTACATGCAAGAAAAGGGCAGTGTGAAGTCAATCTGAATCAAGAAGAACAGATCAGATTAATGGAAGGTATGCTGGAATTTGAAGCAAGGAATGATGAAGTCATGAATGAGAAACCAGAAGAAGAACCTGGAAAAAGGCATTGGTACATTTCAGAAATGTATATGGAAGATTATTGGCACAAAGATTATGATGTTCTAATTCAAGGACGCAATCAGTTGCAACATAATAGTATTCAGCACATGGGAAGTGAAATGGACAAAGAATTGGATGAGTTATGGAAACTCATACTACAAAATTCCAGTAAAACAAATGCAGGACAGAAGAAGAAAGGAAGATTGGCTGGAAGAAATGGTACAGGTGAAGGGAATGAAGAATTGCAAATCAGAGTGAGCAAAATAGCAGCGAGGTATGTGAAAAGGACAACAACAGATAGTGATGCATTACAACATAGTGAACAGAGACTTGAGGGACAAACAACAACAGCAGTAACCAAGGACAGACTATCAAACCAAGTATGGGATCCAGGAGGACACAGATCAGGAGTGTATGATCAGGAGATCATGGCTAATTTAAACTTTGGGAGTCTGATGTAGGAGCATCTAGACCCAACCAGCAATGTGGAGATTTGTCCACATGTTGTGGTTAAATCCAATGAAATTTATTTACTGTTGGTCAAAAATCAATTTATTGAGGAGGTTGGATTCCTCAAATAATTTGTTATTGTAATAAATAGGAGATTAGCTTATTTGGATTTTGAGATAGAGATGTTAGTCTAGGTGTGCTTGAAAAGCAACGGAATAGAAGAATTTTGTTCTTTCTTGAAAAAAATAGGAAACTCTGTTAGATAATTTAGGAGAACGAGTGGATAATAAGTAGAGGAAAATTGTAATGAGCTAGGAGGATTCTTTTAGATTGATTAGAGTTTGTGTGTGGCTTTGAGGAGAGCGAGAGGAGCGATGGTGTGAGTGTGAGGTTTGGTGTGGAGCGCTACGCTCAGATTTAGTATTGAGATGTAAAAAAAAAAAAGTGATCAGTTTTGTGTAATTGCCCAAGAGCCGAGACTGTTTCATTCTTTGAATATAATTGTGGTTTGAATACATCGATTATGCTTTATGATGTTAAAATTGATAGAAAATAGAACGCGCAGTGTTATTTGCCATTAGATCGGTTGTAATTGCAGATTGTATAGAGTGTATACAACATTGAAGAACTGCATTCGAAATTTGTGGAAACGCGAGTATGGTATGTCTGTATAATTGATTGAATTGAGTTTGATCTGCGTTTTTTTGTATTTTGAAGAATTCTGTCTCTATTGCAATTCGGCGTTATCAAATTTTGTGAGTTGGGAACCGTCTTTACCCCAGAAAATAGATTAAAAAGACGGTGTGGATCTTTTGTAGTGGAGGCGAATTAACATATCATTCAGTTTGAAATGCATCGGATCCCCAGAACTTATGGCATTGAAATAAAAAGGGAAGGTTTCCATATCAATCAATTTAGCAATGAATCTAACGCGAAGTGATATTAATTGGTTCCAAAGGATATCGGTTTCGTGATTTTACAGGTGAACGTGGTTAATTATCCAATCGGATCGGATAAGAGGATAGTTAAAAGGTGGAAGCACACTTGCATGTGCCGATTTCCGACTCCGATCAATCGGATCAGAACTACAACTCTTGACAGCTTTGATATTCAAATAAATGTGACTTCCGATTACCGATTACATCGGATCGGAACTGTGGTTGTTATTAACAGTTTTGGCTTTCAAAACGTTATGGCTTGCGAGTGCCGATTGCAATCGCATCAGAGTATAGAGATTTGGATCGGATCGCCAGCTTGGAGCGCGTAGAACAGTGGTTGATATTATATCGGCATTTGTGGAATTGGCGTATGTTAGAGTTTAAATCGGTGCATTTTGCAGTTGAGGAGGGTAGTGATACCGTATCAAATTGTGGTTACATGCCCAAACTCTTGTAGCATATCGTAATACAACAATTGGCAAACCGATTTAGCATCAAATCAATAAAATCTGGGATTGCTGCAATGTGCTATTGATTCAGAAGAGTATATTGCATGATGCTGTGACCGATCTTTCGTTGCATTATTTGAGGAAGGCGAAGATCGTGGTTGTCAAGGACACGGAGAAGGATGATATCGAATTTATTACCAAGACACTGAATTGTTTGCCTATTGCGAATATTGAGTAGTTTAGGAAGAGAAGCTGGGCATGCCGACATCATGGAGAAGCGCAGAGAGAAGTTGGGTCGAAAGGCCTAATTATTGGTATGGGAATGTGTCTATAGATGCTTGTTAATATCCAGATAAGAAAAAAAGTATTTGGAGGGTAAAAGTGAATTTTTCAAAAGCTATGGTCTATTATTAACTTGTATGCAAAGTTCGATTATTTATCGAAGAGTCATAAGAAGGGATTATTCAAAAAGGAATAAGTATGGTATTTGTTAGGATATTCTGACACATAGGATATAGTTAAGTTCAACTTGGTCTAGTATAGAGTTAGGTTAGAGTTAGGTAAAGTGTGTTTCTTTACCGTTGTACATTTTGTAACTTACAATCCGACGGTCACGATATGTAGTGATCCGACGGTTCACTCTCACCTCGGTATTACCGACACTTGATCCGTGGCTTGACACCCGATTGGTCCATGAGTTCTATTTAAAGCGCATGGAGGGTCATTGTTCGGGTAATCCGTGCATGAGAGAAGCTTATGTAAATTTTCATTCTTTGATTAATAAATTGTCTGTACCCACGTTGGGACAGGCCGTGGACTGTTTCCCTCCTTGCACTCTGAGGGTTTTAACCACGTCAAAAATACTGGTGTATTGATTTGAGATCTGGTTGTGAGCGGTGTCCTCTTGGTATTCTTTCTGAGGAACTTACCCTGTAAATTCCTACATGGTATCAGAGCTATTTGAGGGCCGCGTCCGTTGGTGATCCAAATCTGAAGCCGGTAGAACTGCATGCGGCTGTCGTTTCCTAGATCTGCTGTTTCTGACTGCTTTCGGGCCGAGAGGACTGCTCTGTTGCGTTCGGAGCATCTGTTTCAGTGAGGAACCCCTTTCGTTTCACGCGAAAAGGTTTCCGGTAGCCCTAGCTGCGTCATTTTTCAGATCGGGAGGTATACAGTGTTTTTTTTTGCAGTTTACTGTCATTTTCTCTCTGCTTATTTCGGTTTCGGTTTATTTAGCCTTTTTTTTTTCCCGGATCTATACCTTTCATTCCTGCGTATGCTCTTTGCCCTGCGACTCTGTGCGATCTGGGCAAATCAGAAACAGAAAGAAAGGATTTTTCTCATGCGTATGCTCTTTTCCCTGCACCTTAGTGTGATCTCGGAAAATCAGAAACATTGAGAAAAATATTTAGTTTTTCGGCTAAAAGCTAACTTTGAGATTTTTTTTAAAATTTCTAGTTTTTTGGCTAAAGCTAACTTCGAGCCGTAAGGTTCGTTTTTCTTTGGATATTCGTGTTGGGTTTTGTGTTTTGTGTTTTGTAGGGGAAAAGAGTCTTCCCAAGGCAAGCACGCAAATCGAGGCCCCCCCCTCTCTCTCTCTCTCTCTCTCTCTCTCTCTCTCTCTCTCTCAAATATTTTGTATAGATCAATTGGTTCAAAGACCTTTTTAAGAGAGTAGAGGTCTTGGGTTCAAGTCTCCATTTTGTGGGGGCGGATTTTTTCATTCCCGCACATTCGCGCACTTTGCCGGCAACGTCAACAATTTTTTTTCAAAAAGCCATAACTTCTTCATCCGGAAGCCTTTTTCAGAGCCGTTTTTTTTAAAACCACCTATTTTTTCGAGATCTATCCATTGGACCACTTACTTTCAGCATCTTCAGCTTCAGTTGTTTTTCAAAAAATGGAAAGTCCATGCCAAGTCATTCTTGACAGCACTAACTACTTCCAATGGGTAGCCTACATGGGAGATTTACTTAGAAGTAAAGGTCTCTTCAGAATAGCCACAGACCAAGAGAAGAAACCAAAGATGAAGACAAGGCCGAAAAATGGGAAAATCGACAAGATCAAGCACGTGGTTTGATAGGAATGTCTGTTTCTCCTGATCTTAGATTCCACATTGCAGAAATTGAAACTCCTCATGAAGCATTAGAAAAACTTGCTAAAGTTTTTGGGATTAAAAATGAAATTAGAGCCCATCAACTTGAGA
This sequence comes from Pinus tabuliformis, assembly GCA_031772625.1. Classification (NCBI taxonomy): domain Eukaryota; kingdom Viridiplantae; phylum Streptophyta; class Pinopsida; order Pinales; family Pinaceae; genus Pinus; species Pinus tabuliformis. The sequence goes on from CM062815.1 coordinate 894,117,387, forward strand.
ATGAGTTGCTTACTTTGGATCCTAATAATTTTTCTTGCATTGAAGATTTCTTGTCCAAATTCAAGACCCTTAGATATCTCTTGGAAGGTGTTAAAGTTAAGAAAGAAGATGGTAACCTTATTTATTCCATCCTTACTAAGTTGGGACCAGCCTACTCTGTATTTGTTTCCACTTTCCATTCTACCAGGGAAGCTTTCATTTGTCAAGGCAAAGACTACAAGCCCCCTTCCTTTGACTCCTTTTGTGATTCCTTAATAAGAGAACAAGAAAAACTCTTACACCTTGGTCTTCTTAATCTTGGAAACTCTTCCTCGAAAGCGTTAGCCGCCCAGCAGCAACCAAATTCAAAGAATCCTAAGAAGTCTTATCCTCAAAGGAATGGTCCTAAACCAACTCAGCCTCAAGATGAAAGATCATTTCAGCAATATGACAAGACCAATAAAAACAAATGGAAGAAGACTGACAGACATTGTAACTTTTGTAATCGAGATGGCCACTTAGAATCTAAATGCTTTAAGAAGATGGAAGCCTTGGAAGCCGCAATGAAGAAACATAACATCCATCTGGAGCCTACTTCAACTTCAACTTCCGGAACGGCATTTTCTGCATGTCATCGTCAATCATCTCAGTCTGGTTATGCATTAAATGTATCTTCTTCTTCTTCTCATTCTCATGAGTGGCTCATTGATTCTGGAGCCTCTTGTCACATGGCCAAAAACCAAGCCATGTTTTCTTCTTTAAATGATTGTAACACCAAAAATATATATGTTGGTGATGATAGATCTCTTAATGTTGTAGGGACTGGAACTGTTCATCTAGACAATGGTCAGTTCAATGATGTATTATGTGTTCCAAACTTATCCTGCAACCTTCTATCTGTCTATCAGATAACTCATTCAGGTGAAGGTAAAATTGTTGAATTTTCACCTCATGATGTTGTAATCAAGGATCTAAAAGATCCTAAACAGATTCTAGCTACTGGTCTTGCTGATGATTCCAAAAGGTTGTATAAGTTTCACAACTTTGGGTCATCCCATCTTCCCTCAGTATTTGTTGCTCATAATGATGAAGTGAGCAAACTTTGGCATGAGCGGTTTGGTCACTTAAACTATCGCTCCCTTCAGCATCTATGTAAAGAAAACATGGTGACAGGTCTTCCTATGGTATCTTGCAAAGATGGTGTTTGTTCCGGATGTGTACTCGGAAAACATCATCGGGACAGTTTTGACAAACGTGCCTCTTGGCACGCCTCAGCCCCTTTACAGCTTGTGCACAGTGATTTATGTGGTCCTCTTCCTGTTGCTTCATTCTCTGGCTGCAAGTACTTCTTAACTTTCATTGATGATTTCTCCAGACGCACTTGGGTATACTTCTTAAAACTCAAGAGCGAAGTATTTACCACCTTTTTGGCCTTCAAAGCATTCGTTGAAAAACAATCTGGACATCAAATTCTTAAGCTAAGAACTGATAATGGTGGAGAATATGTTAAAAATGCATTCATCAACTTTTGCACCGAAAATGGAATTCAAATGCAACATACTGTTCCATACACTCCACAACAAAATGGTGTAGCTGAAAGGAAAAATCGCACCTTAAAGGAAATGGCTAATTGTATGCTGCAATCTAAAGGACTCAGTCTTAGTTTTTGGGCCGAAGCAATTAATTGTGCAAATTATATAATCAATCGCACTCCTACTAAGGTTCTAGAGAATATCACTCCAGAAGAAGCCTGGAGTTCCATTAAACCAGATGTAAGTCACTTTCGTGTGTTTGGAAGTGAAGCATGGGCCCATATTCCAGATGAAAAGCATAAAGCCTTAGAACCTAAGAGTGAGAAATGTACTTTTGTTGGATATTCTGAAGATGTAAAAGGCTATAGACTTATTCCATTTAAGTCCAAAAATGTTATCATTAGAAGAGATGTAAAATTTGATGAAAATAAATCGGCCTGCGAGCCTAGTCCGGCGGATGTGCCACCTCTTCCTATCTCTTCTATCTTTGAAAACATTTCTTCTTCTGATGATGAAAGCGAGGATGATAATCCTTCCCCACCTTCTCAGGATCCTCAACTTCCAAGATGGGTCCGTGCTACTCGGGATGCAGCAGGTGATCTTGCCGGTGATCCTACAGATCAGCGACGTACACGTTCTCAGTTTGAAAGAGCCTCTTCTTTACTGGCTCAAGCTCCAGTAAATCATGATCCTGACACTTTTGCAGAAGCTTCAGGCCATCCACATTGGGAAACAGCTATGAATGAAGAATATCATTCATTGATGACAAATGATACATGGGATCTTGTTCCTCTACCAAAGGGACGCAAACTTGTTAGATGCAAATGGGTTTACAGAACCAAGTATGGACCAGATGGGAAAGTTGATAAACATAAAGCTCGTCTAGTTGCTAAGGGCTTTTTACAGGTTGAAGGCATTGACTACACTGAAACCTTCTCTCCAGTTGCCAAAATGAACTCTATCCGCCTTGTTCTTTCCCTTGCTGCCTCTTTAAAATGGGAAGTCCATCAAATGGATGTTAAATCTGCCTTCTTGCATGGTGACTTGCAGGAAGAAATCTATATGGAACAACCCATTGGCTTCATACAAACAGACTCCAGCCTCGTTTGTCGACTTAAGAAATCCCTTTATGGCCTCAAGCAAGCTCCTCGAGCTTGGTATGCCAAAATGGATAGCTTTCTTTTAGAATCTGGCTTTTCTAGGTGTCATTCTGACAATACTGTCTACACCAAGAAAGTGGGCAACTCTCTCATCATCCTTGTTCTTTATGTTGATGATCTTATTCTTACTGGTAGTGATCCCAACCTTATAAACCATGTGAAGTCCAGCCTTAAAAAGAAATTTGAAATGACAGACTTAGGACACTTACACTATTTTCTCGGTCTTCAAGTCTTGCAATCCCAAGAGGGTATTTTCCTTTCCCAGTCCAAGTATGCTTGTGATATTCTTCGTCATTTTCACATGGAAGACTGTAAGCCAGCCACTTCTCCCTTTCAGTCTGGAGTCAAACTTTCAGTCTCTTGTACTTCTCCTGAAGTTGATGCTACCTTATACCGTCAACTTGTCGGAAAACTCTTGTATTTAACCCATACTCGTCCTGATCTTTCCTTTGCTGTTGGCCTTGTTGCTCGTTTTATGCAAAACCCCCGTGAAAGTCATTGGAAAGCAGCTAAAAGAATACTTCGTTATGTTCGAGGTACAGTACAGTTTGGGATTCATTACAGTGCCAAAGCAGCTCCTCTGTTAGTTGGTTTCACTGATTCTGATTGGGCTGGTGACCTTGATGATCGGAAGTCTACTGCCGGTTATGTCTTCACTCTTGGTTCAGGACCTATTACATGGGCTTGTAAGAAACAGGCTGCCATTTCTCTTTCATCAGCAGAAGCAGAGTATCGTGGTGCCGTGGAAGCTAGTAAGGAAGCCTTGTGGCTTCGTCAGATCCTATCAGAGTTTGGCTTTGAGCAGCAGCATCCAACCACACTTTGGTGTGATAATCAAAGTGCCATTCAGCTATGCAAAGATCCAGTCCAGCATCAGCGCAGCAAACACATTGAACTACACATGCACTTCATCAGAAAGCTCATTCATGACCATGTTCTTGAAGTGCAATATTGTCCAACAGATGATCAGGTTGCAGACATCTTCACAAAGGCTCTCACAGAGGCGAAGTTCACTAAACTTCGATATATGCTTGGAGTTCAGGAAGTTGTCACTAAGGGGGGATAGGCTCTAGTGCCTCCTTCCTTCTCCTATTGTGTCATATTTGTAAATCCTTCAATCCTATCCCAAGTTGTTCTTAAGGGGGGATGTTAGGATATTCCGACACATAGGATATAGTTAAGTTCAACTTGGTCTAGTATAGAGTTAAGTTAGAGTTAGGTAAAGTGTGTTTCTTTACCGTTGTACATTTTGTAACTTACAATCCGACGGTCACGATATGTAGTGATCCGACGGTTCACTCTCACCTCGGTATTACCGACACTTGATCCGTGGCTTGACACCCGATTGGTCCATGAGTTCTATTTAAAGCGCATGGAGGGTCATTGTTCGGGTAATCCGTGCATGAGAGAAGCTTATGTAAATTTTCATTCTTTGATTAATAAATTGTCTGTACCCACGTTGGGACAGGCCGTGGACTGTTTCCCTCCTTGCACTCTGAGGGTTTTAACCACGTCAAAAATACTGGTGTATTGATTTGAGATCTGGTTGTGAGCGGTGTCCTCTTGGTATTCTTTCTGAGGAACTTACCCTGTAAATTCCTACAGTATTCGACTATGATTTTATAACCATGTATATGAATTTGGTTTGAGAAATTCAAGATTCTGCATGTAGAAAAGGTTGGTACAAATTGAGGTTGCCAGATATTGAGTTTTATTTGAGCAGCAGATGAAATGCCTGTTTATATGCATGAATAAGAGTGTGATTCTGGGGTATCGCAGAGGTGTCTCTGCATCAAGCTGGTGGGAGACCACTAGGGTTTTTCAATCCAAAATTCTATGGATTCGGAAGAAGCTTGATCACTGATGAGGGAAAGATAAATCTACTCTAAGAGAAAGCTTGTCTACTGGAGTAAGGAAAAATACTAAAATCCAATTCTAAAACACACTATTTCCTACCTAACTGTTAAGAGACTATGTTTCATAAAGAATGTTAGAATAACATGGATGAAATTAAACTATCTTAAGCATGTAAATTAAAAGCATCAACATTATACTACTATGTATGTCAATAGCTACAACAAATATGTTTTCTTCTTTTTATATTTTTATGGAAAAACAAGTGAAAGCTAATCTCTTTTAGTGATGTGGAAGGTTTCCTAGGGATTCTGGTGGATGGTTGGAAGGTTTGAGAGACTTTTAGGTGACCTTGTGTGGATTTCTGAAGGTTTTCCCTCAATTCGACCTCAAAACAAGCCACCACAAGAAAACCTATAAGATGTCCTAAAAACCTATAGGATTCCTTGTATTTCTACAGGATACAACCAAAAGAAAAACGATGGGTGCTGAAGGTGATGAAAGGCTTAGGGAAGGTGGTTGGTGGATGGAATGGAGTGAGAAAATGCCTAGGATCACTCATAACTTAAAACCAAGGTTGGGAGATGGTTGGGTTTTCTCAACATGCTTGGAGAAGTTTCCTTGAAGAATGATGAAATTGGTGAGGGTCTTAGTGAAAGTGAGGAATGATCATGGATGGATGAAGTTGGAAGGAGGTTTCTTGCTATGAGATCTCTATCTACTTCTGAAACACCTGCACTGCATCAAACAATGATATTTTCCCAAAAATCATGTAACCCAAAAGAATTTCAATAAGCTAGAAAAATAGAGTCTAATGAGCTAGTTGTCTACTTCATGCATGATGAAAATTTGCAAAATAAGATGAAATCATTGATGAGATCTACTGTAAGACAAAAAATGGAAGAAATGATAGCTAAACCCTACACTTTCAAACTGATCAAATGCTAGCTTAAGCATAGTAAACTCTAAATTCTATGAGAAAGTATAATTCTGTCTTTTTGGGGCTACATGGGGGTATTTTCCTCAAATTATGATCCCTGAAGGAAGAAGTGAGTCCAAGACACCCACTGATAGATTTTTGATTCTCCTTTTATCCATTCTAACCTACTGCTAAAGTGAAGAACAAATGGAAGGAAACTAATAAACAAACTAATCAAATATTCACTACATGCAATGAAATACTTCTAAGGACAATTTAACCATAAATCTATGAAATTAATCTAAACATACAAACACAAGAAGAGGAGCATTTGCTGCTAGGGTTGGTCCCTAACCCAAGAACTTCAACCCTCTAAGTTAACTCAATACAGGATCAAGAAAAATCTCATTCTCATTATCAAAACAGAAAATTACATAGCAATGTCTTCCACAAATCTCGAACTCACAAATAACTAGTGTTTTTACAACAACAATTTGAACCATAATGAGGCTCTAGGCCTCTTTATTTATACAACTAGAGTCTCCAACAAATTCCTTAAATCTAGGGAGGGTCAGCTCCCAAACTTGAGATGAACTAACTCTTTGACTATCACTTGCTTGATTGCCTTTTGATCTTCATGACTTCGTTGCTTGTACTCCAAAGTCTCCATTCAGAAAGGCTGATTTCACGTCCATTTGAAATACTTTGAAGTTTTGAAAACTTGAGAGAGCAAGGAACATTCGGATGGCCTCAAGTCTTGCAACAGGAGAAAAAGTTTCTTCAAAGTCTATTCCTTCTTGCTGCGCATACCCTTTACAAACAAGTCTGGCTTTGTTTCTAATTACTTCTCCATTTTCATTCAATTTATTTTTGAAGACCCATTTTGTTCCGATAACATTCTTGTCCTTTGGTCTAGGAACCAGCTCCCAAGTGTTGTTCTTTTCGATTTGCTCAAATTCTTCATCCATTGCTTTCACCCAACATTCATCTTTGCAAGCTTCTTTCACATTTTGTGGTTCAGTAGAGGAGAGTAATGCCAAATAGCTTGAGGCTTCTGCAGCTGTTCTTCTTGTTTGTACACCTGCTTCTTTCTGCCCCACAATCTGAGATTCTGGATGATTTTTCTGAACATATCTGGATGGAGTTTTCTCTTCTATTCTTGTCTGCTCCTCTGGTTCTTCTTGAAGTTCTCCTTGGGGTTCTTCTTCTTCATTATTTTGTCTTTGAGGGTAGCCTTCATCTTCTTCTATATCTTCATGATGTACTTGCATAGGAATATATCCCTTCTCATCAACCACTACATCAATGCTGTCAACAATTCTGCCAAGTCTTTTATTGTAGCATTTGTATGCTTTGCTATGTGGAGAATAGCCAAGAAGAATGCCTTCATCTGCTCTAGGTTCAAGTTTGCCAAGCTGCTCATCAGTATTCTTGATATAGCATTTGCTCCCAAAGATTTTGAAGTGCTTTACCGAAGGAGTTTTACCACTCCAGAGCTCATGAGGAGTTTGAGTGCTGTTCACCCGGACATTTGTCTTGTTGAGAATAATAACCGCAGCATGTGCAGCTTCACCCCAGAAAGTTGCGGGAGTTCCTGATTCATCAAGCATAGCACGAGCCATTTGTTGGATTGTTCTGTTCATTCTTTCAACAACTCCATTTTGCTGAGGAGTTCTAGCTGTAGAGAATTCTCTTCTTATCCCATGTTCATCACAGAAATCGAAAAATTCATTTGAAGTAAATTCCCCACCTCTGTCGGATCTGAGGCACTTAATTTTGTGACCTGATTCATTTTCAACCAAGGCTTTGAAGGACTTGAATTTTTCGAATGCTTCATCTTTGTGTTTCATAAGTCCTAACCAGACAAACCTGGAGAAATCGTCAATAAATAATATCAAGTATTCCTCTCCTCTAGGTGTTCTTTTCCTGAATGGGCCACATGTATCTGTATGTACTAGCTCAAGAGGCATGCTAGCTGATCCCTCTTTCTCTGGAAAGTTAGTCCTGGTTTGTTTTCCAAACTGACATGATCTGCATATGGTGTTGTCAGGAATTTTGATATCTGGAAGATCGCGAACTGCCTGATATTTGCATGCTTTCCTTATTTGTGAGAAGCTTAGATGTCCCAACCTTCGATGCCATAACCAGTGCTCTTCATCGTGGCTCTGATACCAATTGTTGAAAATAATACTGAGAGGGGGGGTGAATCAGTATTATCAAGCAATTTAATAAATCTTCCTTATTTGATCTTTGAATTATTTTTGCATATCAGTACCATAAAATAATGAGCATGAAAAACAGATAGTCACACCAAAGAACACAAGATGTAAGGTGGAAACCCAATGTGGGTGAAAACCACCTGCTGCAATATGTCTCTATCTTCTTTCAATTTAGAAACTTCTTTTACAATGATTTTGTACTGGTGCAGTCCTTTACCAGTACGCAGGCTGCAACCTGCGGAGAGCTACAACTCTCTCTCTTTCTCGTTTTTCCAGTCTACTTCTGGAAGGGAGCTACAACCCCTTACTTCTTTTCATAAAGCATCAGATGATCAATAAGTACATAACAGATATAGACCACTACAGATATCAGATCAGCAATAACAGAACTAACCCAGAACACCTTATCAATAGAGAAATTCAATCAACAGAACATCTTAAAACAGAGACGCAGTTTTCCTTTCTGTGGCCTGCGACCAGACGCTGTTAACCTTCTGCTACTCTGCGTCCACCCGCAGATATCCTTCTACTTCGCTGCGTGCCCACGCACTGTTCCTTTGACTGCTCTGCGTTCTGTTGCTTCAGGGACGCACCCAAGGATACTATCGCGCCGCGTCCTTCGCTACAGAGACGCACCTGAAAACACTATCGCGCCGCGTCCTTCTGCTTCAGAGACGCACCTGAACCTTGATCGCCCTGCGTCCCCACGCAGGTCTCTCTCTATTGTACTGCGTCTCGGCGCACTTGCCCTTAACAGTACCTGCGTCCTGGCGCACTTTCCCTTCACTGAACCTGCGACCCTTCAGATATAAATGATATGAAGACTTCAGAACAAACCCAAACAGTCAGATCTACCGATCTTTTCATGCGCCATAGAGATCACAGTCCATTAGAAGATTCGCCTTTTTAGATCTAGACTAGATCTCACCAAATAAGATATTCAACCCAAGACAATTGCACAATCCAAATGAACTCCTTTGCTTTATATAGGCAAGCTTCTCCCCAAAACATGGAACAATACCACGAGCCGACACCATAGAAACACAAAACCATCGGCTAGATACCACACAAGAAACCCCCACGTGCTTTTCTCTGCCTTGAAATGTGTGCACTGGGTGGACGCACCCCCTGAACGGCCGGCCGGCGTCCCTGGACGCGGTTTCTGCATGGTATACCTGTGGGGGCGCACTTTCTGAACCGATTGCCTGCGTCCTTCTTAATTTTCATCAAACTGAGAGCCTTACTACTGGAGTTGCCATCAAGTACAACATCTGTAACATACAGTCATACCAGAAAACATAATGCCAACACAATCTAGTGTGATTGATTGAGGAATATTCAAATGAGGAAGGAATAAATGAGGATGATTTACCTAGTACAATCTCTATTCCTTGTCCCATTCGAGTTTCAACCTTTAATCTTGCCAAACTTCCCTGATTTTATCTCACAAACTTGCATTTAATGCACATTAGTCCACTAGGCATAATATCTCACTTTGACTCGTGTCATTAAAAAAAATATAATCAAAACATGTAATAAATTGTGAGAATAGTTGATTTGACTAAGCTGGGAGGTGAATTAAGGTTCATATAGTTACCCAATGATGAGGCTCATCACTATCCTTAGCATATCTTGTCTAATTTTATCGAGTGGTCTCTCAAAGACAGTGGGGCCCACTTGACTTCTCAAGTTATATTGGTTATTTTTCTTTAGGGCATGATGAGCCTAGGTATTGCAACAAGAATGCTGCAACTGCCAGGGCTACCAACTTTACTTATCAACTTGGGGTTGCTACAAACTTGCAGGTGACATTGTTATATGCACAAGTAAAAGTGAAGGTCCTGCCTATTGTCACTATTCATTTGGCAAGAGACCCCAACGGTCCCAAGCCTAACTTTTATAGGGTTAGAAGAAGCTTGATTCTTTGATGGAAGAAGAGCAAATCTATTCTAAGGGAGAGATACTCCACTGCAGTATTGAAGAAAACAACATGTAATGCTAATTCACACCATAACCTAATTAACCCATTAAGCAGTTATTCTAAGCAGAATTGCTAAATCAATCACTAACCTAATGCTGCTATCTAAGTTGCGGAAGTAAAGAGCATCAAACCATACTAAGGTGTAAGCAAAGGAACTAAACTAAATCTGTTTTCAAGCAGAAGAGAGCAGTCAGAGATTGAAATTAGTGAAAGGAGGACGTAATGAAAGATGAGTGGCAGAGATCTTATCCAGGAGATGTAGATAGATGGGAAAATAGGATTAATGAATAGGATGATCAACAAAGATATTATCGCGGATGGTTTAGTGAATAGATGAACAAACAGGGTTAACTAATAGGATGAATGATGGAGATCTTATTGCAAGCAGTTTAGTTAATAGATGAACAAACATGGTTATGGAACAGGATGAATGACAGAGATCTTATCACAGAGAAGTTAACAGATGGACGAACAAGATTAATCAGAAGATGAATGGTTGAGATTGCAGAAGTGTAGAGAAAACATGCGGAATGATGGAGCGGGTTTTCGTAGGTGGTAAGAATTTTATCGCATGCTCGCAAGGTTGTAAGCTGTATTCTGAAATTTTACGTGATTAGTCTAACTGGGTGAAACGTAGCACGAGAAAACTACTTTTCTCGTGTGCTCTCAAGCGGATAACGATTGTGCAAGAATCTGCGCAAGATTGCATGATAGCTGTCAGATCAGGCTAGACAGATCGACGGTGGAGATCGGAGCACATAAAGTATTGAGGTGACATGATAGCCGTTGCATCAAGAGACAGATCAACGGTGGAGATTGGAGGACATAAAGTAGGTGGAATACTTCAGGCACGATGGTTGTTGGATCAACTAATGAATCAGACGATGATTGGTCAGGTTTGTTATGGATCAGACGATAAGGAAATTATGCATGAAGAAAGTGCTGAAGGAGATTTCAATGAAAACAATAGAAACCCGTGAGAATGAGGGTGGACCAAGAGTCATGGAAAACCATGACAATGAAATGAAACAAGTAACTGCAGCAAACAAAAAAATCCAAAGCTCCTGCAACAACTAGAAACCTATGTTTTTGGGGTTGCTGAAGGGTCTCTTCCTCAAGTCATGGTCGTAGAGGGAGGAGGTGAGACCGAGACACCTGTGGAAAAACTTATGGTGATATTTTTCTCCTAGCTAACCTTCTAATTGAAAGTAGGCACAAATGGAAGTAAACTAAAGCACAACTGATCTACTCTACACTATTGTAATGGGAATGCAGCTACTTAAGAAAATGAACAGTTAAACCATAAATCTACACTATACTGTTGTAATGAAAATGCATCTACTTAAACAAATGAACAATTAAACCATGAATCATCTACTCTATACTACTGTAATGGAAATGCAGCTACTTAAGAAAATGAACAGAAACCCAGGAAAATACTCTATTCCATTGTCATGGAAATGCAGCTACTTAATCAAATGACCATAAAACTAGGAATCTATGCTAGCATACATGTACAATAAAGAGTAGCTTTGGTTGCTTAGGCTGGGCCCTAACCTAAGAGCTTCAACCCTCTGAGTTATCTCAGTAGTGGATCAAAACGAAACTCATATTTACTATAAAAACCATGGATTACATCAAAAAGTATCACAAGTCTTGCAGCTCAGAAATAAAGTAGAGTTTTACAATAAAATCCGAATCCTTCTGAGGTCCTAAACCTCTCTACTTATACATCTAAATTCTCCAACTGCTTCCTTCAAATTAGGGAGGCTCAGCTCCCAACTCAAGATAAACTGGTTTCTGTCACTTTCACTTGCTCAATTGTCTTCTAGTCCTCATGATTTAGATGTTTGCAATCCAAGCTGATGGAGGAATATTCGAATAGAGATGTATTAAATGAGGAGCATTAACCTCCTATAATTCTTCTCCGTTGTCCCATCAGAGTTTTCACCAAGGTCTTTGCCACAATTCCTTTCTTTTATCCTTTATTCCTGTATTAAATGAGCATTAGACCACAAAACAAAATATCCAACTCTAACTCGTCTCATAAACAAAATATGATCAAAAGTATGCAATAAGTTGTGAGAGTAGTTGGTTTGTCTAAGATAGGAGGTGAATTAAGACCCATATAGTTACCCAATGATGAGGTTCATCATCACACCACTACTTAAATTGTTTCTCATCCTCTTAGCAACTTAGTCAATGTCCATGTGCTTCATGGATCTGGTAGCCTCTCTGACATCCCATGCTTCTGTTGTGGTCTCTTCTTCTTGTTCATAGAAGCTTTCTTTCCTTTCTACTTCTTCCCAGTGCCTCTTTTCCTCTTCTTCTTTTCTCCCTTATAGCATCCCTAGGAGTAGTGTTGGACTGAGTTTTAGACCTATCCAATTGACCTTGAACCTTTGCATTGATTGGTTATACATAGGTGTCATGTTGAGTGCCTCTCTCAACCTTTGAGGGGAGTGATATTCTTTGATCTTCAAGCTGTGTGGCAGTGTGTTCCATCTCCTTTAGCAAGCATGTATATTATCATATCTTATCAACCTAAACATATCCTCAAAGTGTGAAATTGTTTGCTCTTGGGTAGCAAGATTTCTAGGTGCCAGCTGAGGATCATTTGCAATTAGATTATCGGTGTTGATTAGGGCCATGGGATTTGATTGTTCGCCTCTGCTGAAAATTGGTTGATTTTTCTCTCTGGCCAACATTCTTTTCATCTCTCCAGCCCTTGAATTCTCATGGTTCATCGATGATGCCAAAACCATTAATTGTAGATCTCCTAGCTCTACATTAGGATCCCAAATATTCATGTCTATGAGGGCCATGTTGTGCAAGTAAAACTCAGCCATTTTGGCCCTATCCTCTAGTGCACTTTGATCACAAAGATCAATAAAATGCCTACAGTCCTGAAATAGCATGGTGCACCTTTGTGCTAGTGTTTTAATCTGAAAGTGCAGCCATTTTTCTTTAAGGTAAAGAGCATAGGATTTAGATGGCATCCTACACTGGATGGCCTCCAAGGAGATGGTGACCATATATGCTAGTTGGTTTTCTTTCCCTACAGTTGTCCTCTCAGACATGCATTTTCTCTCTCCAGTTGATCTCTCATTATTTCTTCTATGTCCCTTGGTGTAGGGGAATCTTCAATCTCAATAGGGATTTTTGTTGATATTTGTGGCTTCCCTTGTTTGATTCTTGTGCTCTTTCTTGTTCTAAAATATAGAGGCGTTTTCCTCCTTCCTTTCCATTTTTTCTTGACTGTTGTGCTAAGAGCAGTGACGACAACTCCTACCTCCCCCTCAGGGACCTCTAGAGACACCCTAGGTGACTCCTCCTTTTCTTCTTCCCCTTCTGTGTCAATGCCTTCTTCCTCTCTATTTTTCTTATCTTCTTCCTTTTGTTGTTATTTCTCATCTCCATCAGTTTCTTCCTTTTTTTCCTCCTCTGTTTTAGCATCATCCTCCTTATGTTCTCTTTCATCTTGTTCCTCTGTATTAGATTCTTCTTCATCCATCTCATCCCCATCTAGCTCTGTATCTTCTTTTTCTTGTTTTGCCTCCTCCTCACTGAAAGAATGGCTAACATCATAGGTGAGGGTTTTGATATCATACTCTACTGGTAAGTTTCTGAAGACTAGCCATGTTATAGGGATACTGACGGTTTGGAGGGCATCCTTAATGAGGATCCTGATCAACCCATGGTGAGCCAACTATTGGGAATTCCCTCCCTTTACTTTTATGTTGGAGTCTATGAGTGATTGCATCAAGAAATAGGGTATGTTGAGTCTTTGGTGAAATGGTGTTTCTACCCCAAGTATTAATTCCTCAAGCATTCTCAAACGGTTGCCATAACAACGCTGTATCTATGGAAGGGAAAATGAGGTGACAGGGTATGGTGAATGAGGTGGACAGTAATGAATGAGGGTGGTGGATGATGTTAGCTACCTATACCAATAGGTCTCATTTTTCATGATTGGCAGGGGAAGTGCCAATATGATCTACTTTGGTGATGCAAAGATCTCATATTCTTGCGGAAAACACATATCTACAGTTGGTTGATGCTATCCTATTTTTGAATGGGTGATCCAACAATCTAAGCTGGGTCATACCATATTTCAAGTTTTGTTGTAGACTAGAGAAAGAAATCTGTCCAAACTGTTCAATCTTGGCAGATAAGTAGTTAGGTAGAGAATGAAGGTTCCCAACTGTTTAATCTGGGGCCTTGGAAGTAATAAGGCTAGCCTTAGATAGAAAATCAAAAGGAAAAGCCAAAGGAAAAGAAAAGGCACATGAGGGTTTGCAAGTCTAAGTGCAGCCTCCTTGAAGTAACAAAAAATGCTAGGCAATAGAATGGGTAGGTAGATGGGGTTGCAGAAGCAGGATTTCTTTCATATCACTGGCCTAAGTAAAGGAAACACATGGTGGCCAGTGCAGATCTTCCTATTCAGCAGTTTTGTAGCAACAAAGTGGAGCATGTCTAACTTCCCAATAATCCCCCATCAAAACTCTTTGCTAACATCCCAATACCACCTTTGTTCATGAGAGAAATCAAACTCATTGATTGATCCTCGTTGCATAAAGAGCCACATTTCCTGTGTAAAAGTCTTTTCATTTTGATCTACTCTCCTAACTAAGTTTGTTCCCTAAAAAACTTAGTCTTTGCCTCCTCTCTTCCATATTCCCCTCCAATACTAACTACTAACTCTATCTACACTTAACTCCCTATGTTCCCCTTTCCCTATTACTATAGCACTATTGCGTATAAAAACCCCAAAATATGTATATTCCCTTTCCCTTAGGCAATATAGCCTTATAGTTTCAAAGGGTGGAGCACCAAGAGATTTAGGCGCAAGTTGCAAAAAAGCACCAAAGACGAAATCTTGGGATTAAACCAAGATCTGCTTGGTTTAATAGCCTTAATCCATTTTTGCGAATAAATGCCAAAAACCCATTTTCGCCAACAAAACACTGAAAAACCCAAAAACCCGCCAAAGACCACCTGGCGCGCATTTTTAGAAATATAATTGTTTATTTCTCACCCCCCCATCATATTGTCCTACCATTTTTGCAACCCGTCGCCCGTCGGATCTGGGCCCTCCCATCCGACGACTTATATCAATATCGGGCCGCCCCCGATGCCCGGATGATAGCACCCGAAAAATGTGAGAGGGTGACGTCAGGGCTCGGCCACGCATCGCTCCCAAATTGTATCGGGAGGCCGCCTGCCAAAACCACTCCCATACTATAAGCGGTTCGATGGAACTGCTTACCGCGTTTGTTTACCGCCTGCCCACATCATGCCCACGTCATGCCAAGTCGACCCTGCATCAGCGCCTAGCCCGCCATTGCTCCATTCTGTCCGCCACCTCATCAGTCCCCGTGGACCACTCATAGGCCGCCACGTCACCTTTCCGTACCCGACCCCACCCGATGACATCATGCTGACGTCATCCAAAAAACGCGTCAAAGCCCAAAATGTCCATATTTGGCCAAAAATCACGGTTTTTCGCATATTTTGACAAAAGAACTATTGTGCTCCCTGCATGTAATTTATGACCATTTCGCCGCCAACCTGCTGAAACTCACTCCAGAGCCGTGGCCGCCTGCAAGTCAACATGAACCAATCCTCCGCCATTGCGCTGATACCAGATATTTACTACATTCTTCCTGCGCCTGGTCTATTCCGTTCTACACTATCAAAACACCGTAAAACTGCCAATTTCACCGGGAAATTAAGCTACATTGCCCTGCAACTAAGTCAATTTCCCTCATATTAGCCAATTGTGCCCAGTTGTACCTCAGTTACCCTGTCTTCGCTGCAAATCCTCCAAGTTTATATCAACCTACTGCGCAAGCATTGCATTTGCCCGCAATTCGCTGAAATTCTGCTAAAAACACACAAAAACCATGGAAACTCTAGTTGCATTGAATATTACACCTCTAAATGCCCCACAAAGAGAGCTAGAGTGGTTGCCCTTGGCTGAAAGAGACTACCAAATGGCAGAGGGAATCCCAGAATATAGCAAGTACCACATTCATGTACTCAATGACCTTAAAGCCAAACATCTCAGTGGGAATGATATCATAGGGATTTGGGGCTCCAACTTGCCTATTTTCAATCTCCCTCAAGTCAATATCCTCCCAGACTTGATACATAGATGCAGTTCCAACTATGACCCATGTCAGAGAGCTGTCCTCAATTCCTCAGGCTCAGTTTTGTTCCATGTCACCCCTGAGGCAATAAATGAAATGCTACACTTTCATACAACAAGTCCATTGACTCCTCTCTCCATGATGGATTTGATAAAGAAAGGAGGCAAGTTGTCCAGTGCCCAAATTGTAAAGATCAATCAATTATTCATTCAATCAAGCTCTCAAACTGTGAGGACTCCCCCTATTGGAAATGTATATCTAAATGAGCTGGGAAAAATGCTTGTGGATATGATCAGTTATGTCCTGGGATACAAAACATCTGAGGATGTTGATGAAACCATTCTGGCCATGATGTCCATCTTCTCCCCTGGAAAGCCTCCTGCTGTTCACTATGATTATGCTGCCTACATTGCCAATAAGATTCATGAGAAATTGATGAATCTAGAGGGAGAGGATATTTAGATACACTTCTTACATCTATCACTTGTTTCTATTCTATCAGCCTGATAGCTTCCCTATTACTCTCAAGAAGATTGATGCCCAAGGGAACCAAAGGTCTGTAGTGTTTTGGTCTTCGGTTTTCCATCACATATCTTTTTCACCATATAACTACTGTGAATTCATAGACCTATTTATCCATCCAGCCATGTCCTTGTTGTTGAGTGCCCCTCCTCCAAGATTAACAGATGAGATGCAAAGGATCCTCCAGCTCTCAAAGGCATACATCATTAGGGATTGGTACTTTTACCAACACCATACAGTGATCAGAATATATGGCTGTGAGTTAGCCCCATATAGGCTACCGAGATATGTCCCTATGAGACTCTTTGCCTTAGAGTATTTCAGGCAGTTTAGAAATGCAGACATGGTCCATTTCCACAGCAAAAATAAGAAGGTACAATTAAAAGTCAGAAATCAGCTAGGACCATTCATCTATAATAAAAGAGAAGAGGCATGGCAAGAAGCAGATAAGATCCTGCAACATCTCGGATTGCAAACCAGTTTCCTCTGGATACCCTATGATCCCAATCATTTCATTAGCCTTAGAAGGGTCAAGTATAATTTGGCTAGCTATGATCATGTCAGGCTGCCTCATATTGAAAAATATGCAAATCTGTTGAGATGGAAAGAGGGCACATTAGAAGAGGCAAGTACTAAAGAGGAAATACTACAAAAAGAAGCAAAGAATATTGAGAAGGAAGCTGACTTGGAAAATTGTGGGCAGGTTTCCTCTTCTTATCAAGTTCAACTTGGAGCAGCTGCCTCATCCTCTACAGCCCCCCAGCAGGCAGCTCAAACTACTCCTCAGGCAGCCAGCACAGGTAAAGGAAAAGAGATGGAATAGGAGCAGCCACCCCCAACAGCAGAACAACAGAAAGAGCAGCCCAAACAGCAAGAGGAAATGGCTGAGGCCCCAATATCTACAGAGCAGCAGGCTCAAGAAAGTGTGCCTCCAAGGCAGGAAACAGTAGTGGAGGCCTCGGTGCTCCAAACTCCATTAAATGACGAGAGAACTAGGAAGAGGGATAGAGAGCAGGAAACTCCCCTCACTACATCAACAAGTCAACAAGGGGAGAAAAGGCAAAGATTAAATCCTCTTTCTGAAGAAGAGATGCCTATTGAGCCATCCATGGGTATGGGCCCCCCTAGCATGGAAGCATCTGCCAGTTCCTTCCAACAGGAACAAGAAATAACACTTGGAGGAGAGGTCAGCTCCTCAAGCCAGCAAAGGAGGGCAGAGTCCAGTATAAAGCAGCAATTCATTGACATTAAGAAGAGGAATGAGCTAGTTAGACTCCAGCTATATAATCATCTACTCAAAATGGCTCCCACAAACCAGCAGAGGCTTATGTCAGCATATGACATAACAGAGGGGAAGATGACTATGAGTCATTTTATGCCTACTATGCTGCAGCCACAGTCAGCTGCAGATTACATAAGAACCAACCTTGAGGTATTTGCAAAAGACATCCACCCAATGGACCAGATAGAGCTTCATAAGAAAACGGGTGAGATGGTCTATTCCACTCTTGCAGACAAAACCTTTCTTGCACACAAATTGCAAAATAGTCTCCATAATACCACTTCCCAATTAGAATTGGAGAAAGCATCCTCTCAAGCCAAAGACAACATGATTAGGTCTTTGGAAGATATCATTATAGAGCTTGGGCATGACCCAAGGGATCCCAAATCTATACAGGCATTACTAAAGGAAAAAGAGGCAGATATAGCAGCTTTGAGGAAGATGGTAAAAATTCCAGCAACCCTTCACCCTCAAACAGAAGATGGTGCTCAGCAGAGGAAGGACCAGGATGTAGCAGCGATGCTGCTAACAGTACACAAAGAGTTGGTAGAAACAGAAGGGAGATTGGTAGAAACAGAGGGTGCATTACAGGCAGCCCTGAAGTAGAAAGAAGGAGGCCAGACATCTCAGCCCCCTCAGCCAGTGATCAACCTTGAGGAACCTCCTCAAATTATCAGTCCTCCCACAGAACAAGCAGCTGGGACAGGCCCATCAACATCAGCACCAGCAACAACATCAGAACAGGCACCAAGCCTTGATATGCAGAAGATGATGAAGGAGATTCAAGTTCTAGAGGCCCAAATGGCAGAACTAAATGAAGCTAAGGAAAAATTGGCCACAGTTAATGAAAAATATGATAAATCTAAGCAAACTGTAGCTGAAAAAACCAGAGAGGTGAAGGCTCTTGAGAAAAGGATAAAAGAACTGGAGAAAGAGCTCTCTCTTGACAAAGTGGTGGCTGAAGTCAAGAAAGTCCTGTGGGCCAATATTGGTCAATCCATAACAGATCAAAGGGCAATATATAGAAACCATTCATGAGCACATGGATCTCATAGGCAGGGCCCACAAGGAAAGTCAAAGAGCAAGGGCATCTCTAGGCACTATGCCTGAGATAGCCAATAGGATGATCAATGTCCTGAACAACCACACAGGCCCTCAGCTGGCAGTAATAGGAATCCCCAACAGAACTGACACCATCTTACTGGTGAAAAGGGTGCTCACTTTAAGAAATCTTGTGCAAACATTGGATAGGAGATGCCAGGAAATGCAGACAGAGGTGAACAAGTTCATAGAGAAATTCACAGCATTGCATAGCAGAGGCCTTCCCAACCTGCTAAACAGTGCAGGTAGGTTGCTATCCCATGAAAATTATGCCAAAAGGGTAAATACATTTGCTACAAATCAGATCACTGCAAGATCAAGTACCCCAGAGGAAACAGGGCCTGCATCTGGGCAGAGTCTCTATGACAGAATAGAGAATTTGTTTTTTATCATGAATGAGATTAGACATCTGTTTGAAGTGCCTCCAAATTACTACAAATATACTGAGGCAGATGAAACATTAGGCACAATTTTGAGACATCAGTTGCCTACTCAGGAATGGTGGACAAGCATGATACAGACATTGCTATGAGAAAACAGATTTTTTACCAAATTTTGTACATCAAATTATATGTCATCATGTTCAAAAAATTGATACATTCATTATGACTGGAGAAGAGTGGACCGAGCCAACTCAGCAGACAAATTTGGCCACTAAAGCAACACCGACAGATGCAGATGACAGGGCTGAAAAAGCTACAGCACGATAGAGCATTAAAGGTGTATTATTCAGAATCAATGCAAAGCATCCTGTAGAGCCAGTTGCCCTCAAAGTCAAGAAATTCTGACAAACAACAAACAGTCGTTATGTATTCATTAAAGTAGCTTTTAATTTTGTAAAAATATCTTTGAAAGTTGGTAAGAGAAGTTATTGTGCAATAACTCAGAACTAAGATATTTTTGTATATATGCACCCCCGCGTTGTTCATTGGGGGTTGTTGTTACTCATTTTGTTCAGGAGAACTCAGTTGTATTTCTTCTTGTTAGCTACCTATACCAATAGGTTTCATTTTTCATGATTGGCAGGGGAAGTGCCAATATGATCTACTTTGGTGATGCAAAGATCTCATATTGTTGTGGAAAACACATATCTACAGTTAGTTGATGTTGTCCTACTTCTGAATGGGTGATCCAACAGTCTAAGCTGGGTCATGCCATATTTCAATTTATTGTTGTAGATTAGAGAAAGAAATCTGTCCAAACTGTTCAATCTTGGTAGATAAGTAGCTAGGTAGAGAATGAAGGTTCCCAACTGTTTAATATGGGGCCTTAGAAGTAATAAGGCTAGCCTTAGATAGAAAATCAAAAGAAAAGCCAAAGGAAAAGAAAAGGCACATGAGGGTTTGCAAGTCTAAGTGCACCCTCCTTGAAGTAACAAAAAATGCTAGGCAATAGAAGGGGTGGGTAGATGGGGTTGCAGAAGCATGATTTCTTTCATATCAGTGGCCTAAGCAAAGGAAACACATGGTGGCCAGTGCAGATCCTCCTATTCAGCAGTTTTGTAGCAGCAAAATGAAGCATGTCTAACTTCCCAAACACCCCCCATCACATTCCTTGCTAACATCCCAATACCACCTTTGTTCATGAGAGAAATCAAACTCATTGATTGATCCTTGTGAATGAAGAGCCACATTTCCTGTGTAAAAAGCTTTTCATTTTGATCTACTCTCCTAACTAAGTTGGTTCCCTAAAAACTTAGTGTCTACCACCTTTCATTCATATCCCCCTCCCACATTAACTACTAACTCTATCTATACTTAACTCCCTATGTTCCCCTTTCCCTATTACCATAACACTATTGTGTATAAAAACCCCAAAAATATGTATATTCCCTTTCCCCTAGGCAATATAGCCTAATAGTCCTAAAGGGTCGAAGTGCAAAGAAATCAGTGCGCTAAAGGCAAGACAGCGCCAATACAGTGTTTTGGGATTAAATCAAGATCCGCTTGATTTATAGCCCTAACCCCCTTTTTTGCAAAAATGTAAAAACCCCTTTCCGCCAACAAAACATTGAAAAACCCAAAAATCCGCCGAAGTCTAAAGTCCCGCCCTGGCGCACATTTCCAGAAATATAATAATTTATTGCTCGCCCCCGCCGCCGTATTGTCCTACCATGTTTGCAACCCGTCGTCCGTCGGATCTGGGCTTTCCCATCCGACGGCCCATATCAATATCGGGCCGCCCCCGATGTCCGGACGATAGCACCCGAAAAATGTCAGAGGGTGACGTCAGGGCTCGGCCACGCGTCGCTCCCAAATCGTATCGGGAGGCCGCCTGCCAATACCGCTCCCGTACAATAAGCGGTCTGAAATTACCGTTTACCGCTCTGCCAAATCCGCTCATCACGTCATGCCCACGTCACGCCCACGTCATGCCAAGTTGGCCCCGCATCAGCGCTAAGCTTGCCATTGCTCCACTCTGTTCGCCACCTTAGCAGTTCCCGTGGACCGCTCACAGGTCGCCACGTCACCTTTCCGTACCCGACCCCACCCGATGACATCATGTTGATGTCATCCAAAAAACGCGCCAAAAGCCAAATTTTCGCTATTTTGGCCCAAAAAGCCCATTTTTTGTGTTATTTGCATTTTTATGCACTATATTGCTGCATGAACAACCACGTCGTTCACCCGCCAACTTCGAAGACTGCTTTCGTGCTCCCGGCGCCCCAAATCCATCTGCATTGCCACCATTGCCAGAATATACCAGGTATTTATCAAATCATTCCCTCCGCGCCTAGTTTTTACATAAATCACAGAAGAAACTAAGAAGAGAAGAAAAACACAGTAAATTCCAGAAATCCTCATGAACCAGTGCTTTTCCTCCACACTGTAAGCCCAATTTCACTTGCAGAAGTCCCCATTGTGTCCAATTTCCACGAATATACAGTCTGTTTGCGCATTCACAAACTAAAAGCTCTGTTGCACAAGCTCACCGGGAAAACAGCTCTTAAAGTCCCAACATTTTCTCATTAGACCTTTTCAGGAACATTTCAACTTGTTTTCACCATAATTCACCTTGTTTCCCCTGCAAATTTCCCTGCCCCTGCAAAAATCATTGCTCTGTGTTACTAAACCCAGAAAAACAAGTTCAAATACCATTCAAAGTAGCAAAAATCATGCAAACTCCAGTGGCATTGCATATTGCACCTCTAAATGCCCCACAAAGAGAGCTAGAGTAGCAGGCCCTAGCTGACAGAGATTACCAGATGGCAGAAGTACTCTCGATGGACACCAAATATAACATCCATGTACTCAATGACCTTAAAGCCAAACATCTCAGTGGTAATGATATCCTAGGGATTTGGGACTCCAATTTTCCCATTTTCAATCTCCCTCAAGTCAATATCCTCCCAGACTTGATACACAGATGCAGTGCCAACTATGACCCCTGTCAGAGAGCTGTCCTCAATTCCTCAGGCTCAGTTTTGTTCTATGTCACCCCTGAGGCCATAAATGAAATGCTAAACTTTCATACTTCAAGGCCATTGACTCCCCTCTCCATCATGGATTTGATAAAGAAAGGAGGCAAGCTGTCCAGTGCCCAAATTGTAAAAATCAATCAATTATTCATTCAATCAGGCTCTGAAACTGTAAGGTATCCCCCTATTGGAAATGCATATCTAAATGATCTGGGCAAAATGCTTGTGGATATGATCAGTTATGTCCTAGGATACAGAACATCTGAGGATGTTGATGAAACCATTCTGGCCATGTTGTCCATCTTCTCCCCTGGAAAGCCTCCTGTTGTACATTATGATTATGCTGCCTACATTGCCAATAAGATTCATGAGCAATTGATGAGTCTAGAGAGGGAAAGGATATTTAGATATACTTCTTACATCTATCACTTATTCCTATTCTATCAGCCTGATAGCTTCCCTATTACTCTCAAGAAGCTTGATGCCCAAGGGAACCCAAGGTTTGTAGTGTTTTGGTCTTCAGTTTTCCATCTTATATGTTTTTCACCATACAACTACTGTGAATTCATAGACCTTTTCATCCATCCAACCATGTCCTTGCTGCTGAGTGCCCCTCCTCCAAGATTAACAGATGAGATGCAAAGGATCCTCCAGCTCTCAAAGGCCTACATCATTGGGGATTGGTACTTTTACCAACACCATACAGTAATCAGAATATATGGCTATGAGTTAGCCCCATATAGGCTACCAAGATATGTCCCTATGAGACTCTTTGCCTTAGAATATTTCAGGCAGTTTGGAAATGCAGACATGGTCCATTTCCACAGCAAAAACAAGAAGGTGCAATTGAAAGTCAGAAATCAGCTAGGCCCATTCATTTATAATAAAAGGGAAGAGGCATGGCAAGAAGCAGATAAGATCCTGCAAAGCCTTGGATTGCAAACTAGTTTCCTCTGGATACCCTATGATCCAAATCACTTCATTAGCCTTAGAAGGGTCAAGTATAAATTGGCTAGCTATGATCATGTCAGGCTGCCCCATATTGAAAAATATGCCAATCTGTAAAAATGGAAAGAGGGCACATTAGAAGAAGCAAGTAAAAAAGAGGAAATTCTACAAAAAGAAGAAAAGAATCTTGAGAAAGAGGCTGACTTGCAAAATTGTGGGCAGGTTTCCTCATCTTATCAAATGCAACTTGGACCAGCTGCCTCATCCTCTACAGCCCCCCAACAGGCAGCTAAAACTACTCCTCAGGCAGCCAGCAAAGGTAAAGAAAAAGAGATGGAACAGGAACTGCCACCCCCTACAGCAGAACAACAGAAGGAGCAGCCTAAACAGGAAGAAGAAATGGCTAAAGCTCCCATATCTACAGAGAAACAGGCTCAAGAAAGTGTGTCTCTGAGGCAGGAAACAATAGTGGAGGCCTCGGTGCTCCAAACTCCACTAAATGAAGAAAGAAGCAGGAAGAGGGATAGAGAGCAGGAAACTCCCCTCACCACATCAACAAATCAACAAGGGGAGAAAAGGCAAAGAATAAATCCCCTTTCTGAAGAAGAGATGCCTATTGGGCAATCCTTGGGTATGGGCCCCCCTAGCATGGAAGCATCTGCCAGTTCCTTTCAGCAGGAACAAGAAAGAACCCTTGGAGGAGAGGTCAGCTCCTCAAGCCAGCAAAGAAGGGCAGAATCAAGCATAAAGCAGCAATTCATTGACATCAAGAAGAGGAATGAGCCAGTTAGACTCCAGCTGTACAATCACTTGCTCAAAATGGCTCCCACAAACCAGCAGAGGCTTATGTCAGCATATGACATAACAGAGGGGAAGATGACTATGAGTCATTTCATGCCTACTATGCTGCAGCCACAGTCAGCTGCAGATTACATAAGAACCAATCTTGAGGTACTTGCAAAAGACATCCACCCAATGGACCAGATAGAGCTTCACAAGCAAACGGGTGAGATGGTCTATTCAACTCTTGCAGATAAGACCTTTCTTGCACACAAATTGCAAAATAGTCTTCATAATACAACTGCCCAACTTGAATTGGAGAAGGCATCCTCTCAGGCCAAAGACAACAGGATCAAGTCTTTGGAAGATATTATTATAGAGCTTGGGCATGACCCAAAGGATCCCAAAGCTGTACAAGCACTACTAAAGGAAAAAGAGGCAGATATAGCAGCTTTGAGGAAAATGGTAAAAATTCCAGCAACCCTTCACCCTCAAACAGAAGATGTTGCTCAACAGAGGAAGGACCAGGATGTAGTAGCCATGTTGCTAACACTACACAAACAGTTGGTGCAAACAGAAGGGAAATTGGTAGAAACAGAGGCTGCATTACAGGCAGCCCTGAAGCAGAAAGAAGGAGGCCAGACATCTCAGCTCCCTCAGCAAGTTATTAACCTTGAGGAGCCTCCTCAAATTATCACTCCTCCCACAGAACAGACAGCTGAAACAGGCCCTTCAACCTTAGCACCAAATACAACATCAGCACCAGCAAAAACATCAGAACAGGCTCTAAGCCTTGACATGCAGAAGATGATGAAGGAGATTCAAGTTCTAGAGGCCCAAATGGCAGAGCTAAATGAGGCCAAGGAAAAATTGGCCACAGTTAATGAAAAATATGATAAATCTAAGCAAACTGTAGCTGAAAGAACAAGGGAAGTAAGAGCTCTTGAGAAAAAGATAAAAGAACTAGAGAAAGAGCTCTCTCTTGACAAAGTGGTGGCTGAGATTAAGAAAGTCCTGTGGGCCAATATTGGCCAATCCATAACAGACCAATGGCAATACATAGAAACCATTCATGAGCACATGGACCTCATAGGCAGGGCACACAAGGAAAGTCAGAGAGCAAGGGCATCTCTAGGCACTATGCCTGAGATAGCCAATAGGATGATCAATGTCCTGAACAACCGCACAGGCCCTCAGCTGGCAGCAATAGGAATCACCAATAGAACTGACACCATCTTACTGGTGAAGAGGGTCCTCACTTTGAGAAATCTGGTGCAAACCTTGGATAGGAGATGCCAAGAAATGCAGACAGAGGTGAACAAGTTCACAGATAAATTCACAGCATTGCATAACAGAGGCCTTCCCAGCCTACTAAACAGTGCAGGTAGATTGCTGTCCCATGAAAATTATGCCAAAAGGGTTAATACTTTTGCTACAAATCAGGTCACTGCAGGATCAAGCACCCCAGAGGAAACAGGGCCTGCATCTGGGCAGAGCCTCTATGAGAAAATAGAAAATTTGTTCTTTATCATGAATGAGATCAGACATCTCTTTGAAGTGCCTCCTAATTAATACAAATATACTGAGGCAGATGAAAAACTAGGCACAATTTTGAGACATCAGTTGCCTACACAG
Source organism: Pinus tabuliformis (assembly GCA_031772625.1). Taxonomy (NCBI): domain Eukaryota; kingdom Viridiplantae; phylum Streptophyta; class Pinopsida; order Pinales; family Pinaceae; genus Pinus; species Pinus tabuliformis. The sequence continues at coordinate 894,142,869 of CM062815.1, forward strand.
GAATGGTGGACCAGCATGATACAGACATTGCTGTGAACAAACAGATTTTCATCAAATTTTTACATCAAAATACAAATCATCAGGTTCAGATAGTTGACATATTTACTATCACTGAAAAAGAGTGGACTGAGCCAACTCAACAAACCAATTCGGCCACTAAAGCAACCTCGACAGATACAGATGACAAGGCCGAGAAAGCTACAACACGACAGAACATTAAAGGCATATCATTCAGAATAAATGCAGAGCGCTCAACCGACTCAGTGGCCTCCAAAAGTCAAAAAGGTTTCTGACAGAACTGAAGGGTATTCATTGTATATTTAGAATAGCAATAACTTTCTTATCTGCTATTTCTGAAAGTTGGTGAACGCAGTTATTGAACAAATGACTCAGCGTTCAGATATTTTGTAAAACCGATTGTATATATTTCCCCTCGCATAAGCTTGCAAGGGTTGTTGATTTTCTCTTCCAGAGAACCTATGCTGTAAATTTCAGACTTTTAATACAGGGAGCTGATGGAATTTCCAAAGTTCTGAGTTGTTTTGATGTGTTGTGGTGTGATTGCTTACTGCTACAGGATTCCTGCATATTTCATGGCACAATAAGTTTCTTGAACCTTCTTGTTATGTATTTCATTCTTTCATAATCCGTTCATGCTCTATATTTCACAATTTAATAGCACAGAAAAAGAATAGTTTCAGGATGTGTTCATTGAATACCCTGAACTCAATCTATGTTGTTATGAATGTTCCTCTAGTATTAGTTATGAAAGTGTAATTCTTAATTGCTTCACCTTCAGACTAAAACTTCACAGTGAGTATTATTCAAGAATTCAAATCTGCTCATGAGTGATATATCTCTTTCTCACATCACCAGCTTAGTGAAAAACTCTTAGTTGCCTTTCACTCGCTAGACATATTTCATTTTCACAATTTTAAGTTTGTTTCATGATATATCTATAAGGCCCTGCAGTTTTAGAAAATCTTACTCAATATCTCAAACAACCCATAATCACAGACTCCATTGCCCAATGGACTGAACCTTCTGAAGACCTCATCTTAGCTATTGGAAGACATCATTCAACCAAAATTTTAAACAAAACCCTCACCTCATAACTAGCCTAAGATCCTCAAGAACAAAGTTAAAAACTAAAAGAGAGAGCCCTTTCTGATTACAGGTTGGCTAGAACCTGTAATCCAAAGCTTGGTTAGTGGTTACCCCGGCCGTATTCCCTCAGGAGTCAAAGGGAACAGCCTGGGTGTTAACACTTCTGAAAGATATAATACAAAGGAGCTGTTGGTTTCCAGAAGACATGTATGGCTCGGATGTGCTGTGATGAAATTACTGACTGCTGCAAGATTCTCGTGTTATGGCGTGATACAATAAGTGTTTTCTAAATGTATTCATGTTTTATTTCTTCTATAATCTTTCTGTGAATGTATGGTGTTTAATCTGGGTAGAAAGGTAAAAGACTAGTTCAAGATTTGTCTATTAAAGACACCCTAAACTCAATCCTTACTACTAAATATGTTTTATTCAAGGTTAGCTGCAACTGTGGAATTCTTAAAAGCTCCCAATTGCTCTAATTACATGATAAGTCTTTATTCAGTAATTCTTGTTGCTGCTGAGTAGGATTTGTTTTTCATCTCGTATTGCAATGTGAAAGAATTCTTAATTGCCTTTCCTGGTGTAATTTATACTCTTTTCTTGCTAAAATTCAAAGTTTGTATCATGAATACCCATCTAGCCTTGCAGTGAACCTTCCTTTCTTTATCACAGACATCAAAACCTACTTATTTCTGGACTCCACATGCATAATGGATTGAACTCTCCTTCATATTTGCATGCCCTTCTTTGAACAACAGTCTGCAACCAAAACTCAAACAAACTCCCAACTCATAACTAGCCTAAGATCTTCAAAAACAAAGCTAAAACTGAAAGAGAGCCCTCTCTGATTGCAGGTAGGCTAGAACCTGTAATCCAAAGCTTGGTTAGTGGTTACCCCGGCCGTATTCCCTCAGGAGTCAAAGGGAACAACCTGGGTGTTAACATAAATGGCGACTCCACTGGGGACTGAATGAAATTCATAAACCCACTGTCTGATTCTTAATACTGTAGATAAAGGCTGAGTGACAGCCAGACAACCTTAGAAACTGCCTCTGCTTTGCATTTGCTGGAGTACATAAAAGTTGCCTCAGTCAATCTTTATTCAGTCTTAAGTTCCATACAGTTGTGCTATACCTAATCAGTCCTTGTCAAATATCACTATCTCTTAGAAAATTCTCCTAAAGAAAATCACAGAAACTGGCTCCTAAGAAGAAAACTCGCTATACAAGATCAAACCCAGATCCTGATCCATCACCTGAGTTCCAAAATCCAAACTTGATTTCAAGAATCCTTAAGAGACACAAATCAGAAGGGACTCTATCAGATTCAAGTTCTGAAGCAGGATCTCAAACTAATATTCCAACCCCTGCTAAGGTTTCTTTACATCCTCATACCACCGTTCCACAATCTCCTAGTTCTTCATCCACTTCACAAGGTATCCTTTCAACCACTCCATCAACTACAAATACCCTTCTCATTCCCTTTCCTCCCCTTGTCCCATTCGTTCCTGTTATCCCTATTGTCCCACCAAACATGGCTAATAGATATGCTCCACTACAGTTACCTGCCAATCCAGGGCCTTTGCCTCAAGATTACCAAAGCAAGATTTTATATTTTGATGGTACTGGCTCTTATCCAACCCTTCAACATACTAAGAAAATGCAGGACTACTTTGAAAATTATGAGATAGATGATGATGGGGTTAGAATGAAAATTTTTGTGCAAAGCCTAACAGGAGATGTAAAATCATGGTTTAGGTCACTCCCAACAAACTGTATAGCTGTCTATGAAGCCCTGTATCAAACCTTTATCAACAGATGGGAGAAGAAAAAGGATCCACTTCATATTTTATCTGAATACAATACTATCAAAAGAGGTCCCCAAGAAACTGTCTTGGACTATTGTGCTCGGTTCAACAATGTCTACAATGCTATTCCCCAAAATCTCAGACCCCCACCTGACCTAGATCTATACACCTTTCCTGATGGGTTTGATTCAGATATGGCATACCAATTAAGAGAAAGAGCTCCCCGAACTTTAGCTAAAATGCAAGACATAGCAGTGAGTGTAGAAGCCAACCTGATAGCTAGGAGAAATAGGACCAGAACTGAAAGAAAGACTACCTTCAAAGAAGAGCCTTCAGGCTGGGATCAGAAATTAGATGCAATAATCACTGGTATGCATAGGTTAGGTGACAGAGTAGAATCAGTTGAGAGGAAATCATCATGGGAAGCACCACAGAATAATCCTATCAGGAATCCCAACTTTAGAAGAAATCAAAATCCTAATGTTGGCAAGGCCAGCCCTGAATCAGAAATTAGACCTCCATTCCAAGAAAACTATGTTGAAGCATCCACTTCTAATGAGCAGATAGATGATACCCACATCAATTTGATGGGCCTCAACAATGATCAGCAAGTTTTTCTGAGTCAAGAAGATCATGAAGATGAAGACATCAAGCAGTTCCAAACCAAGTCAGGTGAATCATTTGATTTCAAACAAGGCTATGACACAACTGTTTTTGAAGTTCATAAGCAATACAAATTAAGAAGCAAAACTATAAATGTGACACAGCCTGAGAAAACAAAAGATAGCCTACAGCCTAAGAAAGATATTGTCACAGAGCCTATTAACAAAACTGATTCAATTACAAATGAAGTAACAATTGAAGAGGTAACCTAACCATTTCCCTCAAATCAAGAACCTAGGGTTACACTTCCTTTACAGCACAATCCAAGCAACACTTTTCAAAAGGTAAACAAAAAGGACAAGCCTCAAGATCAGATTGACAGTCAAGAAGAAAACTCAATTAACAAAGAAAAAGTTGTTAACCAAAACACCAAGATCCAATCTGAAAAACCTTTTGACTTAGAAGCTGAAATTGGTAAATTGAAAATAGCCATTCCTCTTTCAGAGCTAGCCAAGCATAACATTTACAAACAACAAATCAAGAAGTCCCTTCAACTGACTCATAATAAAGATGATGTCAATGTGTTGGATGACACCCCAGAACTACTTTTCGGTCCAGAGGTTGATGGAAAGACAACAGTTACTGGAATCCTACCTTTTTATGTCAGCTTGCATGTTCATGATAAGATATTACACAATGCAATGTTTGATTCAGGCGCCTCTCATAACCTGATGCCTAAGTCAGTAATGGAAAGATTGAATCTAGACATCACAAGACCATATAAGGACCTATTTTCATTTGATTCCAGCCAAGTTAAGTGTTTAGACATGTCATATGCCACCATCTCTGTCTTTGGGCAGCCAAAGAGGCTATACAGAGAATCACTCATGAAATACATGGTGAGCAGTGAAGAAAAACCTCAAAATTTCCCTATTTATGCAGTCCATTCTGATATGGATTCCTTCATTCTGTTCAATGATGATATAAGTCCAATGAGTGATAACAAATCTGTCATACTTGAACAAGACTTGCATATGAGTGAGCAATCAAGTTCCCAAGAAATCAAGATTGAGAAATCAATTGATGAGGTAATTCTGGAAGACAAACCAGATGAAAGACAAGAACTCCAACTTACACTCCCAAGTCATAGAGAAGATGTTGAAAATCCCCTAAATCAAGAGATCCTATGGTTTCTTGAGTTTGATGGATCAGTCAACAAATTAGGGGCAGGAGCTGGAGTGTGGATTCATAACAAGAAAAGCAATCATGTAAAAGGTCGAGCCTATAGGCTTAATTTCAGATGTACTAATAATATGGCAGAATATGAGGCTCTTCTGCTGGGCCTCAAACTGATAAAATCCTTACAGGCCACAAAAGTTTCAATCATGGGAGACTCAGACCTTATTATTCAACAAGTGAAAGGCAATTTTGTCACCAATGACAAAAGACTAAGATCATATAGGTCTGCCACTATTGAAATACTCAAAGCTTTCCCTATATTCCAAATGACCAAAATACCTAGGACCCACAACCTTCATGCACATAGTTTAGCTACATTTTCCAGTACATGCAAATTGCCTTTTGAACCCAACCATTGTTTTACAACTGAGATAAAACACAGACCTTCTGTCCCAAACAATGTCAAATATTGGCAAGTGTTTGAGGATGACACACAGATAAACAATTTCTTGACCTTGCAGCATGAATTTTTAGGTTTGAACATTGATGTTGATTCTGTGAAGGACACACAGCCACTGAGTGAACAGGACCAAACAGCTATATCACCCAAAACAACAAATCAAATACTCTGTCCAACAACTTTTGACAAAGAAAATATACAAGAACTTAAACAATTGCATTTTGATGAAATAACTGGTGCAGAGGCTGAGGTCATACAGCTAAAAGACAATTTTCTACCAACAGGCCTAACTCCATTGGAGGACATTTTTGACTCAAATGATGTTCCTAGAAAACCAAAAATGCAACCCCTTAATGCTGCCATTGAAGAATGCAACATTGGAACTACTGAAAAACCCAAGATAATAAAATTGTCTGCTTCTTTACCTCCTGACCAGAAACCTAAATATATTGACCTCTTTAAAGAGTTCCAAGATGTGTTTGCATGGAGTTATGAGGATTTGAAATCCTATGACACCTCTGTTATTCAACACACTATCCCTCTCAAGCCGAATCAAAAGCCATTCAAGAAAAAATTGAGAAGAATCAATCCTATGCTTCTCCCTTCAATTGAGAGAGAGGTACAAAAAATGTTTAAAGCTGGTATCATAGCACCAATCAGGTTTTCAGACTGGATTTCAAACTTGGTCCCCACAAGAAAGAAAACTGGGGAGATTAGGCTTTGTGTTGATCTAAGGAATTTGAATCAAGTATCCCTTAAAGACAATTATCCCTTACCAAAAATGGATCACATTCTCCAAAGAGTGGTGGGGGCTTCAAGAATCTCATTACTTGATGGATTTTCAGGTTTCAATCAGATCCTAGTCCACCCTGATGATCAAGATAAAACAGCTTTCACAACCCCATGGGGAACTTTCAAGTATGTCAAAATGCCTTTTGGGTTGAAAAATGCAGGAGCTACATTTCAGAGAGCAATGGATATTGCTTTTGCTAAAGAGATTCGTGATTTCCTTGTTATTTACCTAGATGACCTCACACCTTTCTCAAAATCTGACCAAGAACATCTAAAACACTTGAGACAAATATTCATAACATGTAGGAAATATGGAATTTCCTTAAATCCCAAGAAGTCTCTATTTGGTTTGGAGGAAGGTAAGCTGTTGGGTCATATCATTTCAAAGGATGGCATCAGAATTGACCCAGACAGAATACAGGCCATCTTGCAAATGCCCCATCCAAGAAATATCAAAGAATTACAAGCCTTCTTAGGAAAGATCAACTTTCTAAGGAGATTTATCCCAAACTTAGCAGAATTGATCAGATTACTAAACAACATGCTAAAAAAGGATTCAAAAGTGAAGTGGACAGTAGAAGCAAATCAAGCTTTTGAAGGTATTAAATTGGCCCTCACCCAAACCCCAGTCTTAACAAATCCTCAATTTGACAGAGAATTTATCATCTTCTCTTTTGCCTCCCAGCATACCATTGTTGTTGTCTTATTGCAGAAAGATGATCAAGGGAATGAAAAACCTATTGCTTTCTTTAGTAGAGCCCTTAGAGATGCACCTCTGAAATATCAGATCATGGAAAAGCAAGCTTATGCTTTGGTCAAAGCCATCAAAGACTTCAGGATTTACATCCTATATTCCCATGTCATTGCTTATGTACCAAATCCCATTGTGAAAGACATACTGACTCAAGAAAACTTAGAGGGAAGAAGAGGAAAATGGATTGCTAACATTTTAGAATTTGACATTGAAATAAGACCTACAAAACTGATAAAAGGGCAAGGTTTGGCTAAATTAATGTCTGAAGCAAACTTCCAAGCATTGGACATTAACCAACTGGATAATGAACCGGAGCTGGCTACTCCAAAGATCAATGTAGCCTTTGAACAATCCCTGTGGTATTCTGATATCTGTTATATATTGCAAAACCTGTGTGCTCCCCCAGGGTTGTCCAGAACCAAATCTAGATTTTTAAAAATGAAAGCTTCAAGATTTTGTGTTATAGATGGCAATTTACTATGGAAAAAGCATGAAGGTATATTGTTGAATTGTTTAACTATGGATGAAACAAGCAATGTTATGAAAGAATTTCATACAGGTGATTGTGGTGGACATTTGTACTGGAAGTCCACTGTGGATAAGATATTGAGGGCAGGTTACTATTGGCCCACTCTCTTCTCTAATGTTAAAAAGTTTACCACTTCATGTCACAAGTGTCAAGTGTTTGAGGGAAAAAGAAGGTTGCTACCACTCCCCTTAAAGCCTATTGCAACAGAAAGGCCCTTTCAACAATGGGGCTTGGACTTCATTGGGGAAATTCATCCTTCATCCCCAGGCCAACATAGATGGATCCTGACAGCCACAGATTACTTTACTAAATGGATTGAGGTTGTTCCATGCAGACAAGCAAATGATTCTACTATCATTCAGTTCCTTGAAACTAATATTCTTTCCAGATTTGGTTGTCCTGACAAGATAATAACAGACAATGCTGCTGCTTTCAGATCCAAGAAGATGGTGAACTTTTGCCACAAATTCCACATTACTTTGGGCCATTCTACTGCATATTACTCTCAAGGCAATGGTTTAACTCAAGGATAATTTTAGGGGCGAATGTTCGCCCTTTGGCGAAATTAAGGGGTTTTAATTTTTTAGTGGGCGAATATTTTGTATCATAGTACATTTTTACAAATCACCTCAAATAGCCCACCTTATTTTAAGGGAGAGGGTAAAAAAGGTAAATTTAGCCCTTGAAATTAGGACTTACAACCTTCCATTCGCCCATTTTCAAGAATAGGTTTTATTTAAGTGAATCCATTCGCCCATTTTCAAGAATAGTTTTTATTTAAGTGAATCCTATGGGCCAAATACCATATTTATAAAAGAGGTATGGTAAATTAATAAAAATATAAATAAATGAGAGGTATGGTAAATAAATAAAACATTTTTTATATTTACTCCATAAGTCACCTTATATACATGTAAGGGTGTAAACAAATAAAAATATAAGTAAAGTGGAGGTATGGTAAATAAATAAAATGTCTTTTTATACTTACTCAAAAGGTATGGTAAATAAATAAAAATATAAATAAACTAGATGTATTGTCAATAAATAAAACATCTTTTTATATTTAGTCCATAACCGTCGTTCTATTTATGAAGGCTCAAGAAAGAGGTTTTATTTAAGTGAATCCTATGGGCCAAATACCATATTTGTAAAAGAGGTATGGTAAATTAATAAAAATATAAATAAACGAGAGGTATGGTAAACAAATAAAACATTTTTTTATATTTACTCCATAAGTCACCTTATATTTAGGGAACACTCAAAAAATGGGTTATATTTAGGTGAAACCTATGGCCAAAATACTATGGGACAAATACCATGGACTAGATTGTTATTAATACCATGCAAAAAACCATTATTAACCCTAATATTAGAATTAATAAAAATAAAAATGGCACATGGTATTTACCCATGGTATTCACCAAAATGGCACATGGTATTGACCCATGGTATTCACGCCTATTTAAATGGGGGAATTAAACCAGCATGTAGCCTATGCTAAGATTCACTAGGACTTTACAAAGTTTTATTATTTAGTGAAAGACTCGCCAAGATCTTACAAGATTTTATAATTGAGTAAAATATTCGCCATGCCTGGTGAGAGATTCGCCAAAAAATTATATATACATATTATATTATTGATAAAATCGCCTTCCATTTTTCCTATATACCATGGAGATTCGCCCATTTATTATATTTATAAATTTAGGGGGCGTTCTTAAAATTTTCCCTGGTTTAACTGAATCATCCAACAAAAGTCTTATCAACATCATTAAGAAGATACTAGAAGAGAATAAGAAAAATTGGCATAAGAAGCTTGTAAATGCCTTGTGGGCAGACAGGCTAACAACCAAAAGATCTATTGGGGTCAGCCCATATGAGTTGGTTTATGGAATGGAAGCCAAATTCCCTTCATCATTAGGGGTCCCTGTCATGGAGCTACTTCAATAAAGTCAAGCTGAACCAAATGACATGCAAAGAAGAATCAATCAGATTATCTGTTTACAGCAAACCAGAGATCAAGTGTATAGCAGAGTTCATGTCCTACAAGAGAAACTAAAGAAAGCCTTTGATAGAAGAACCAAGGCTGAAGATTTCTTTATTGGTGATAAAGTGCTTAAATGGGATTCAAGAAGAGAAGACAAGGGAAAGCATGGAAAATTTGACTCCCTTTGGAGGGGGCCTTTTGTTATTCAAGTAGTACAAGGAAATAACACTTATTTCTTGAAGAATTTGGATGGCACTGAAGCTGAAGAGGGCCCTGTAAATGGCCGGATGTTAAAGCACTATTTTGATTACTTTCCATGTATATAGCATGGCTTTCCCTGTGTACATAATCAGTTGTATATAGTATTTTCTTCCAGCATATAGATAGTTCAGCTTAAGAAGTTTTGCAAATAAGCAGGAAAAGGCTTTTATTTTCAGAAATTCCACAATGGTGACAGATTCTAGTTTTGAGGTCCAAAGAGAAAGCTTGCAAGTTTTGAGAAGAAGTCAAAAGCCAAGGCAGTTTGACCTGCTGTTCTTGGTCTTTCAAGTAGAAAAACCATCCCCAAGTGGAGCCACTGTTAGCTACCTATACCAATAGGTCTCATTTTTCATTATTGGCAGGGGAAGTGCCAATATAATCTACTTTGGTGATGCAAAGATCTCATATTCTTGGGGAAAACACATATCTACAGTTGGTTGATGCTGTCCTATTTTTGAATGGGTGATCCAACAGTCTAAGCTGGGTTGTACCATATTTCAATTTTTGTTGTAGACTAGAGAAAGAAATCTGTCCAAACTGTTCAATCTTGGCAGATAAGTAGTTAGGTAGAGAATGAAGGTTCCCAACTGTTTAATCTTGGGCCTTGGAAGTAATAAGGCTAGCCTTAGATAGAAAATCAAAAGGAAAAGCCAAAGGAAAAGAAAAGGCACATGAGGGTTTGCAAGTCTAAGTGCACCCTCCTTGAAGTAACAAAAAATGCTAGGCAATAGAATGGGTAGGTAGATGGGGTTGCAGAAGCAGGATTTCTTTCATATCATTGGCCTAAGTAAAGGAAACACATGGTGGCCAGTGCAGATCTTCCTATTCAGCAGTTTTGTAGCAACAAAGTGGAGCATGTCTAACTTCCCAATAATCCCCCATCAAAACTCTTTACTAACATCCCAATACCACCTTTGTTCATGAGAGAAATCAAACTCATTGATTGATCCTTGTTGCATAAAGAGCCACATTTCTTGTGTAAAAGTCTTTTCATTTTGATCTACTCTCCTAACTAAGCTTGTTCCCTAAAAAACTTAGTCTTTGCCTCCTATCTTCCATATTCCCCTCCAATACTAACTACTAACTCTATCTACACTTAACCCCTATGTTCCCCTTTCCCTATTACTATAGCACCATTTTGTATAAAAACCCCAAAATATGTATATTCCCTTTCCCTTAGGCAATAGAGCCTTATAGTTTCAAAGGGTGGAGCACCAAGAGATTTAGGCGCAAGTTTCAAAAAAGCGCCAAAGACAAAATCTTGGGATTAAACTAAGATCTGCTTGGTTTAATAGCCTTAATCCATTTTTGCGAATAAATGCCAAAAACCCATTTTCGCCAACAAAACACTGAAAAACCCAAAAACCCGCCGAAGACCAAAGTCCTGCCCTGGCGCACATTTTCAGAAATATAATTGTTTATTGCTCACCCCCCCGCCGTATTTTCCTACCATTCTTGCAACCCATCGCCCGTCGGATCTGGGCCCTCCCATCCTACAGCTTATATCAATATCGGGCCGCCCCCAATGCCCGGATGATAGCACCCGAAAAATGTCAGAGGGTGACGTCAGCGCTCGGCCACGCGTCGCTCCCAAATTGTATCGGGAGGCCGCCTGCCAAAACCGCTCCTGTAATATAAGCGGTCCGATGGAACCGCTTACCGCGTTTGTTTACCGCCTGCCCACATCATGCCCACATCATGCCAAGTCAACCCCGCATCAGCGCCTAGCCCGCCATTGCTCCATTCTGTCCACCACCTCATCAGTCCTCGTGGACCACTCACAGGCTGCCACGTCACCTTTCCATACTCGACCCCACCCGATGATGTCATGCTGACGTCATCCAAAAAATGCGCCAAAGCCCAAAATGTCCATATTTGGCCAAAAATCACGGTTTTTCGCATATTTTGACAAAAGAACTACTGTGCTCCCTGCATGTAATTTACGACCATTTCGCCACCAACCTGCTGAAACTCACTCCAGAGCCGTGGCCGCCTGCAAGTCAACACGAACCATTCCTCCGCCATTGTGCTGATACCAGGTATTTACTACATTCTTCCTATGCCTGGTCTATTTTGTTCTACACTGTCAAAACACCGTAAAACTGCCAATTTCACCGAGAAATTAAGCTACATTGCCCTGCAACTAAGTCAATTGCCCTCATATTAGCCAATTGTGCCCAGTTGTACCTCAGTTACCCTGTCTTCACTGCAAATCCTCCAAGTTTATATCAACCTACTGCGCAAGCATTGCATTTGCCCGCAATTCGCTGAAATTCTGCTAAAAACACACAAAAACCATGGAAACTCCAGTTGCATTGAATATTACACCTCTAAATGCCCCACAAAGAGAGCTAGAGTGGCTGCCCTTGGCTGACAGAGACTACCAAATTGCAGACGGAATCCCAGACTATAGCAAGTACCACATTCATGTACTCAATGACCTTAAAGCCAAACATCTCAGTGGGAATGATATCCTAGGGATTTGGGACTCCAACTTGCCTATTTTCAATCTCCCTCAAGTCAATATCCTCCCAAACTTGATACATAGATGCAGTGCCAACTATGACCCATGTCAGAGAGCTGTCCTCAATTCCTCAGGCTTAGTTTTGTTCCATGTCACCCCTGAGGCCATAAATTAAACGCTACACTTTCATACAACAAGGCCATTGACTCCTCTCTCCATGATGGATTTGATAAAGAAAGGAGGCAAGCTGTCCAGTGCCCAAATTGTAAAGATCAATCAATTATTCATTCAATCAGGCTCTCAAACTGTGAGGACTCCCCCTATTGGAAATGTATATCTAAATGAGCTGGGAAAAATGCTTGTGGATATGATCAGTTATGTCCTGGGATACAGAACATCTGAGGATGTTGATGAAACCATTCTGGCCATGATGTCCATCTTCTCCCCTGGAAAGCCTCCTGCTGTTCACTATGATTATGCTGCCTACATTGCCAATAAGATTCATGAGCAATTGATGAATCTAGAGAGGGAGAGGATATTTAGATACACTTCTTACATCTATCACTTGTTTCTATTCTATCAGCCTGATAGCTTCCCTATTACTCTCAAGAAGCTTGATGCCCAAGGGAACCAAAGGTCTGTAGTGTTTTGGTCTTCGGTTTTCCATCACATATCTTTTTCTTCATATAACTACTGTGAATTCATAGACCTGTTTATCCATCCAGCCATGTCCTTGCTGTTGAGTGCCCCTCCTCCAAGATTAACAGATGAGATGCAAAGGATCCTCCAGCTCTCAAAGGCCTACAGCATTGGGGATTGGTACTTTTACCAACACCATACAGTGATCAGAATATATGGCTGTGAGTTAGCCCCATATAGGCTACCGAGATATGTCCCTATGAGACTCTTTGCCTTAGAGTACTTCAGACAGTTTGGAAATGCAGACATGGTCCATTTCCACAGCAAAAATAAGAAGGTATAATTAAAATTCAGAAATCAGCTAGGACCATTCATCTATAATAAAAGAGAAGAGGCATGGCAAGAAGCAGATAAGATCCTGCAACGCCTCAGATTGCAAACCAGTTTCCTCTGGATACCCTATGATCCCAATCATTTCATTAGCCTTAGAAGGGTCAAGTATAAGTTGGCTAGCTATGATCATGTCAGGCTGCCTCATATTGAAAAATATGCAAACCTGTTGAGATGGAAAGAGGGCACATTAGAAGAGGCAAGTACTAAAGAGGAAATACTACAAAAAGAAGCAAAGAATCTTGAGAAGGAAGCTGAATTGGAAAATTGTGGGCAGGTTTCCTCTTCTTATCAAGTTCAACTTGGAGCAGCTGCCTCATCCTCTACAGCCCCCCAGCAGGCAGCTCAAACTACTCCTCAGGCAGCTAGCACAGGTAAAGGAAAAGAGATGGAACAGGAGCAGCCACCCCCAACAACAGAACAGCAGAAAGAGCAGCCCAAACAGCAAGAGGAAATGGTTGAGGCCCCAATATCTACAGAGCAGCAAGCTCAAGAAAGTGTGCCTCCAAGGCAGGAAACAGTAGTGGAGGCCTCGGTGTTCCAAACTCCATTAAATGAAGAGAGAACTAGGAAGAGGGATAGAGAGCAGGAAACTCCCCTCACTACATCAACAAGTCAACAAGGGGAGAAAAGGCAAAGATTAAATCCTCTTTCTGAAGAAGAGATGCCTATTGGGCCATCCATGGGTATGGGCCCCACTAGCATGGAAGCATCTGCCAGTTCCTTCCAACAGGAATAAGAAAGAACACTTGGAGGAGAGGTCAGCTCCTCAAGCCAGCAAAGGAGGGCAGAGTCCAGTATAAAGCAGCAATTCATTGACATTAAGAAGAGGAATGAGCCAGTTAGACTCCAGCTATACAATCATCTACTCAAAATGGCTCCCACAAACCAGCAGAGGCTTATGTCAGCATATGACATAATAGAGGGGAAGATGACTATGAGTCATTTTATGCCTACTATGCTACAGCCACAGTCAGTTGCAGATTACATAAGAACCAGCCTTGAGGTATTTGCAAAAGACATCCACCCAATGGACCAGATAGAGCTTCATAAGAAAACGGGTGAGATGGTCTATTCCACTCTTGCAGACAAAACCTTTCTTGCACACAAATTGCAAAATAGTCTCCATAATACCACTGCCCAATTAGAATTGGAGAAATCATCCTCTCAAGCCAAAGACAACAGGATTAGGTCTTTGGAAGATATCATTATAGAGCTTGGGCATGACCCAAGGGATCCTAAAGCTGTACAGGCATTACTAAAGGAAAAAGAGGCAGATATAGCAGCTTTAAGGAAGATGGTAAAAATTCCAACAACCCTTCACCCTCAAACAAAAGATGTTGCTCAGCAGAGGAAGGACCAAGATGTAGCAGCGATGCTGCTAACACTACACAAATAGTTGGTAGAAACAGAAGGGAGATTGGTAGAAACAGAGGGTGCATTACAGGCAGCCCTGAAGCAGAAAGAAGGAGGCCAGACATCTCAGCCCCCTCAGCCACTGATCAACCTTGAGGAACCTCCTCAAATTATCAGTCCTCCCACAGAGCAAGCAGCTGGGACAGGCCCATCAACATCAGCACCAGCAACAACATCAGAGCAGGCACAAAACCTTGATATGCAGAAGATGATGAAGGAGATTCAAGTTCTAGAGGCCCAAATGGCATAACTAAATGAAGCCAAGGAAAAATTGGCCACAGTTAATGAAAAATATGATAAATCTAAGCGAAGTGTAGCTGAAAAAACCAGAGAGGTGAAGGCTCTTGAGAAAAGGATAAAAGAACTGGAGAAAGAGCTCTCTCTTGACAAAGTGGTGGCTGAAGTCAAGAAAGTCATGTGCGCCAATATTGGTCAATCCATAACAGATCAAAGGGAAATATATAGAAACCTTTCATGAGCACATGGATCTCATAGGCAGGGCCCACAAGGAAAGTCAAAGAGCAAGGGCATCTCTAGGCACTATGCCTGAGATAGCCAATAGGATGATCAATGTCCTGAACAACCGCACAGGCCCTCAGCTGGCAGCAATAGGAATCCCGAACAGAACTGACACCATCTTACTGGTGAAAAGGGTGCTCACTTTAAGAAATCTTGTGCAAACATTGGATAGGAGATGTCAGGAAATGCAGACAGAGGTGAACAAGTTCACAGAGAAATTCACAGCATTGCATAGCAGAGGCCTTCCCAGCCTACTAAATAGTGTAGGTAGGTTGCTATCCCATGAAAATTATGCCAAAAGGGTAAATGCATTTGCTACAAATCATATCACTGTAGGATCAAGTACCCCAGAGGAAACAGGGCCCAGAGGAAACAGGGCTTGCATCTGGGCAGAGTCTCTATGACAGAATAGAGAATTTGTTTTTTATCATGAATGAGATTAAACATCTGTTTGAAGTGCCTCCAAATTACTACAAATATACTGAGGCAGATGAAACATTAGGCACAATTTTGAGACATCAGTTGCCTACTCAGGAATGGTGGACAAGCATGATACAGACATTGTTGTGAGCAAACAGATTTTTCACCAAATTTTGTACATCAAATTATAAGTCATCATGTTCAGAAAATTGATACATTCATTATGACTGGAGAAGAGTGGACCGAGCCAACTCAGCAGACAAATTTGGCCACTAAAGCAACACCGACAGATGCAGATGACAAGGTTGAGAAAGCTACAACATGACAGAGCATTAAAGGCGTATTATTCAGAATCAATGCAAAGCATCCTGTAGAGCCAGTTGCCCTCAAAGTCAAGAACTTCTGACAAACAGAAAACAACTGTTATGTATTCATTAAAGTGGCTTTTAATTTTGTAAAAATATCTTTGAAAGTTGGTAAGAGAAGTTATTGTGCAATAACTCAGAACTAAGATATTTTTTTGATATATTTTTGTATATATGCACCCCCGCCAAGGAAAATTTTAAGGATGGAAATTTTTTTTGAAGTTTAGAAACATTGGCGAATCTCACTAATCCCTAATATGCAAACTATAAAATGTGTATTGATATATTTGTAGAATTATTCAAATCTATAATGATTTTATATATAGTCTCTATATAATGTTGGCGATTTTTGAGGTAAAATAATTTTATATTCTAAAATTTGGGCGAATCGTCTTTTATAAAAATTGGTAATTGGCGAATCTTTTTTTGGAAAAATCAAGGAAAATTAGCCCACTGGGCGAACATTAGCCCCTAAAATTTTCCATGACCCCCGCGCTGTTCATTAGGGGTTGTTGTTACTCATTTTGTTCAAGAGAACTCGGTTGTATTTCTTCTGAAAGATATAATACAAAGGAGCTGTTGGTTTCTAGAAGACATGTATGGCTCGGATGTGTTGTGATGAAATTACTGACTGCTGCAAGATTCTCGTGTTATGGCGTGATACAATAAGTGTTTTCTAACTGTATTCATGTTTTATTTCTTCTATAATCTGTCTGTGAATGTATGGTGTTTAATCTGGGTAGAAAGGTAAAAGACTAGTTCAGGATTTGTCTATTAAAGACACCCTAAACTCAATCCTTACTACTAAATATGTTTTCTTCAAGGTTAGCTGCAACTGTGGAATTCTTAAATGCTCCCAATTGCTCTAATCACATGATAAGTCTTTATTCAGTAATTCTTGTTGCTGCTGAGTAGGATTTGTTCTTCATCTCGTATTGCACTGTGAAAGAATTCTTAATTGCCTTTCCTGGTGTAATTTATACTGTTTTCTTGCTAAAATTCAAAGTTTGTATCATGAATACCCATCTAGCCTTGCAGTGAACCTTTCTTTATCACAGACATCAAAACCTACTTATTTCTAGACTCCACATGCCCAATGGATTGAACTCTCCTTCATATTTGCATGCCCTTCTTTGAACAACAGTCTGCAACCAAAACTCAAACAAACTCCCAACTCATAACTAGCCTAAGATCTTCAAAAACAAAGCTAAAACTGAAAGAGAGAGCCCTCTCTGATTGCAGGTAGGCTAGAACCTGTAATCCAAAGCTTGGTTAGTGGTTACCCCGGCCGTATTCCCTCAGGAGTCAAAGGGAACAACCTGGGTGTTAACAGATGACATGGAGGAGATGAGATGGAGTGGAGCGATGGCGGTCGCCCGCTACGGTGTTAGGGAGTGTACACGATGGTCATCAGGCTTGAATCCCCACAACAATCCCAGGCCGTAGATCACGATCAAATACCATGACATCATGGTTAATTGTGGGGGTTGAGCCTAAGTTATAACTTGTGCTCGTTGCCCTCACGCAGATCACTTTATTTGCCTCTCGAACCCACGTTTACTTAAATCTTGCGATACCGCTCGAACTTTAATATGGGTCGGGTCCCCACCTTACGTCACTGTTTTCGGACTCTTGCATTCTCTTTTGACTTATTAAAGAATTTCCTTTTTTCCACCTTTTCACTTATAAACCAACTACATCGTACCCTTTACAACTTTTGATCAAATGATGCATATGAGTGAGTGAGTGGGATACTTACCTGTGGTCTCGATGCCACACTGCAGTTGTCGAAGATCAAAGGTGCTACTGATGGTCATTCTTCTTCCTCCTCTGCTGTCTGTTGATGGTTTATTAGCTTTTGCAGGTGTCTGTGACTAAAGATGTGATCCTGCTGCTGCTGCTATGGAGATCCTGGATCATCCTAGTGAAGACCTGTAGCTGATGATTGATATTCTGTGGGATAGGTTGCCACAGATTTCCTACAAGATGTCCTGTTGTTGGCTACAGCTGTGACGATGCTGCAATGAATGGATAGAGGGAGTAAGTGTGTGTGAGGATGTAAGGATGATGGTAATGGATGAGGTGAGGTTTAGATAATGTCTAGAATTAATTTTGGGGACCTAACCAATCTACCATTCAAGGCATCCTATAGGAATACAAGCAATCCTATAGAAAACACAATACTCATGTTTAATTAAAGAAATGAAGTAAAAAAAAAATGGAATTGATGGAGGGATGCATGTTAAGGAGTGGAGGAGATGAATATATGTGAGGCAGGGTTCCCTTTGGATCTTCTCTTTACTCCTTGATTATCTTTCTCACCCACCTACAAATAACAATTATCTCTTTTTTCTCTTTTTTTCTTTTATTATTATTAATTTTTTTTTAAAACACCTAAGCTGCCTCAGCAAGGTTTCACCCTAGATATTTTCCCTCGGTGCCTCAAGGAAGGTTTTCACCCAAGGTTCTTGTTATTCTTTTCATTTTTTCTCATCCTTGGGCCGTCTCACAAGGTTTTCAACCTAAAGATGGGACTTAGGCACCTCATGAAGGTTTTCACACGAATCCTTATTTTCTTCTCTTTTTTAGTGACCTGATGAGGGAGGCGCTAGAACTTGCTCCACCACCATCACTGTCTTATTGATATTTTCAATGAACTCTTGTTTTGATAAAGGTCTCTTGTACATTTTCAATCGATGTCCATTAACTAGCAATGGAACGGCTTCTTCATCTATGGTTCTAATTTACACTGAACCATTGCCATGGCATCTTTCAACCACATAAGGTCCAAGCCATCTTGCCCTTAGCTTGCCCTTGAAGTATTTATACCTAGAATCATATAAAAATGCACAGTCTCCCTCTTCAAATTGCTTCTCCTTAATATGTTTGTCATGCTAGATATTCCTCTAAAGTTCAACTATCTCTGTATGTAGGAAGGCCTGCATTCTGAATTCATCCAAGCCATTCAAATGGAACAATATTTCTTTCTATGCGTGACTAAGATCCAAATCTATTTGGGCTACCATCCTTAATGTGTTATATTCAAAATCAATGGAAAGGAAAGCATTTTTCCCATAAACCAGCTCATAGGGTGTAAATCTAGTGGTGGTCTTCCATGTTGTATTATAGGCCTAGGTGGCCTCAACTAGTCTCTCTCCCGAATCCTTCCTGTTGTTGCTCACTACCTTGGTTAAGATGTTCTCCAGTTCCTTGTTCCTCACCACCACTTTCCCATTATCTTGTGGATGATAAGTAGTGGAGGTCCTATGTTTGATTTTGTGATGGATGAGCAGTTCTTCAATCATGTTGGAGGTAAACTGGTTGCCTTGGTTTGTGACTAGCTCTCTAGGATACCCAAATTTGTAGAATATATTCTCTCTTAGGAACTCAGCCACCTTCTCTTTTGTTTTTACCTTAATTGCCTTGGTTTTAGCCCACTTAGTGAAATAATCAGTGCACATAATGATGTATTGTTTTTGCTTTGGAGGGTTAATAGTCCCAATGAAGTCCATGCCCCACTTGTCAAATAGTTCGAAGGTCACTTGAGGTTGTAGGGGCATTTCATCTCTTGGAGTAGGATTTCCCATCCTCTGGCACTGATCACATTGACTAATGTACTTTTTCACATCCTAATGAAGAGTAGGCCAACAATAGCCTGCTTGCAACACTTTGAATGATGTCCTGTTTGCTTCAAAGTGACCTCCACAAGGCCCAGCATGACAGGTCAGAAGGATCTCAAAAACTTCCTCTTCCCTTACACACTTTCTCAAGATTTGATTTGGGCCAAGTTTGAAAATATTACCCCCAATCCAGGTGAAGGGGGTGCTCTTTCTGACTATCTTGCTTTTTTCTTTGTAGGTCAAGTTTGGTGGGAACTGTGTTGATACCAAATAGTTTGTTATATCAACAAACCATGGGGAGAGAACTGAAATAGCAAACAAATGCTCATCTGGCAACTGGGTTAGGGCCCAACTTGAGTAGCCAAAGCTCCTCTTTATTGTACATGTATGCTAGCATAGATTCTTGGTTTTTTGGTCATTTTCGTAAGGAGTTGCATTTCCATTATAGCAGTATAGCATAGATTCCTGGGTTTCTGTTCCTTTGCTTAAGTAGCTGCATTTCCATTACAGCAGTATAGAGTAGATGATTCATGGTTTAAATATTCATTTGTTTATGTAGATGCATTTTCATTACATCAATATAGTGTAGATTTATGGTTTAACCGTTCATTTGCTTAAGTAGTTGCATTCCCATTATAATAGTGTAGAGTAGATCAGTTGTGCTTTATTTTACTTCCATTTGTGCCTGCTTTCAATTAGTAGGTTAGCTAGTAGAAAAAGATCTCCATAAGGTTGTCCACAGGTGTCTCGGCCCCACCTCCTCCCTCTAGGACCATGACTTGAGGAAGAGACCCTTCAGCAACCCCAAAAACACAGGTTTCTAGTTGTTGTAGGAGTTTTGGTTTTTGTTGTTTGATGCAGTTACTTGTTTCATTTCATTGTCATCATTTCCATCACTCTCGGTCCACCCTCACTCTCACCTGTTTCTGTTGTTTTCATTGAAATCTCCTTCAACACTTTCTTCATGCATAATTTCCTTTCCATCCGATCCACAACAAACCTGAAAAATCACTGTCTGATTCATTAGTTGATCCAACAACCATCATGCTTGAAGTCTTCCACCTACTTTATGCGCTCCAATCTCCACCGTTGATCTATCTCTTGATCCAACATCTATCGTGTCACCTCAATACTTTATGTTCTCCGATATCCACCATAGATTTGTCTAGCTTGATCCGACAGCTATCGCGTAATCTTGCGCGGATTCTTGCACAACCGTTATCTACCCCAGATCATGCAAGAAAAGTGGTTTTCCTGTGCTACATGTCACCCAGTTAGACTAATCACGTAAAATTCCATAATACAGCTTATAGCTTTGCGGGTGCACGATATGAATAGAGTCATGAACTTGGAGAAGTGGAAGATGATATTCGAGAAAAAGTCCTTAGGTGTAGTAGTTCCGCTAGAGCCATCCAATGGAGCGTGCTACACCGAACCCATGCACAACGATGAGCTGGATTTTATATACAAGATAACTGCACGAGATCAGGATTGGGTGAATCCAACTGTAGATGGAAGGATCTCATGGGAATGCACAAGCTCTTGCACCTTAGTTTCAGATGAAGAAAATGAACGTTGGCACAATCGGTTGAGCGAAGTGACAACGCTAAATTGCAACATGATGATTAGATCACTCCGTTGCGTAACAACCCAGGCTCGAGATCTGTCAACATATGATGGATTGATAGCAGTGGATGAATCTTTGAGCAAGTTTTAAAGTGTAGTACCAGAAAAACAATGGTTCGATGCATTGAAGTGGCCACTACATGCAACACCTGCGCGCTGGTGGGGAACACATCAAGGAAATTTTGAAAACTGGCACGAATGTAGAAGGATGATGCGCCTATGATTTGGGAAACCATAACTACAGATAGAAGATAAATACTATGGACGAGATGACCCATGCACACACCTCGCGAAATGGACCAAGGCCTATGGGGAAGAACCTCAGCCTGAATGGGTACACTTATTCTACCATACCCTGGATGTCATACCCATGAATTGGTATACTGAGACAGACCTCCAACATGGTATGGGCAAATGGGATGTCTTGCGCGAGGGATTTTTGTTAACATTCACATTTGAAGACCGATGTTCGGATACTATTGACAATGCACTGCAAGCCGTAAAAGTCACCATCTTCAAAATACCACAAGAACCCTAGCAAGTAGTTCAACTAGCATGGGCAACCCAGTTAAGCAGTGCCCTAGAATGTTATAATGTGCAAGTAGAGGAGGATGATGACGACCCTCGAAATATTAATATTCCATAAAAGGAAGGGTGTTGTGAAGTTTGAGGACCATCAATTGAGGATCCTGACATCATTGCGTTGCTAAAAACAAAGAAAGTAAACAATGGCACAGACGCGGAGCTGAAGTATGTGACGCTGGGGGACTATTGGGATGATGCTACGGTAGATAAGGTTGCCTAGTTGCTCCGCGAATATCAAGACTTGTTCCCAACCAAAATCACAGACTTAAAGGGGATCATTGGTGCCTTAGGAATGATGAAGATCAATCTGAAACTGGGCACGAAGCTAGTTAAATAGCAACCTTACAAGTTGAATCCAAAGTATAAAGAAAAGGTCCGTGACAAATTAAACAAGATTCTTACAACCAAAATTATTGAACGAGTGGAAGAATCCAACTAAGTGAGTCCCATGGTAGTACAGGAGAAAAAATAGAAGGGCGAAATTAGAATATGTGTGGACCTCAGGAAGCTTAATGACGCCTGTGTTCATGATCCATTCCCGACACCGTTTACAGATGAAGTATTGGAGAATGTTGGCAGTTAGGAAGCTTACTCATTCACGGATGACTTCTCAGGGTACCATTAGATCAAGATCACGCTAGAAGATAGGAGCAAGACAACCTTCGCAACTGAATGGGGTTGTTTTCAATACACCATTATGCCCTTTGGACTGAAGAATGCGCCGACAATATTTTCACGCGTAGTGGTGGCCATGTTCAAGGAATACATCCACAAGTTCTTGGAGGTCTATCTAGACGATTGGACTGTATTTGGGTTAGTTAAACACCATATAGCAAGCTTACGTTTGATGTTGGATACTGAATTTTAAAAAGTGTACCTTCTTCATCTCCTTTGGAAACCTACTCAGCCATGTGGCCTCCAAAGAAGGTCTGATGGTGGATCCTGTGAAGATTGTTGTTATTCTCAATTTGGAAGCACCGTGAAGTGTCAAACAACTACATGCTACATTGGGGCACACTCGTTACTTTAGAAAGTTTATCAAGAGCTATGTACAAATAACAGTGCTAATGGAAAACTATTGAAAAAGGACGCTACATATTGTTGGAATGATGATTGTCAGAAAATTTTGGATGTTCTCAAGGAAAAAATGGCATCCGCTCCCATCCTGGTCTTCCCAAATGGGACATAGAATTTCATGTACATGTTGATGCATTGTGTATTGAGTTGGGAGATGTACTGACGCAGGAATGCATGGATCACCCGATCGCATTCGTGAGTCGACGCTTATCCAAAGTTGAAAAGAACTACTCTACTACTGAGCACGAAGGGTTGGCAATGGTATACACACTCCAGAAATACCGACACTATTTGCTTGGTGGGCACTTCAAGATGTATACCGATCATTCCACATTGAAATACTTGGTGAACAAGCTAATGTTGGGGGGTCACATATGTAGATGGATGTTACTATTTCAAGAATATGACTTTGAGGTCATCGTAAAGCTAGGACACCTAAATGCAGGACCAGATCACTTATCACGAATTAAGACAGGCGAGGAGCCAACAAATTTGGAAGAAGGACTACCTGATGCATAGCTCTTTGCAGTGCGTATCGCGGATGGCCTCTCCGAAGATATAATCCAATTTTTAACCATAGGGACTACGTCGAAGGAATACTCAGTCCAACAGAAGAAGCAATTGGTGGTGCGCGCGACGAACTTTTCTGTCATTGCGGGGCACCTCTACAAAATGGGAAACAATGAGATATTGCGAATATATGTACCTGAATTTGAATGAGGATAGATCCTCGTGGAAGCACATAGGGGGGCTGTAGGAGGATAATATGCAGGATCCGTGACAGAACAGAAGATTCTTCGTGTTGGGCTATGGTGGCCAACCCCACATCAATATTCAAAAGCACACTGTCGGGCCTGTGATGAGCCCCAATCTTTGGTACAATTTGGGCTCATTTGGCCTACTTGCTCTGCTCAAACCATTCATTTTTTATTGCTTATGCATTCATTTCTTGGTTTATTCGTGTTGTTTGTAGGAAGAAGGGTAGGCATTCTATCTACGTGACTAATACATGATGATTTCAGGTTTTGGCATTAAAAGGGAGCAAAGACCACGAAAAAGGAGACAAGGAGACAATGAGGTGGCACTGCTGGTTTTTAGGAGAGGATGTCCACGGTCTTGGGGACCTTCCTCGTAATTCCCACCATAGCTCCGAGCTCCAATCCATCTCCCCACCGAGCTTAGAGGCAGCCAACTGTTCTACAGGAACAACAGTTATAACTGTTCTACAGGAACAGGAGTTATAACTGTCCTACAGGATCAGGAGTTTAACCTTCAGTTGGACAGCCAAGCTCCACAAATCAAGGACACCTGTTGGATGATCATTTTGCATAAATACTGAGGCCGTAGCCTTGGATAGAAGCTTTTTGAACTTTTGTATTGCTCTTGTAATTTGGAAGTACGAGCTACAACTCGGTGTTTGTTCCTTTTGTAAGCCAGTTTTGGCATGACATCAGACTTTCATTTATGAATAAAGGCAGGCAGATTTTGATCTCATTTTGAGTTTCTAAGGGAGCTATAGCTCACAGGTTAGGGCCGAACCTGAGAGAAATAGATCTCCTCGGTGTTTTAATGTTATTTGCATTTCGTTCCAGCACTTTGAGTTTTTACTTTAACATGCAATTCGAATTTACAGTCTGTTAATTTAGTCTTTTTCATGAGATTGATTAGGATTAGCTTATGGTGAATTTGTTTCCAGTTGCTTAGGTTAGAAGAGGATAGATATAATTCATTGGAGCTCCAGAAAAAGGTTTTTAAAGCTCACTGCCATCTCTGTTAGGGATTGGGGCGCAGCCCATAACCAACCACCAAAAAGAAACGCAGTTCTTCTCACTTCCATGCAAGCTGCAACATAGACATTGTCGTTGAAGATCCATCCATGCACTTTTGATATTGAACCATACTTCTACATTTCACTTCCATGCACGGGTTTCATTTCTTGTTTTCCATTGTTGTTCATAGGTTTCATGGCACAGTTATCATAGGTTAATGAATTCTCGTTTTTGGTGCATAAGTCATTTGTTTCATTTACGCTGCTCCATATCATTCCATTTCCTTCTTCTTCTTCTTGATCTCTCCTCAATCCACCTACTCAGCCTCTGTCCAGCTCATTTACCCTCCAACTCATCCATTAATCACTTAGCTCCATCTACTTAAACTTTCGTTGATCCCATCCTTCCAACCATCAACCCACTGCATGCACTCTTCCTCCATCTGACTTCTCTGCTCCTGAGCCATCACCAGCTCCATCTCCATCTCACCTATCCTCCCACACCACTCCAACACTTCACCATCTCCCAAAACTTCCATGGCCAAACAGCTTGTAGAATTGCACAGACTTCCTGTAGAAATCCGTGAGTTTCCTGTAGGATCCCCTGCAGACTTCCTGTAGAAGCCTGCAAACTCGGTTGCTGAGCATCCGAACGTCGTAGACTTCTTTGGATTGATGCTAGAGACCCTCTGGGACCTCCCCTAGCCATCCTGACCTTGCCCATGCTTTCCTTCCATTCCAACCACTCCTGCACAACCAAACCCTAATCAAAAGCATCATCACAATAAATCCAACCACTTAATGAAAAAATACAAAAACATGTCTTTTCAGATGCAAGTAGCTTAGATGCATGTATTTCAGTTCACTGCAAGTAATGGCATTAGTGGTAGTAGTCTCATTCACAGTTTTTCATTGTAAGGGTCTAGCTAGTCAAATTAGGGTTTACTAGGGTTTTCATGCTTTATTGGCTTTCAGTTTCTTTCTGCAGTTAGACTAGTCTCCTTTGAGTTAGCTTTCGTCCATCATTCATAAAGCTTCTTCTGTGATCATATAGAAGTTGGCTTGAGCCCTAGCGGACTTGTTCCAGCTGACCAAGTGACAACTGCGACAAGAGCTAGTACTTGTGCATACAGCACCGTCGCTTCCAAGTTTGTACGAACTACCGAGTTGATAAAATTAGAGATAGGAAGCTCCAGGAGTTGTAGCATTATTGCTACAATACTGGAGCCCACCATCTTTTTGGCGCTGTTGCCGGGGAAGCGTCAGAGTATTAGTAATTTTTTGTTTTCTTCTACTTTCTTACTCTTGCCTTCTGCTAAGTAGTTTACTTCATTTCCATTCTGCAAAAGTAGCATAGACATTTCCTGCTTTCATAGATTAGCATTTCCTGCTTTCATAGATTAGCATTTCCTGCTTTCATAGATTAGCATTTCCTTTCTGCAAGCGTAGACTAGCATTTCCATTCTTGCAATTTCATTTGAGCAAAGTAGATTAGTTCTTTCCTGCTTTCAGTTTAATTCTGAATCTTTCATAGTTAGTTGTAGATCAATCTGTCTCAGTTGTGCAGGTACCAAAAGAAAAGCAAAGCAAAAACAATCAAAAGAAAAATAAAGTCTTTTCCATTTCATGCCTCGTAGGAACCGAGATAGATCAAGCAAATTCCTACCAAACACCCCCACCACATCACTGAGTCACCCTTCTCTCTTCTTTGGTGACAGTGACCCAAAGGAACCTATAGGTGAACATCCTGAGATATCCAAAGATCCTATAGTAGAAGAAGAGTTAGAAACCACTCCATCTGAAGCTATGGCTGACAATAGAAGAGAAGATGAGAGAATAGAAGGTGCCTTCCCCATCCAAGAGACCAATGGAGAGATGAAAATGAAGAACATTAGCCCCTCCACCTTACCTCACTTCCATGGGCTGACCACTGAAGATCCGGATACCCTCCTGTTTGAGTTTGCTGTCCTTTGTAGAACCTATGACTATACTGAAGATGAGCAAAAACTGAAACTTTTCCCTTCCACTCTTAAGGATGCAGCACTACTCTGGTTCATGGGCTTACCTGGGAATAGTATCACCACTTGGGCTCAGATGCAGCAAGCTTTCAACACCAAGTACCGAGATTACTGTAGGTCCAAGGAAACAAAGGGGGAAATCTTCCGGATGTCCATGGGGAATGATGAGTCATTAGAGGATTATGAGGAGAGGTTCCAACTAAGCTATATGCGGGCCAGGTGCACACTTGACCCTGAATCCCTCAAGTTGGTCCTGCTCCGAGGAGTCCCTGAAGACCTCTTAGATACCCTTCACATGTTAGCTGGGGGGGGCATTTACCAACTACCTTATGAGGACATCAAGACTGTATTGAGAAACCACTCCAGGGCAGCTCAAAAATGAGGTAGATGAAACCACCTCTCAACTAGTGTCCCTTTCTCCAAACATGAGCTTGCAAATCAATTAGAAGATCTTAAGAGTGAGGTGAGACAGACCATTTCCATGCAGCTTGACACATTCGGGATTCAGCAAAAGAAAGAAGAAGCTGGGAGAGCCTTGGCTGTTTTTGCCCTAAGTGCACAAGGAGACACCCTAAGAACGAATGTCCATTGCATTCGGTTGAAGTGTGTTTCGTTTGTGAGGAGGACCATCCCACAAATCAGTGTCCAACCTTACCTGGGTTTAAAGCCATGTACCAAGGGGCAGAAGCTCCCACTGAACCCCTCTATTACCTCAACCAAAGGAGGCCACAGGGATCTAGACCTTATCAGCAGGGGATGCAAGGGGCATCTCAAGCTTATTACAGCCCTAACCAATCGACTCCTATGCCTTCCTAGGGTCCCCCTGCTCATCCTTCATGGTCCATGCCTCCTCCATGGTCTTATCCACCTCAGTACCCCACTCAACCTACTTCTCATCCATATCGCTCACATGCCCAGCCTCAGCCTCAATGGAATGCACCTCAGTCGGGGTGGAGGCCCCAATACAACACTCCTCCTGCCATCTTGCCTCCACCACCAGTTCAACCTCAGCCATTACCTCCTGCTCCTCCAAGGCAACCTCAAATGCCTGCTCAACCGAACCCGAACCCCAACAATAGACAGGCCCAGCAGGTATACACTGGGGAAACCCCATGCCCTACCTATGCTGTGGAGATCCAGGAGATCAATCTTCGATCTGGAAAGACTCTACCAGATCGCCAACCTCCTCCCCCAGCGGATGAGGAAGATAAACAGGAAAGTGAACCGAAGGTTATTCCACCCTTTCCTGAGAGACTAACAGCCACCACACAACCCAACCCAGAGGAGGATGAGCTTTTGGGTGAGCTCAAGCAGTTGTGTGTAAAAATACCACTTCTCCAAGCCATCAAGGATGTGCCAATATACAACAAACTGGTTAAGGAGAAGTGTTTCAAACACCCAGGTAGATGGAAGAAAGATGCCTCAACTATCAATGTCATAGGACAACTGTCTGACCTTATGTTAGGACAAGTCATCTGCCCAAAGTACTTAGATCCTGGAAGTCCTGTAGTAGACGTTCACATCAATGGAACCATTATACCTCACACCTTGATTGATCTGGGGGCCGCCATTAATGTGATGACCAGGGATACCATGCTTAAGCTTAATCTTCAGGGTTCCTTGAGGAAGACCTCGACAGTACTGCAATTAGCAGATCGCTCCACCGTGACTCCCGAAGGGATTGTGGAGGATGTCTTGGTCTCTATTGACTCTTGGGAATACCCTGCAGACTTCCTGGTTTTGCAACCAAAGGCCAAGCTTACTGGATATCCTCTCATTTTGGGAAGGCCTTGGTTAGCTACTGCAGATGCTTACATAAGTTGTCGTGCAGGAAACATGACCATAAAAAATGGTCCCATGTCCAAGCAGCTAGTCCTATACCCTCCTGCCCAACCCTCCTTAGAGCATGACTTACCACTCTGGTTGGAAGAAGGGGAAGAAGACGAGGTGTACTCAGCACCTCTATGCACCTTAGATACCACTAGAAGAGACCCCCCAACCGGGGATGACTTGATCGAGACCTTGATCCAGAATCCACCTTCCAGTGCACTACCCTTAGAGAAATTGGTGGAGGATGCCCAAGCCAGCACCTTAGTGGATCTTTGTACAACCAACCCTGTTACTCCCAGAGTCAAGAATGTGGAGTTCGGCCCTGAGAAAGCATTGAAGATCAGCTCCTCCCTATCTCCTTCCCAGGAAAAGGAGCTGTGTAGCCTGTTGGCCAACCACCTAGATGCTTTTGCTTGGAGCTATAAGGAAATGAAAGGAGTCCATCCTTCGGTCTGTACCCATCATATATACATCAAAGAGGACTGTAAACCAGTTAGGCAACCTCAGAGGAGAATGAATCCAGCCCTTAAGGACATTGTCAAGGAAGAATTGCAAAAACTGTTGGATGCCGGATTCATCTACCCCATCTCAGATAGTGAATGGGTGTCCCCTCTAGTGTTGGTTCCCAAGAAAAATGGGAAATAAAGAATCTGTGTGGACTACCGAGAACTGAACAAAGCTACCAAGAAGGACCATTTCCCTCTACCTTTCATAGACCAAGTGTTGGATGGACTGGCAGGAAAGAAGTTCTTCTCTTTTCTGGATGGGTTTAGCGGGTACAACCAAATCCAAATCAGCCCGGAAGACCAAGATAAGACCACCTTCACTTGTCCTTGGGGTACCTTTGCCTATCGAGTCCTTCCCTTTGGGCTATGCAATGCTCCTGCTACCTTTCAGAGAGCTGTCTTGAGCATCTTCTCGGAACTGGTCCATGATGCGGTAGAAATCTATATGGATGACTTTACTCCTTATGGGGCCAACTTCCAGGAAGCATTGTCCAACCTGGGAAAAGTCCTAACCAAATGAACCGAGATGAACTTGTCCCTTAGTCCTGAAAAATGTGAATTCCTAATGACTGAAGGGACCGTGCTAGGCCATACCCTTTCTTGCCAAGGGTTGCAGGTGGATCCTAACAAAATTGCTCTCATCAAGAGGGTTCCACCTCCTCAAAAGGTAAGGGATGTCCGGAGTTTCTTGGGATTAGCAGGATACTATTGGAGATTCATTAAAGACTTCAGCAAGCTAGCCTCGCCATTGTTTGGCCTGTTGGCAAAAGATGTGGAGTTTAATTGGACTGACGATTGTCAGAGGGCTTTAAATGAATTAAAGGACAAATTGGTGTCAGCCCCAATCCTAAAAGGTCCAAACTGGGCCCTACCTTTCCACATCCACACTGATGCCTCGAACAAAGCCATAGGTGCAGCTTTAGGACAATTTGAGCAAAAACTTCCATATGCCATTTACTTTGTTAGCAAAAACTTGTCCAAAGCTGAGCTGAATTACACTGTAACCGAGAAAGAATTATTGGTTGTGGTACATGCACTGAACAAGTTCCGACATTATATTACTGGTTACCAGACCTTTGTACATACTGACCATGCTGCTATTAGATATTTAATGAATAAACCAGATGTGAATGCTCGTATTATTAGATGGTTACTTTTATTGCAGCAGTTTGATTTGACCATTGTTGACAAACCAGGTAGAGAAAATGTTGTTGCTGACTTTTTATCTAGATTGGATTTGTCTGCAGATGAGGATGGAACAGTGGATGAACAGATGCCCGATGAACATCTGTTTTCTATTTCAGTATTCTCTCCATGGTTTGCTGATATAGCAAACTATCTTGTTTCAACACAGTTCCCTCCACACCTATCTTCCAGAGAGAAGAGCAGAATCATCAGAAAAAGTGCCTCATTTACTTGGATCGGGGGCAATCTGTTCAAGCTTGGCCCTGATCAGATCTTAAGGCATTCTGTAAGGGAGGAGGAAGTCTTTGATATCCTCCTCACTTGTCATGATGGGCCTTGTGGAGGACATTTTGCAGCAAAGAGAACTGCCTTCAAAATCCTGCAGGCAGGCTACTATTGGCCCGCACTTCATCAAGATATCAGAAGATACGTCAGTCAGTGTGACCAATGCCAAAGAATGGGGAAACCGACCCAGAGGGATGAGATGCATCTCCAACCTCAAGTGACTCTTGAGCCATTTGAGAAGTGGGGCATGGACTTTGTGGGCCCAATCAACCCCTCCTCGAGGCAAAGGACTTACATCATTGTGTGTACTGACTATTTGACAAAGTGGGCAGAGACCAAAGTAATCAAAGCAGCAACAGAAGAAAAGGTGGCCGAGTTCCTAAGAGATAACATCTTCTATAAGTTTGGCTATCCAAGAGAGCTGGTCACCGATCAAGGGAGCCAGTTCACCTCCAACCTGGTTGAAGATCTCCTAGCTCATCACAAGATCAAGCATAGGACTTCCACCCCTTATCACCCTCAAGCAAATGGGCAGGTGGAAGTCACCAATAGAGCATTAGAAGGGATCTTGACTAAGGTGGTGAGCAGCAGCAGAAAGGACTGGGCAGATCGCCTGGTTGAAGCCACATGGGCTTACAACACCACTTGGAAGACCACCACCGGCTTCACACCGTATGAGCTGGTCTATGGGAAGAAAGCTTTGCTATCCATTGAGTTTGAGTACAACACTTTGAGGATGGCAGCTCAGCTGGACCTAGATCTCAGCCATGCACAACAAGAAAGGCTACTGCAGCTGAATGGCCTGGATGAGCACAGAATGCAGGCCCTCCTTCACTCAGAGGTGGTTCAACTTCAGAGAAATGTGTGGCATGACCAACATATCCATGACAAGCAATTTCAGTCGGGAGATTGGGCTTTGTTGTATGACTCTAGATACAAAGACTTCAAGGGGAAGCTGAGAACGAGATGGCTAGGACCATATGCAGTGGAGAAATGCCATGACAATGGATCTGTCCTCATTCGAACCATTGATGAGGAAGCCATTCCCATGCTTGTCAATGGGCATCGATTGAAGATCTACAGGAGACCTCTCTCAAGACAAGGGTTCATCAAAACTATGGAGAAACTTGTATTGGTCATAGAGAAGGGTTCTGCCTCTGCTTTTGGCATACCCTGAGGGATATGAAAAAAGAAAAAGAAAAAAATAAAATAAAATAAAAATAATAATAATAAAGATCCTTAGGTAAAAACCTCTCTGAGGCGCCCAAGGCAGGTGGTAGGGGTGAAAACCTCATCGAGGCGCCCCTATTGTCTTTCACAAAAAAAAAAAGAGAAAAGGTTTGAAAAAGATCCTTGAGTGAAAACCTCTCTGAGGCGCTCAGGGCAGATGGCACGAGTGAAAACCTCTTTGAGGCGCCCCTGTTATCTTTCAAAAAAAAAAAAAAAAGAAAAAAAAAAAAAGAGAGAAAAAAACAATAAGCAAAATATGGTAAAATTGCATGCAGGTTGCAGATGTTCTATGGAGGAGAGGAAGCCCTTCAACTCAAAGCCAAGGGTCCTTATCATGCTGTCAAGGAACCTCACCAGCACCTCCTCCAAGGGTACCCATGTTTTTTCAAGGTATGTGCAATTTTATCATGGTTTGGATCCTCTACAGGAAGATGCAGTCTTTCTACAGGAAGATGCAGTCTTTCTACAGGAAGGCGCGGATTTTCTACAGGAAAGTACAGACTTTCTACAGGAAGGCCGAACTTTCTACAGGAAGCTCTGTGTTCTACAGGAAACTTCCTGTAGAAGTTTGGTACGGCCCAAAATTCATCTTAAAAGGAGATTTAGCGACTATGGATTGGTTTGGATGCATGCAAGCCTCTGTTGGCACCCTTGCACATTGCTGTCACCTTGCTCCACCATCCTTGTCGACATGCGACCAAGTTCCCTGCACCAACAAAGCAGATTGATGAGTTCTCGCGGGAAAGCCATTTTCAAAGTTAAACAAATGCTGGGATCTCATACCACAGGCATCAAGAGCTCCGGGAACGTGATTGAACGGCCAGGTTCTCCATCGTGCAGCATGCACCCAAGGAGAAAGAACTGTTACGAGACACCTCGTGGGAATCCTGTAACAGTTCAACCTGCTCGAGTGGATACCATTCACAGCTCCACCATCTGCAATGAAACGTGGGCGCATGCAACCAAAACATCCACTCCATCGTTGGCAGCCTGTAACCACGAGCCTCCAGGTCTGTGTAAGTCACATGCAGCAGGTAGATCCACTCACCATCGTCCAAGAACTGGAAAAATCGTGTGCAGCCACGCAGGTAAGTGTCTCAACCCTTCCTTCCATCAAATCGCATGAATTTTACCTTGAAATTGTTTGCACATCGTAAAATTGAATGGTTGAGCGGCCGTATGGCCAGTCGACTGGCCACGTCGGCTAGTTAAAGTATAATTGGATGTTTGGGTGGTGGCCACGACAAAGAGAATGAGCGGCACGCACGTGAGAACACTCCCGTCAGAAGCATGAGTTTAACAAGAAAAGGCGGCGGCAAATCTGTGGGAATGGATGCGGCAGCAAGTAAATACGTAGGCGAATGATGGATGACGTCGCCCAACGGTCTGGCGAGGACAGCTCATCCCCCGCGCCATGGATTGCGCCGATTCAAAATCTAATCGGCTAGATCATGCGCATGCATTTATCAACCACCACTTCCAACTCGAGTGGCTATTCTGATCTCCTCTGCACTTTGATACGTCGAGCTGTTGGCTACCATAACGCTGGTGAAGCACACCTCGAGCGCGGGCCAACTACAGTCCTCCCCGAGAATTGTGCACAGTTTCTACAGGAACGCAGTTCTACAGGAACGCAGTCTTCTACAGGGAAGCGGGTGCCTCACGAAAAAAGGTGGCCAATTAAAGAGGTAACCCTGAACTCTGCATGCAACTGGTTAATAAGAATGGCAAGACCATCGCCCACAGTCTGGTCATAAAGATATTGGTGGAATTATTATTTGTTGTGCCTATGCTGTCGTTCTACAGGATGTCAGTATAAGTAGACTGTGTTGAATTTTGGGGATTATGTGCATGCTCTGTTTTAATAGACCAAATCTCTTTTGCATTTGCCACCTTTAATTAAAACAACCGTGTTCATCATGCCGGGTGGGTTTATAATACGAGAACCCACTGATTCAACCAAATTAAGGGAAAACCCGGCAGTGGTAGAGCTCTTCACCAGAGAACAATGGATTCCTTTTTGTGATAAACTGCAGGGCTACGATGATGAAGTGGTCGAAGAATTCTTGCAGGCTCTGAAGCCTAAATCCCAGACACTGGCCACAGTGAACTTCAGAGGTCTAAGCCTCAAGCTCACCCCGAAACATATCAGTCGGATCACAGAACTTCCTATGGGTTTGCCGTGGGATAAGGAAGAACAAAAGATGAGCCAGCAGGCAAAGAAAGAATTCTTTCCACCTGAGGAAGAATTCTCGGAGGACAAAAATGGGGTGCGAAGAACGAGCCTGTTGCCACCATGGAATGAAGTCAGTTTGCAAATCATGAAATATATCACTTGTGAAGGTCGTTTCAGCATCGTGTATGCATATCACTTTCGGCTGCTCACTGAATTGAGGCACCGAATTGACCTTCCTGTAGAACAAAAACTGAGCATCCCTTATTACCTATTGCAGTCTCTAATGGAGTGTGCCACAAAGCTGAAAGAGGGAATACCAGATCAGATAGCCCACCATGGGTTGATCAAGCTTTTTGTGGAGGATGCACTGCATTCATATAAGGTTCCCCTCTCATGGGAATCCTTCCGGAATTTAACAAAATATGGAGACATTAAGATGTTGATCGAAGAAACGGGTTCCTCCAGCAGTGAGGAACAAGAAGCAGTGGCTGAGGGATAGAGAGAAGAAGGCCAAGAGACCCCGACAACAGTACAGAAGAAAGAACAAAGGAAGAAGCATGAGGAAAAGGAGGACAAAGAAAAAGGTGGCACACCTATCTTGTCAGCAAGGGAAAAGAGGATGAAGAGCAGAATGGACAAAGCTGAGGTGGTCCACGTCAGCCCAAGTACCTCAACAGCACTTGCAACCAAAGCAAAAAGTAAAACTCAGGCAGGCAAGCAAGCGGAGGTGGAGACACCTGTGTCTACAGGAAAGCAGAAACATGCTTCTACATGAAGCGCGAAAACAAAAACAAAGGCTTCTACAGGAAGCCCGAAAATCATTGAGAAAAAGGCTTCTACAGGAAGCCCAAAAACAAAGACAAAGGCTTCTATAGGAAGCCCAAAAATCATTGAGAAACAGGCTTCTACAGGAAGCCCGAAAACAGAGACAAAGGCTTCTACAGGAAGCCCGAAATTGCAGAAACATGCTTCTACAGGAAGCCCCGAAAAGGTGAAACCCAAGGAGAAAAAGGTGGATATTCTGGCACGGGAGGCAGCAGCTGTATTAGCTGGCCTCAGCACGCCACCTAAGCCGAAAGGAAAGAGGAAGAGGGAGACCCCTCTATACTTTAAGGCTCGAAGAAGTGTTAGGATAAAGACGGGCAAGCCACAGGCCCAATCCAGCAGCCCGATCGTCATCGAAGATACACCTGCTTCTCCCAAAGAAAAGTCACCCTCCAGGATCACAGTCACCTACGAGAAGGGGAGACCAAAGAAAAATACGTGGCAAGAAAGGTTAGACCTTTTGACCGAAAAAACCCGGCTATAGGAAGCTGAAAATGTTCTACAGGATACTCTGGCCCAGCTACAGGAAACGGAAAAGAAGGAAGGAGAAGGACTCTCATCACCACCAAGGGAGGGTGAGGTAGAACCGCCTGAAGAGATAGAAAGAGAACATATACCAGAACATAGCCCTTCACCTAATCTGAATTCATACTACACCTTTTTACAGGCGGGCAAAATCATACCGCAAAAATTTACTGTGCCTCTATTTTTTGAACTAGAGAAAGAAAGAGTGCGTTCCCACACATGGATGCAGATCGCCAAATCAAAGGGTGTGGCGGACATAGGCCCTTTACAAGAGCAACTCAAGGAGGTCAGGAGTGAATTCACCATGGCTAAACATGTGGCTAATTGCCAACGTGTGCTTCTACAGGAAGAAAATCAAAAGTTAAGATTGCAGCTACAGGAACTAAGGGCAGGAGCAGGAACATCCTCCAAGGACATCACAAATGAACAACAAAGCAAAAAGGAGCTAACCGCCAGTCTTGAAGAGCCAATGACACTTCTACAGGAAGCAGAGCAGCAAACAAAAATTGAAGTGCAAGCCCTACAAGAACAGCTGCAACAAAAGGAAGGACAATTGGCCTGCATGGCCAGTTGGGCCATGGAGGCAATTCAGTGCAGACCACCTGCAAAATCCTATGGATTATTCTTAAAAGATCAATGGCTGCAGTTCCAAATAAACACCTTGGCACAAAGAGGTATTTCACATATCCAAAACCCACAACAATTTTCTGAATTGTGCAGTACTAGTTCGTCTGAGGACAAAGCCAAATTAGCAGAGTTTTACCTCCACAATTTGGCTTTGCCTAATGAAGTCTCCTGGGATCCCAATGTTGCCTTGGGTGATATGCAATTGATGGCATTCGCCTCATGGTTAAACCATGAGGATTAGAGAGCAGCTGAAGCAAAATCGGTCATGAACCGAGAAGTGAGCGAGCCACTGTTCATTCGACCAGAACTAGAGGATCTGGTGGCACTCATCTTAGCCCACCAATAGTTGGCTACGGATCCCACAACTTCCTTGAGATTTATGGACAAACAGGCCCAAGCCATAGCCCACTTTGAAGACATGGAAAGGTTGTTGGAAGAAAGTGCTGCCCAAGCATGTGCACGAAGATGGAATACCCTGGCACATAGCTTGAAAATCAGAGAGTACCATACCCCCATTCGGATGAGGGAAGCTTTGGCAAGAGTTTAACTTTACAAGAAATCCATGCAAAGCCTCCAGGCCAGCTGGATAGGCCTTAAAATCAGCCCACCACTACTGCTAGGACTAACTGAAGGCAATACAGAGGAAGATGACAGTCAACAATGGGAAGAGGTGAACAGGAAAGCAGGGTTTCATATCCACGGAGAAGACACCACCACAGAGCCTTGGGATGCAAGGGAAGCAGTGAAAGCAATGAAGGATGAAGATTTGGACTAAGTTTCTCAAGGATGAGCAAATAGTTTAGCTGGGGGGTGATGATGAGCCCCAATTTTTGGTACAATTTGGGCTCATTTGGCCTACTTGCTCTGCTCAAACCATTCATTTTTTATTTCTTATGCATTCATTTCTTGGTTTATTCGTGTTGTTTGTAGGAAGAAGGGTAGGCATTCTATCTATGTGACTAATACATGATGATTTCAGGTTTTGGCATTAAAAGGGAGCAAAGACCACGAAAAAGGAGACAAGGAGACAATGAGGTGGCACTGCTGGTTTTTAGGAGAGGATGTCCACGGTCTTGGGGACCTTCCTCGTAATTCCCACCATAGCTCCGAGCTCCAATCCATCTCCCCACTGAGCTTAGAGGCAGCCAACTGTTCTACAGGAACAACAGTTATAACTGTCCTACAGGATCAGCAGTTTAACCTTCAGTTGGACAGCCAAGCTCCACAAATCAAGGACACCTGTTGGATGATCATTTTTCATAAATACTGAGGCTGTAGCCTTGGATAGAAGCTTTTTGAACTTTTGTATTGCTCTTGTAATTTGGAAGTACGAGCTACAACTCGGTGTTTGTTCCTTTTGTAAGCCAGTTTTGGCATGACATCAGACTTTCGTTTATGAATAAAGGCAGGCAGGTTTTGATCTCATTCTGAGTTTCTACGGGAGCTATAGCTCTTAGGTTAGGGCCCAACCTGAGAGCAATAGATCTCCTCGGTGTTGTAATGTTATTTGCATTTCGTTCCAGCACTTTGAGTTTTTACTTTAACATGCAATTCGAATTTACAGTCTGTTAATTTAGTCTTTTTCATGAGATTGATTAGGATTAGCTTATGGTGAATTTGTTTCCAATTGCTTAGGTTAGAAGAGGATAGATATAATTCATTAGAGCTCCAGAAAAAGGTTGTTAAATCTCACTGCCATCTCTGTTAGGGATTGGGGTGCAGCCCATAACCAACCACCAAAAAGAAACGCAGTTCTTCTCACTTCCATGCAAGCTGCAACATAGACATTGTCGTTGAAGATCCATCCATGCACTTTTGATATTGAACCATACTTCTACATTTCACTTCCATGCACGGGTTTCATTTCTT
Source organism: Pinus tabuliformis (assembly GCA_031772625.1). NCBI lineage: Eukaryota > Viridiplantae > Streptophyta > Pinopsida > Pinales > Pinaceae > Pinus > Pinus tabuliformis. The sequence goes on from CM062815.1 coordinate 894,180,313, forward strand.
GTTTTCCATTTATGTTCATAGGTTTCATGGCACAGTTATCATAGGTTAATGAATTCTCGTTTTTGGTGCATAAGTCATTTGTTTCATTTACGCTGCTCCATATCATTCCACTTCCTTCTTCTTCTTCTTGATCTCTCCTCAATCCACCTACTCAGCCTCTGTCCAGCTCATTTACCCTCCAACTCATCCATTAATCACTTAGCTCCATCTACTTAAACTTTCGTTGATCCCATCCTTCCAACCATCAACCCACTGCATGCACTCTTCCTCCATCTGACTTCTCTGCTCCTGAGCCATCACCAGCTCCATCTCCATCTCACCTATCCTCCCACACCACTCCAACACTTCACCATCTCCCAAAAATTCCACGGCGAAACATCCTGTAGAATTGCACAGACTTCCTGTAGAAATCCCTGAGTTTCCTGTAGGATCCCTTGCAGACTTCCTGTAGAAGCCTGCAAACTCGGTTGCTGAGCATCTGAACGTGGTAGACTTCTTTGGATTGATGCTAGAGACCCTCTGGGACCTCCCCTAGCCATTCTGACCTTGCCCATGCTTTCCTTCCATTCCAACCGCTCCTGCACAACCAAACCCTAATCAAAAGCATCATCACAATAAATCCAACCACTTAATGAAAAAATACAAAAACATGTCTTTTCAGATGCAAATAGCTTAGATGCATGTATTTCAGTTCGCTGCAAGTAATGGCATTAGTGGTAGTAGTTTCATTCACATTTTTGCATTGTAAGGGTCTAGCTAGTCAAATTAGGGTTTACTAGGGTTTTCATGCTTTATTGGCTTTCAGTTTCTTTCTGTAGTTAGACTAGTCTCCTTTGAGTTAGCTTTCGTCCATCATTCATAAAGCTTCTTGTGTGAGCATAAAGAAGTTGGCTTGAGCCCTAGCGGACTTGTGCCAGCTGACCAAGTGACAGCTGCGACAAGAGCTAGTACTTGTGCATACAGCACCGTCGCTTCCAAGTTTGTACAAACTACCGGGTTGATAAAATTAGAGATAGGAAGCTCCAGGAGTTGTAGCATTATTGCTACAATACTGGAGCGCACCAGCCTGTGACCTATGTCAAAGGACTGGGAAACCATCACGAAGGGATGAGATGCCACTCAATCCACAGATGACACTGCAGCCATTTGATAAATGGGCAATCAACTTTGTGGGACTAATCAAACTTCAGGGGAAGACGGGTGCGTGCTACATAATCACTGCGACTGAATACCTAACTCGATGGGCAGAAGCACAGTCAGTTAAGGAATGCATGGCTGCTACAGTTGAAAAATTTTTATTCGACATCGTGTTGACACAGTTTGGTTGCCCGAAAATTTTAATGAGAGACCGTGGGATGCACTTCCTGAATGAAACCATCAGCGCACTCACTCAGGAATTCCAGGTGTATCATCAACAAAGTACACCGTAATATCCACAAGCTAATGGGATAGTAAAAGCATTCAACAAAATTATTGAGACTGCTCTAACCAAAGTATGTAACGCGCAGTGAAACTACTAGGACCTATGCATACCTGTCGTATTATGGGAAGACAGAACCACGTGCAAAAAATTGACGGGGTAGACACCTTTCAGGTTAGTCTATGGCACGAAAGCAGTCATGCCCATGGAATACATCATACCCAGTTTGCGGATAGTAGCAATTACAGGCATGTCAGACTGCGAAGCCTTGGAAGAGAGACTCACGCAAATAGAATAACTCGAGGAAGAATGGTTTATGGTGGGATTCCATCAACAGGTACAAAAACAGTGCGAGAAATCCTGGAACGATCACCATATCAAGTTGCACACATTCAAGGTAAACGATTTAGTGTTGCTATATGACAACAAGTTCGAAAAATTTACTAGGAAATTCATAATGCATTGGCTAGGACCATATGTGGTAAAATAAGTCACAGACAGAGGCGTGGTCCATCTAGTCAAACTTAATGGATAACCCTTCCCAGGAAGAGTAAATGGCAGTCACCTGAAGCCCTACACGAGTGGGTTGGCTGTCTGACTGACTGACTAAAGCACAACCTTCGCAATATAACACGCCAGACAAAGGTGCGGGACTATAAACACAGGTACTAGAAACCAGCATCAAAGTAGAGAATCAAGTCAGACATAGATGATTTAGAAGCAAAAATGGAGTAGATATAGACGACAATAGCATAGTGTGTTACGGACCTTCACGCCGCACAGGAACAGTTGGATGGACTTTGTGCAAATATCACCACACCAAAAGAGTGACTCAGGACGTGTCACGATAATTGTGTTGGGGGTCTGTTTGGCAGCGGGTCCCCCCATAGCAGGTTTTTGGGGCTTGAAGCCTGAATTTTATTCAATTATAATGTAAAGACCCCGCGAAATGTGGGTGTGGAGTGCAAGAGTCTAGGGTTGTCCGCCCTAAGATAATGTAATATAATGTAAAGTGTGTCGTCCTACCCATGGTCCGCAGACCATGGGATTGTATAAATAGAGTGAAGCTCAAAGCAGAAAACGAGTTTAAGTTTTGACAAGTAATAGAGAGATGTGAAGGCATGATTAGAAGCTAAAAGTAGATATGAAAGTCTTGGGTCATAGTGATAGGTAGAGGCTCTACAGCCGAGTGCGCGAAGGTCTAGTAGAGTCCGCAACTGTATGCGTGGACCCCTGCAGTTGAGTGCGCGGGGTGGAGTTGGGATTGTACTTGGACAGAGAATTAATAAAAGATAAGTTGAATATAAAATATTGTGTGTCTATGCTTCTGTTATATTTATGCATCTCTTTATAGTTTTATGATTGTGTGCTTGTTATGAATGTTGAATGATCAATGAGAATATTGGGCCCACACAATTAAGTTAAGATCTATAATAATAGCACAGTAAGGATAAAGGATCTAGTCTCGAGCATGTCTTCGTGCTCTTTACAGAGACCTCAGGTGAGTCCTCGGGGTGAGTCCTCAGTCCGCGCATCACGAACTGTTGCTGAAAGGGCTGATAAATTCAGGATTTGTTTGGCTAAATCACTTCTGAATATGGGTCAAGCACCAGCAAGCTAACACTTTTCATCCAAGGTACATAGAAACAGCCTACATGCAACATCATTGTAATGTATCTCAAGTGTCTACAGATGTAGGAAGAACGTGTCTAAGTGATCTTCTGCCTTCACTATCTTGTCAGGGTCATATTTCGTTAAGAGCTTGTTTGCTTGTCTTGGAATATTGTGCAGGACATGCGAAAGTGCCAATGGGCCCTAAGTCATACAATTCATATGTTGGTATGCCATGTTGTCTTCTTCACTGTCCTCCTCCTCTTCTAAATCTAATGATTCCTCTTCTAAATATGCCGGTTCTTCTTCTAAATATCCTCCTCCTTCATCTCCTTCCCCTCTGCCTCCTCGATTGGACCCTAAACCCGAGAGTAAGAGGTTGTCATCTTCTTCCTTTCGAAAAAGTAGGGGTTCCTCTTTTTTCTCCATAGCTTATGCCAGCTCCTCAAGAGTGGAAAAGGTTGCTTATTTGAAAGATGTGACTACTACTCCTATGGGGATAGTATTGTTCTTCTTTTGAGAGTATGGAAGGGTTCACACTCCCAGAATTAGTCCAACAACTTTTACAAATTGACTGGTGATGGGATGAAAAGCTCGATTTGATGGTAAAGGATTTCATGTTCAAGTCTGGGAGGTGAGAAACCACGAACTTTAGAATTGTGAGTAGGGGAGAGGGAGTGAATGTTACTGCTTTGACCAAAGAATGGATCAGTGGGGTGGGTGGGAAAGTCATCCATAAACTACTAGCGGCTCTCCTTCTAGCACCAAAAATTTTGACGATGTTCGATCCACCAATATTTAAGGGATCTCCCCGATATGAATTCTTAATTAGACCTCACACTATTTGTTGCAGGAGCCCCATCTGGTATGATGGCCCAGTTTCCATTTACTTAGAGATTTTCCTCGCCTCTTGCTGTTCAACACATGAGAGCGTTACATTGGTATCTTCAAAAAGTGAGGTGAGTGTGCCTGGTGAGTGAGTAACGTAACTATGTCTAGGTTCTCTTACTCCAAAAGGGGGAAATGAAGTGAGCCTCAACATGAGAGGTAATAGTACCACCCAGGAAGAGACACATGCAGACCATAAAGATTTTTTCAGCATCCAGCAGAATAGTCCACAATGGATGTGGCAATCGTTAAAACCAAAGTATAAGGGAAGACCTGTCCACCATCTAGCAGAGTAGTCCACAACAGATGTGACGATCATTATAACCAGTAAGCGAGGAAGGTTTGTCTAGTATCCTCTAGAGTAGTCCTCAAGGATGAGACAATAGTGATAACTAATATCACACATTCCCAACATGGTAAGTACTAAAACAATTGAAATATTTCAACCATCTTAGTACATGTGAGACAAACATGAATTACAAATTATGAAAGAATATTCTTACAAACATCCAAAATACACGCATGAAAATGGGATGGCCTAAATAGGCTTTTGTGTTAAGTAAACGTTCCAAGACACATATTTACATCATATATCACTAGCCCCAGTAGTGAGACATTAGAGCCACTCCTCGCTTCTCAAAGAACTAACTGAAAACCCTTTATCCTTCATGGGAGGAGCCAAGGTGAATATTCCTTACTCATACAATGAGCGGGGTATATATAACCAAGGGTGATGCTTGACCCTTGTGATTATTGAACTACCCTCATGACTATTTAATCTCTTATATGAATTTTCAATTGACATGACTCTCCATATTCATGTGTGTCCTTTGGAATTTCACTTTACATTACATTTGATTTACAACAGATATGGCCCATAATAGTGATGTGGATTTTAACAACTCATGACACTGTTGACATGGACTGGCTTGTTGTGGTGCCAATGTCAAGCTTCTATTGCTGCTAAGTGATAGATGTGTTCTTGGATGTGCTTTCTTTTCTCCTTCGCATGGCTAGATGATGCGGGGTCTTCAATGATATTTGGTATTGAAAGGTAATTGCATGCATGTGTTCCCTTTGCTTGTTCTTGATTAGCTTCTTTTATCCATCCATTTTCAAGTGAGTCTTCTAGCATGTTCACTCCTTCTTCATCTCCTTCGTCATCTCACCATGATCTAACAATGTACCTGTTCCTGCAATTCATTTATGATGAGATGACATCAAATACAAAACCCCCTAGTCTAAGATGATGTATTGTTATCCGTGGATTGGGTCGAGTATAGATGACAAGTTGGGAAAGAGGACCCAGTAACTGTGCATTGCACTGTTCTAGGTGATAGGGAGGGAGACTGGTCACTCAAACTACGTAGAGCACAATTAAGACTTGGCTGAGGAACTCCTGAGCATAGTATTCACTGTAGGGAAAATTTTCGTTGAGGCTACTAGGGGGTAGGATTGCGCAGTTGAGATCATCAGTGGCAGCTACAAGGTGGGGCCCTCAAAGGCAACTTTGCATATTTTTTTAAGGGAAGGTAGGACTGGGCAACAAAAGGACTAGACAATATAGATCTGTGTAGTTCTTGGGATCAATGGGTCCCATCTATGGGAGGACACTTGGTAAAACTTTTGCGCAGTTGTGGGAGGCAAGGAAGGCTTGGGTCTCTATGCATTGTATGATTCCAGCAAATAGGGAGGAGCCTTGATGACTGATCTTGTGAAATGTGCAGTTTAGGTCAGGCTTGAGGCAACTTTTGCGCAATTTTGGGGATGCAGGCAGACTGATTAGCTTTGGAATTGCACCGAGAAACTTCCCTGAGGGACAATGACTATGTACTATACAGTTCCAGGTATCAGAGTAGCATCGCTGAGGAATGATACTATGCAGTGTGCTACTTAGTTGGGGTCCAGTGAAAGAGATTTGTTCTGGCGAAATGATTTTCAGGAAAATGGCTAAGTATGTGAGGCAAGTGAACTTGTGCGGAACTTGAAATTGGGATCACACACTTAAAATACTTTGATGACACAACCACATAGACCACCAGAACAACAAGATAAGGCATTACCCTATGTGAGACTGTATAGAACCAAAAGGGACAAGTGCGACACTTGAGATAGACCTTAGGACGACCATGACAATGCATGTGCGATAATTCTTCATAATTTTTGTATGAGCGTGACCAATGTTTACATAGCTAGGACAACTTGAACACACAAAGACCAACCTTCAAAATCACTAGAAAAGGACCACAAGAATGACAATTCAAATATCTCAAAAGAGGATAGTTGATCAAGAAAACAGAAGGGTGGAAAGAATCTGAAGGAACTCATGGAAAGAGCTCAAGTGTCTACAAACATCAACCAAGGAAGGTTCCAAAGTTTGATTAATAGCAAAAATTTTGGAGGGTGTTGCAGCTGCTACAACACTTGGCGACACAATGTTTGAATACCAACTTTTATGTCTTGGTTCATTTTTTAGTGTAGGTCCTTGATCCTTCAGGGAGTATTGATTCATCATGCAGATCACTTTGGTTTCTCCACTTACCCCATGGTTATACATGGTTTTCCTTGTACCTTCTCAGTTGAACACAACATAAGTTTCAACCAGATCACAATGTTTTAAATTGGGAACGGTAGTTTAGCTCACAAGCTTAATGTTTTCAGAGTATAGTTTTTCATCTCTAGTGTTGCTTCACTGCCAGCAAGTCTGGACAGTAGCCCGACAGAGTCACGCAAGAACACAAGAATTTCTCCAATACCAGCGAGCCAAGACAGTACCCTGGTGGAGTTTCCTGCTTCACCTCTCTGCTCATGAAGCCTTTATCTTCTTTCACCTTTTTCATTTTTAAAGGAGAACTATGGATAGGCACTTATTTATTTTTGGGGCAGAAGAGGGATCCCTAATTATTGAGAGCAGAAGAGGTTGTTCCTTCAGAGAAGCATATAAAGACCTCTGATTCTGGTTTGATCGTTTCAATTTCCCCCTCTCCGTTTCTACTAGTTGGATATGCTTGAAAACATCAAAGCATAAAAATGAGTATAGGAATGAGGTGTAGAGCCTCCAAAATGTATTCAAATTATCATCTACTTTCACCTTTATCGCCACCATTACACTCACATGCCGCAACTCCATCACCATATAACCTTTCATTAGCCTCCATTTTCATAATTATATGGGTTACGTTTGTGTTTTCCAAAAGCCAATGATTTCTAGTATTATAAGTCAATTAAATGGTTAAAACTTAGAAAAATGACATATACTTGCTAATACTTAAAAGTGGTTGGAGTTTCATGACATGTGTAGGTCATTTGGAAGCTTCCAAGGAACCCTTATGTGGCCTCCAATGCTAAAATTCGAATTCCCTTCAAGATATGGAAGAAGATTTGTATAAAGGTCAAAGAGGATATGTGTCTCATCATTACCTATTTGAGTTGTAACTCTATGAGATTTTCTACAGATCTAGGGAGAGAATAATGGACCTTCATTAATGAGTTAGCTTATGTTTTTGTATAAATATGAGAGCCTTCTCCTTTCAAAGGCATGTGTAAAGTTGGGGAAATGATCATGTTTTGGACATAGAATTTGGATTTAGCACCATGGTCATGAGTGGTGTTCACTTTGATTTGGTTATGCTTGCATTTGGAGCCTCTAAACTTTCCATCTCTCATGCTTTTGGATTGGCCACCTATAATGTGTGATATTTTTTTATTTTTTTTAGATTTATTGCTTTCATAGATTAAGAATTATTTCTTTCATATCTTTTTCTATGTGAGAGGTTAAGAGCGATTGTTTTTATTTGATTTCTACCTAGAGGTTAAGAGAGATTGTTTTTATTTACTCTCCTATCTATAAGTTAAGAGAAATTGTTTTTATTTTCTTTCATATCTTTTCCTGTGTGAGAGGTTAAGAGTGATTGTTTTTATTTTCTTTCTACCTAGAGGTTAAGAATGATTTTTTTTATTTTCTTTCCTATCTAGAAGTTAAGAGCAATTGCTTGTATTTTCCTTCATATATTCTCTTGTGTGAGAGGTTAAGAATGATTGTTTTTTCTTTCATTTCATGTCATGTGGTTTTGAGTATTCATTTCATAGGATCTTTATTTGATAATGCACACATGATCCCTTAGAGTAGATTTCATCTCATGCAGTTTCATTTCTGAAAGCGTGGTGTGCTTTTCAATTCTTGCAAGTGTGGTAGATTAATATTTCAATTCCACGCATTGTACTATAATTTATATTGAATTTATTTTTGAATTAGAATAGGTTAATTTGGTTTGTCGTTATTTTGTTACATAGTTAGGTTGATCTAAATTGGAAGTTAATTTCTAGCATATACAATGCACGCATGCTTCACAAGTTTTACAAAACCCTCAGGTTGAAAATTAAATGATATGTAATTGATTTGCCTCAACATGAGGTTTCCAAGCTTGGACATAGATTCATGGTTTGACCAAATATATCCTTAGAGACGGATCGTATTTTCTATCAAGACTTCATTGGAACAAGTTAAAACAAAACACAAAGAAGGCGAGCACATGACTAGCCAAGGCCTGCAGTGTCACAAGACTCTTTGAACTTCATTCACATACACATTTAGAAGCCAGAACACAGTAAGGTGCAACAATTATTTCTAGAAACAAAACTACAGAAAACCAAAGAAAAAAACATCAAACAATCAAATGGTTATGTACATAGTGCAGGGTGTGGCCCCGGATCTGATTGAAAATAACATTTCAATTCTCTGCCATTGACAGGGACAGAATCAATCTTCTGGTCAAGTGACTGGAGATGATACATGTGTTAGCCAAGCTTCTCGTGGATAGTATAATGACCAATCCATATCGATTGAAACTTAGTGTGCTTGCCTTTGTCCTCATGGGATTTGTCCCACTTTAATACTAAGTCACCCACACTGAAGCTAGTATTCCCTGCAGACTTTCTATCGAACCATCTCTTGATATGGTTCTGGTGGAGTGAAAATTTTTCTTTTTCTTTTAGTCGTTCTTCTTGTAGCTTGTGCAATGTATCCATCCTATGCTTAACTAAAAGACACACTTGTCTTGGGATTCTTGGGACAACTGGAGAGTAGACAAGTAAATGTTCAGTGAGAAGACAACTTCCTTTTCATATACGAGGAAGTAAGGGGAAGTATTTAGAGAATGATTAAGTGTGACTCGGTCAGCCCATATATCATTCACCAGCGTGGAGTGCCAGTTTTGATGCTCAGAGGAAATGGTATTTTTGATGATGTGAATGAGGTTCTTGTTTGTTGATTTGGCAAGACCATTTTTTGGAAACAATACTAGGGGGGGGTGAACCAGTTTTTACAAATAAATAACTTTTTCATTTCCATAATCAGATTTATATATGCTACTCCAGTGAAGGGAACTCGTGTGTGTACACAATTTTTCTTAAGGAAACCAACATATATCTAGTGAACTTATGATTTATTTAATTCATCATATGTTGATCTTTAATTAGTGCATCAGTACTTTATTAAACTAAACAATAACCATGTGCAAAAATAACATAATAAACTATCACACATAAGCAACACACATGAACACCAAGATTTAAGGTGGAAACCCAATGCGGGAGAAAAACCACATGCTATTGTTGTCTTTGTCTTCTTTTAATATAAAGAATAATTTTCTTACATTCTTGTACTGGTGCAGACTCATAATAGTACACAGGCACACACCTACAGAAGGCCACAACCTTCTCTCATTCTCCAGCTTCTACTAGAAGGGAGCTACAACACCCTAGCTCTTGTACTAGCTCATATGTTTACTAGTACGTAGGCGCTAGCCTATAGAAGGCTGCAACCTTCATTCATTCTCCAACTGCTACTGGAAGGGAGTTCCAACCCCTTGTTCTAATCACCAGCCACTATTGGCAGGAAGCTTTGACTTTCTCACCTAAAAGCTCCAACCCTCAATATCCTCCAGGGACCACGTTTCATAAATTGTCAAACTAGATACTCTTGGTACACAATAATTCAATATGAAGGCCTCGTTTCATCCAATTTTCACACTGCACTGATCAGTAACATTGAAGCTCAAAATCAATCACCAGTGTAATACATCCAACAAATACACCTTCATCAACCTATCATTGAAACCCATTCATCAATCTCTAATATAACTGAAGCCCAGCCATCAATCTTTGAATCAACCATAACTGAATCAATTTGAAACCTCTGACACACTGAATCAAGCAATCACTAAATCTATGACACAATTGAATCAGCCATTCATTTAAACCTTAATCAATATCCAACCAATCCACTAGAACAGATAGATCACTGTAACCAATACACATATCTGAAGCCAGAACACTACATCAACAACCAGAACCAACTATAACCTCAAAAAACATGTGTTAGAATCTATATGCTACTTCAATGAAGCCAACCTATGTTTATATGCTACTTCTTCAACAAAACCTGCGTATACCTCCAAAACTACTGAATCATAAAAACTTCTTATTCAAATCTATACCAACTAGTAATATTCTAAACATCTATTGTTACTATAGAGATCTAGATAGTCAGCAGCAAAGATCAACCTTCTCACTTAATCAATCAATCAATCATACTAAATCTCCTTATGCATTGATTTCTGCTTTCATATCTAAGAAGACATCATTGATAGACAACAGTAAAATAGCAACATTGATCAGATAGACCAGTCATCTCTGAACAACATACTTTTCTTGTGTATACACTACTTGGAGGCTTCGAACTAGTGTGTATACATGCCTTCACCAAGGTGAACCAGTGTACATATTTGCAAATAAAAACTTATAACTTCGCAGCTATTATAGTATTTCGATATACCCATATTATATAATTTAAAGCACAAAATTTTTGTTAGCACTCAGATCTAGCCTATCCATTATCATATCTCATAATGATAAGTCATTATGATCCTAATCTATCATTAGATCTCATCCATCATCAAACACTCAGGTGCATACTTAGTCTAGATCAAGAAACGTATCTGAAACCCATAACATGCATAATCTATTTTGATCTAACACTTCATAAGATACTCATTACTTGTGCACTTAGCCCTTTGATCTTCTCCTCCTTATATATTTTTATCCTTTCTCAATACCTCGGACCAAAACAACACTTAGAACCTATGGTATTCTTGGACGGGAACAAATAGTCATTACTCCGCTCAATATTATGGGCTAATACCATGGTATTTACCCTTAGTATTCTTTAATCTTGAATTTCCTTTATTTTCCAACCCATACGCACTTTTCCTCTTATGAAAGTGCGTGCATACATATAAGTTATTTTTGTATAGTGAACCCACATGTATACACTCTTTTTGTATAGCGAACCCACGTATACAACTTAACATACCTAAAAATGCCCCTTTTCTTTAACTTATTGATTTAGATTTGTAGTCCTTTTTTCCTTCATCCTATTCTTTTGTACCATTACTTTGTTCCCTCTTAATAGACCTATTATATTGTGATTTTCCATTGTACATTACTTATATACTGATTCCTTTGAACTACCTTGCATTTTGTCACATATGTAAACACAACTGCCATGCATTATGTCACATCTGATTTCTCTCCTATAGATTCATCTAGTTACGTAGATTCATCTAGTTACGTAGATTCATCTAGTTACCATATCCAAGTGAGTTGTTCTTCTACAAGTGGGTTGCCATCAAGTACAACACAAGCATCATAATGCCAACACCATTTCCATATGGATAGAAATTAGAATAATGTTTCAAAACAATACCATTTTCCAATGCAAAGTCAGAAAGATTCAACGAAGAAAAGTATGTTCCATTACTAAAAACAAGTGATGTAGGAACGTTGAACCTGGAAATGATATTCTGTTGTAGGAAGCTAATGACTTCCTAATCATTCACTTGTTCCATTGGAAATGTTTTTGTCCACCACATGAAATAATTTGTAGCATTCAAAATATAGTGGTGTTGCTTCAATGAATGTGGGAAAATTCCCCCAAGGATGTCCAAGCCCCACCATTGGAATTGTTCTTCCACTGCAATAGGTTGTAGCAGGGTTGCTAACTTCCGATTTCTTTTGGCACACCTTTGATAGACGGGACATCCGCGGGCATAAGCATGCACATCTTTGAATAATGTAGACTAGTAGAAATTGGCCCGCATAACCTTGTGTTTCGTAACATTACTTGCGAAGTGTCCCCTAACTAGTTCGTCATGGAGATTACGTAAAACAAATTCTAAATCTGGCAGGCACCTAAGCAATATACCATGATGGTGGTTTCTCTATGGCACCCCATGCACCAGCTGGTAAGATAAAGTTGTAAGTTGGAGTGTCATATTCTACAACATAGAAAAATGGGAGGGCATGGTGCCATGCTCAAGGTACTAGTGCACCTATATGTACCAAGTGTTTCTATGTGAACTAGGAGAGGCTCACTCAAAATTTTACATTTCTCTTTCTTTCTCCCAGCTTGCAAGCTCTTCTTCTTCTTCTTATGCATGAACTTCTTTCGCTACTAGTTTGAAAAGATCACGACCCTTGATGGTATGAATTGGTTTTATGTCAAGATCATACTCCTGTAATCCGGTCATGAAGTTCACCCTTATTTCACCCATCTCTTGTTGAACAAGCAGTGATCTAACTATTGGTTGTGGCAGAAAGATAATTCAGGTGGTTTTTAATAGGTAGGGTCTGAAATGATTAACAGCCTTGTACACTACATCAGCTTGTTTTTCCATGGTGGGATAGTTTCATTTTGGTCCTTGTAGGCTTGCACTCATGAAGGAGATGTGTTTCTCATTATCCAACTCGTCCTTTTGAGTGAGCATCATAGCGAGTGAAGTTTCAGAAGAAAAAGTATAGAGCAAGAAATATTTTCTAAAGTTTAGGATGTATAGCATTGGTGCCTCTGCTATTTCTTGCTTTATATGGGTGAACGCATCCTTTTCCCTCTTTCCCCAACTGTAGACTGTGTCCTTCCTAGTCATCTCCCTTATGGGTTTAACAATCTAAGCATAATCATAGATGAAATTTCCGAGGAAGTTGATCTTCCCCAAGAAAGATTGCATGGCTTTCTTGTTCATGGGATAGGGAATCTGCATGATGGTCCAAAATCTAGTTGGATCTACCCTAATCCCACATTTTTCAATGATGTGTCCAAGCAAGTTACCCTTGGACACTGTGAAGATGCTATTTTTTGGATTCAGGGATATCTTGTATTTCCAACATCGCTCGAAAATATTCTTGAGATGGCGTAGGTGGTCTGATGATTGTCTGGAGAAGACTATTACACCATTGAGGTAGACCATTATGCTATATCTGATAAGCCCATGTAAGGTGATGTCCATTGCATGTTGAAATGTTTCACCTATGTTAACTAACCCAAACGACATTTGGCGAAATGCAAACGTACCCCACTTGGTACAAAAGGTAGTTTTCAGTCTGTCAGGCTCTGCTACCAGAACCTGGTTGTATCCTGAGAATCCATCAAGAAAAGAAAATGTCTCTTCTCTAGATACTATCTTCAATATATGCTCCATGGATGGCACTCGATAGCTTTCCTTGACTAAGGCCCGATTGATATTACAAAAATCTATGCATGCACGGATTTCCCCATACTTCTTCCTAACAAGGATTAAGTTGGACACCCATGTTGAATGTCACACTTTATAGATGATCCGAGCATCCAACAACTTGGTCAGTTCTTTCTGTATGAGGGGCTCAAGTGATGGATGAACTTTCCTCAGCTTCTGTTGAAAAGGCTTATCCCCTTCCTTGATCGGTATCAACTGTTGGATGATTCACGTGTCATATTTCTTAAGATCATCATATGTCCATGCAAACACATCATGATACTTTTTGGAAAGGAACATAAAATCTTTCCTCTCTCGTGACGTACAACATGTACCAAGATTCACAAACGTTGGATATTTATCCATTCCCCGATTGATTTGTTCATGTGACAATGTAGAGCTATGGGTTTTGGCATTGAAAGGGCCCTGAAAATGGTTTTGCAAGTCATACAAATTTTCAAGTGATACCTCACCCTTGGGGATGATGCTTCTTTTACTTGTATCGGCTACGTCCTGTAGAGATTGTTCGTGCTCGTCCTCATCTATTGTTGCATCCTTGAAGATGTCAATGTTGGCCATGAAATGCAGTATTTATTGAGCATCATCAAAAATGCATACATTAGTGATGTTGTCCGGGATAGATGGTTTATAAAAAATATCAATAGAAAATATATCCCTTAATGTTGACATCCTAGCAGTTGTTATTTCCAAGGCATCTGTAGCTGCATTACATATTCTTGGTACTTAAATAATGTTAAAAGCTTGGAAATTAGAAATTAGTCACCATACCTCTTGTTGATAACTCCTAAGACATGGTGACACACAATGTATAGTGTTACGTACCTGACACACTATGATTTCAAAGTCACCTACCACTTTCAGAACAACAACCTTGAGGTGAATGGATTTTTGTATGCCCAAGATGAGTGCTTCATACTCTACAGTGTTGTTCGTGCACTTGAACTCCAAGCAACTAGATTCCTCCTGCATTTTGGATCCATCAAAGTACATGTCCACATATCATCTGTACATGGATCACTCACTGTACTAGTACTATTGCTGCTACTACTACTACTACTATTACAAACTACTGTACAAGTTTCATTTTTTCCAGTTGGATATGGAAGGAGACCCAACTGTGTGTCTAGTGGGGTAGTGGGTGGCTCTGCAAGATAGCACCCAAATTGTGTCTGTAGAAAGAAATTTTTGAACATAGGTTGTGTCTCTAGAAATAAATTTTTGAACATAAGCTCTGTGAAAGCCAATGACTTGTTTTCTCCATCCAAGCGAGTCACATTGTGCTTCATATACCTCTCTAACAATACTCATTTTTTTTTGTTCCTGCCCTTATATGGAAGCAATAAGTGTGACCAGTCAGTAGCAAAGTATCCTTGCAGCTTGCTTGACCAGTCTCTGCTCAGCAATACCCCGTATGCTTCTGGTATGTCCACAACTACAATATTGATGCATTGATGAACTCACTCATTAGATTTTAGCTAGATGATCAGATCTCTGAGTTCAACAATTGTTGGCACACATGTTCTATCTAGTTGGATGATATGTTCACTTTTCTTACTCCATTGGGAATTAACCTTCTCGACAATGGAGAGTGGCATGACATTGACCAATTCAATAGAATCAACCAAGAAGTTGTGAACATTGAAGTCTAGGATTTCAAATGATATCAAAAATGGTGGGAAGAGTGGGTTTTCCTACTCCATGTAGAGTGCGTTAAGAACAAATGTGAGAGCATTAGGAGAGTTACTAGATCCCTTGTTCAAAGAGGTGGCTTTCTTAGTAGACGTTTCCTCATGTGCTCGTAGAAGAATGTCCGGCTGACTCGTGATTTTGTAAGTTCATACAGAGAGATGTTTGCATGAGTCTTCTTCATGTCTTCCACAATTTTATAGGCTAAAGCAGGAATACTCACCGAGGTATCCGCAGGTGGAACTAAATGCATGGTTTCCAACGAGATGCTTTTGTCTTTACTACTCATGTAAATTGTTGGGTCCCTATAATACTAGTGATTACCCCACTACTATTGTAGTTATACCCCTTATTTATGTTGTTGTGCCCCTATTACCCCCATATTTTTATTTCTTTGCCCCATAGAATCCCTCTATTGTTATTTTTGTGGCTTTATATTATTATTATTAGGTCGGCTGGATTATATTGTGACTCCTTAGACTCCTATATATAGAAAGGAGGTTTTGTCATTTGTATCATCCAAGAATTGTTCATTTATGTAATGTAAAGGAGGTTTCCCCCTCGAAGAGGCTGAATTCTAAGGCGTTGATCTTTCTTTTCTATCTTTTCTTGAGCTGGTTTCATAACATTTGGTATCAGAGCTTTGGATTCTAGGGTTTCGCTGCTCCAAGCAGGTCATCGTGGAATTTTCGCTATAACCTTTTTTCTGTGATGTTTCAGAAGTCGAAAAAAAAACCCATTTGAGAAGAAATTGTACTGAACCCTGGGACCGAATGTCAGATCTTTTTGCACGATATTTGTGGAGATATGCTCTAAGGAAGTTGGTCTTTTTGCAGACTCCTGAATTACATTCAAAACAGGTGACCTAGGGAAAATCGTCATAACTTTCTCTCTGGGGATCGGATTGAAATTTTGTAAGAAGGTACAGAAAGAGGACGGACTGTAGTTTCTTGTGTGTGTGTTTCAGATTCAAAGGTTGAAACAGTGACTCGTGGCACGTCATACAAGTTCGCTCTACTGAACTAGTCTAAAAGCAAGTCACTGTGGGAGATTTCACATAACTCTTCCTTGGAGAATCCAAATTGGCTCAGACTTGTGGCATTGGAAAGAGGACGCAAAAGGCTACTACAGGTAGTAATTTCAGAACTAGATGATCCGAAATTACAGAGATACATCAGATTCAATATCAGGCTTCTATAAAGTGAAAAAAGGTGTGTAGTTTTTTTTTTTAATTTTTGTGTAAGCTTGGTTTAACGGAATTCAAAGGGCATAGTAAAGCATTATTATCGGTAACTGATGCCCCGAGGAAAGAAAATGCAAACACCTAGTAAGGAACCTGAAAGCTCTAGCATGACTCATGAAGAAGAGGAAGAAATGCTACATGATATATCAAAATTACAAGAACAAGTGCAACAAATGTCACGCTCACAAAAGCTAACAGAAGCTAAGATAAGTGGCGTGGAATCTAAGATAAATGGCGTGGAATCTAAGATAAAGGGCATGGAAGCTAAGATGGATGATTTGAAGATAGATTTGAAGACAGACATGGAAGAATTGAAGAAGTTGCTACAAGAAAGGGTCACTAATGGTGAAAAGGTAGTAAAGGAAACTCATGATGAGAACAAAAGAAATGTTAATCATGATTCCATAGACGCTAATGTTGGATCGAAGAATCACCATATTCCAAAAATCGATATGAGGAAGTTTGATGGCAAGGATCCCGCCACATGGATATTACAGATGGAGCAATTCTTCGATCTCAATAATGTGCAAAACACACAAAAGGTACGTATGGCAACTGTATATTTGGAACCAAATCAGTTTGTATGGTATCAATGGCTTTGCTCTCGTAAACAATTTATCACTTGGGCAATTTTTACGGAAGAATTGATAGCACATTATGAAGATACAAAAAGCAACACTTTTTTTAGCCAATTGATAAGTCTCAAACAAAAGGGTTCAATAATGGAGCACATTGAGGAGTTCCAAAAATTGAACATAAGGGTAAAAGATATTCCAGAGGAGCATAGGATTGATGTGTTCATAGGGTCTTTAAAGGATAATATCCAACATGATGTTCGCCTTTGGGAACCTGATTCATTAGAGAAGGCATTCAGGTTAGCAAGAAAAATGGAAAGCAAAATTATGGCAACCAGGAAGCATACCACTCACAACTATAAAGACGGAAGTGTTGTTGCCCCTAGTCTTCCACAACCTATAAGGTTGACACCACAACAATTGGAAGAAAAAAGAGCAAAAGGGCTTTGTTACAGTTGTGATAGCAAATACACTAAAGGTCATAAGTGTGCTGAGAAGAAATTATTCTACATAGATTGTGAAGAGGAAGAAGAAAAGGAGCAAGAAAGGTCAAAAGAAGAATATATACTCCAGGAACAAAGCCTAGATGAAGAACAAATAAATCCGACCATATCTTGTAATGCATTGGCGGGAATTACCACTCCTCAAACCATCAAGATAGAAGGACAAATCAAGAAGAAAAAGGTAATAGTGTTGATTGATTCAGGAAGCACCCACAATTTTATTCATTGTAGGGTAGCAAAAGAATTGAATTGCTTCCTATATCCAGCACCAGAGTGTCAAGTGATGATTGCAAATGGAGGAACAATAAATTGCTCTGGAAAGTGCCATAATATCAAGCTATCCATGGGAGAATATGTATTGACTAGCCCAATGCTTTCCATTCCAATGGGAGGTGCTGATGTTGTACTAGGAGTCCAATGGCTACAATCCTTGGGTACAATAGCTTTTAATTTTCAAGAACTTTTCATCAAATTTTCTACGGAAGGAAAGGAAGTTGAATTAAGGGGTATTGCAGGGAAACCAGGAAAGATAATCAGCTCTAATGGCATGACAAAGCTTCTAAAAAAGGAGCAAAGAGGTGTAATTGCACAATTATGTTCGCTAGATGTTTCCACATTGGAATCATCTATTTCTCCAGATCTCCAAAAAGTCCTGGACAATCATTCCAAGGTATTTGAGACTCCCAAAGGTCTCCCACCTATGCGTGATCATGATCATGCTATTCATCTGATTCCAGGAAGTGTTCCTCCAAACATCAGGCCGTACAGATATCCCTATGTCCAAAAAAGTGAAATTGAACGTATGGTTGCAGAAATGCTAGAGGCATAACAACGAGTCAAAGTTCTTTCTGCTCCAGTAGTATTGGTGCACAAGAAGGATGGATCATGGCGCATGTGTCCAGATTATAGGGAGCTCAACAAGCTCACTATTAAAGATAAGTTCCCCATTCCTGTCATTGATGAATTACTGGATGAATTGCATGGATCAATTTACTTCACCAAGTTGGATCTTCGTTCGGGATATCATCAAATCAGAATGAAGATTGAAGACATTCCGAAAACAGCATTTAGAACTCATGAGGGTCATTATGAATTTTTGGTCATGCCTTTTGGCCTTACCAATGCACCTTCAACATTTCAAGGTTTGATGAATTCAATTTTCAAACCATTCCTTAGAAAATTTGTGTTAGTATTTTTTGATGATATACTAATCTACAGCAAGTCTTGGAAGGATCATGTTGAACATGTTGACAAGGTGCTACAACTATTGGAGGAGAAACAATTATATGCAAAAAGATCCAAATGTTTCTTTGGAGTCCAGGAGGTGGAATATTTGGGTCATATTGTATCTCATGAAGGAGTTAAGGTAGACCCTAGCAAAATTAAAGCCATTAAGGAATGGAAAATCCCCACATCCATAAAGCATCTGCGAGGATTTCTTGGGTTGACAGGGTATTATCGCAAGTTTGTTAAGAATTATGGGAGAATAGCAGCACCTCTAACAACATTATTGAAGAAAGATTCATTTTCATGGACTCCGGAAGCAACAAAGGCCTTTGAACATCTTAAAGAGGCAATGTGCCAAGCACCGGTCTTAGCTACACCGGACTTCACAAAAACCTTTATTGTGGAATGTGATGCTTCAGGAAATGGAATTGGTGTTGTTCTAATGCAAGATGAAAGACCCATTGCTTTTGAAAGTCGTCCAATCAAGGGAAAGTTTTTAAGCAAAGCTATTTATGAGAAGGAAATGTTGGCAATACTCCATGCACTTAAGAAATGGCGACCCTACCTAATGGGAAGACACTTCAAGGTAAAAACGGATCATGATAGCCTTAAATACTTTTTAGAACAAAGATTATCCTCTGAAGAGCAACAAAAGTGGGTCACAAAGATGTTGGGTTATGACTTTGAAATCATCTACAAAAAAGGGAAGCAAAATGTGGTGGCAGATGCACTCTCAAGAAAGGATGAGGATATGGAAGCATTTTTGTGTGCCATTTCTATTATCCAACCAGATTGGATAAACGAAGCAAAGGAGGAATGGAAGAATGACGAAGAAGTGTGGGCACTTATTCGAAAGCTACAACAAGAATCCAATGCTTCTGATACATTTAGTTGGCAAAATGATTCGTTATGGCACAAAGATCGCTTATACCTCTATAAGAATTCCCAGCTAAAACAAAAGATTCTTATGGAATTGCACACTTCTCCCTTAGGAGGGCACTCAGGATTTTTAAAAACTTACCACAGGGTTAAGAAGGAATTTTTTTGGGATGGCCTTAAATCAGATTGATCCATATTTAAACAGGAATGCAACAAATTACAAAGATAACCATATACACAAAGATGCAGCAGAAATAATACTTCATTTAATTAATGGAAAATACTGAAATATGCTTACAACCAGAAATGGAAATAAACCAGCTAGGGCGATGGTAGCTTATCTCTGAGAAGAGATGTGATGGCTACATGCCTCTGAACTGTGTTACAATGAGGCTCGAAGGCCTATTTATTGTTGAGAAACAATGAAAAACCCTTAACCTTCCAAAACCTAACCCTAGGAGATGAAACGCCAAACTGTGGGCCCCGTTTGGGGTAAATTGGTACATCAACTTCCCTGGGTCGTAACTTTGGCATATGATCTCCGTTTGACGCATACAATAGCTCGTTAGAAAGATCTATCTGAGTACTACCATTGTTGGAACGGGCAACTGGTCCATTCCATGGACCCATGTTGCCCCCGGATTCCCCAAAAAACATCGTTTAGGGCCTCAAAACGGCTCTGGAAGTTCAGGACCCGAAAAAATGCTAAAAATAGTAAGTTGTGCTACAATTAAGGAAACTGAAAATGCTGAGAAAGACAATGGTGGGGGTCCAGGTGGACTTGGCAGGTGGCCACCAATATCCACCTGGATCATTCCTCCCCACTTAGGAAGCAATGGTCCCCATTTCGTTGAGCTCCTCCATGAGATGAGGAAACTTTTGTTGAACCTGTTCCCCGGTGAGCCAGTTGCCCTGCTGAAGGAGTTGGCCAGCTTTGACAACTCGATACAGTTGGATATTCTGTTGGAGAGTGTTCTTGATCTGTGTGTCCATGATCCGATCAGTTGCAGCTTGTTCCATGCAATCTGGATTTAATTCTGTGGGTTTGAGTTGTTCTACAATGTCGGATGTGTCTAGCAATGGTGGAAAGTATGGCCGAAGGCGGTCCACATTGAACACTGGGTGCAGGCCAAGGAATGGGGGAATGCTGAGCTCAAATGCATTGTCTCCCATAGCCTTAGTAATGGTGTAAGGACCATATCGGAGTGGTCTCAATTTCTGATAGGCTCCAGTAAGGCGTTCCTTTTGCAAATGCAACCCGACTTTGTCGCCCACCTGAAACTTGTGTGGCACCCGATGTTGATCATGTCGCTGCTTGTACTTGGCATTTGTTTTCTCAAGAATGTCATGGACCTGCTGGCGAATATGTTGGATGCGCTCAATGAAGTTGGTGGCCTTATCTGTTTCGGACTGGACATGAGCTGAATTCATGTGAGTAGCTGCAAGTGGCATGGCCACATCAATGGGGCATAGTGGCTGGAATCCCAAACCCACCTGAAAAGGGCTATGGCCAGTGGAGCTGTGAAGAGCTCGGTTGTAGTTGTGCTGAACATAGGGGAGGCTCTCGTCCCATGTGCGTGGATGCTTTGAGTTATACATGCGCAGAATGTGCACAATCATCCTATGACAACCTCTGTCTGGCCATCAGTTTGAGGATGGAAGGCTGTGGACTTCGTGAGTTTGGTGTCCAGCATTGACCAGAGACTCGACCAAAATGCGCTGAGAAACCGACTGTCCCGATCTGAGATGATAGACTGTGGGATCCCAAAGTGCACCCACACTCGTTCAAAGAAGAGTTTAGCAGTGGCTTCTGTTGTGATATTCTTCTTGCAGGCCACCATAATGGCCATCTTCGAGAACCTGTCGACGACCACAAAAACACAGTCGTTTCCATGCTTAGTGGAAGGAAGGCCTGACATGTAATCCATGGAGATGGATTCCCAAGGTCGACTAGGGGTAGGCAACGGGGTATAGAGGCTGTGCTTCTTAATGGTCGGTTTGGCAATGGCACAGGCAGTACATGATCTGATGTACTTCCCAACATCCTGTCGAAGATTCGGCCAATAGAAATAATTTTGCAGTACTGCCACTGTTTTCTCGACCCCGAAATGCCCAGCATCCCGACTGTAGTGTGCTTCCCAAATCATCTTGGCACGCTCGCTTGAAGGAACACAAAGGTGACCGAGGTGGCATAATAGGGCATCCTGGAGGTGAAAATCTGCAACACGTCGAACCTCCAAGAGTGTCTGGTATGTGTGGCCGAATTCTGGGTCGCTTTTGTAGAGAAGTGGCCAATCAGAAGTCTCGTGCCCACAAGAGTTGAGCACGGTGGTTAACACCATGATCGGTGGTCGACTGAGGCAATCTGCAACATTATTGGTGTTGCCCTTCTTATACTTGATATTCAAGTGGAACTGTTGCAGGTATGTAGACCACTTCTGATGGCGATCATTCTGCAATTTCCCTTGGGTCTGTATGAACTGCAGGGGTCGGTGGTCTGTGTGGATGATCGTTTCTTTCCCCAAAATGTAATGCTTCCATTGTCGGTAGGCCTGTACATTGGAATACATCTCTTTATCATAAGTGGGGTACTTCCGGACTGTGTCTGAAAGTGTTTCACTGTGATATGCCACTGGATGTCCATGTTGAGTAAGGACTGCCCCAATAGCATAGTCAGGGGCATCTGTCTCGACCTCAAATGGTTGTTGTAAATCTGGTAACGCGAGCACTGGTGCCGTGCAGAGGCGATCCTTCAACTCCATGAATGCCTTCTGTTGAGATTCAGACCAAAAGAATTTTGCTTTCGCCCCTCCCTTGGTGACCTGACTCAAGGGCCAAGAAATATGAGAAAACCCCAACACAAACCTGCGGTAGAAGTTGGCAAGACCTAGAAAGCTGCAGAGCTCTGTTAGGGTGGTTGGAGAGGGCCAATCCCGAATGACTTGGATCTTGGCGAGATTGACATGCACCCCCTACTCATCAATGATGTATCCCAGATACTGAACCTGGGTCATGCCAAAAGTGCATTTCTCCAAATTGGCACATAACTTGTGTTGCCGCAGTGTTTGGAGAACCTGTCGGATGTGGTGGAGGTGCCCTTCCCAACTCTGGCTGAAGATTAGAATGTCATCCAAGTATACTACTACAAAGGAGTTGGTGAATGGCCGCAAGATGTCATCCATTAGCCTCATAAAGGTTGTAGGAGCATTCATCAATCCGAAAGGCATGACCAACCATTCGAAGAGGCCCTCCTTGGATTTGAAGGCAGTCTTCCACACATCAGAGGGTTCGATTGGTACCTGGTGATATCCTGACTTCAGATCGATCTTGCTGAAATATTTCGCCCCCTTTAGTTGGTCTAGGAGGTCATCAATCCGCAGGATCGGGTACCTATTACGGACAGTGATCTTGTTCAGCGCCCGATAGTCAATACAGAGTCTCCACGTCCCATCCTTCTTCTGTACCAACACGATCGGGCTCCCACAGGGCGATGAACTCGGACGGATGTGACCTTTCTGCAGGAGCTCCTGAATCTGCCTCTTGATTTCATTGTTCTCCAGAACGGAGCGCCGATAAATTGGTCCATTAGGTAGCGGCGCACCTGGGGTCAGATCGATGGAGTGCTTGACTTGACAGTGCAGAGGAACCCCTGCCGGGGAGGTGAAGATGTCCTCGTACTCCTCCACAATCTTGTCCATCTGTAGTTTTCATGCAGAGGGACCCCGTCTGGAGGCCGCAACCACTGTCTTCTTCTTTCCTTGAGGGCGTATCATCAGGAAAACAAATTTCCTGGTTTTGGAAATGATCTTACTGCATTGTTTTGCAGTAATCAAAGAGATGGCGGCAGGTGGTGCTACCTCTGGTATCCTGAACAACTTATTTCCCAATGTAATAATAACACCATGGGGCCTTGATTCATACACAGCATGTCGCTTCCACAAGTATGGTTGTCCTAGTAATACATCACAAACTTCAAGGGGAGCAATGTCACACAATACCTCATCCGTGAAGGGCTTGATGTTGTATGGAAGGCGACACTGCTGGCTCACGCGAAGATCTCGTCCTTGGTGAAGCCACCCAATGGTGTATGGTTGTGGATGTGCTGTGGTCGGTAAGCCCAACCGCTTCATGACCTCTGCCGAAATGAGGTTCTTTTGACTCCCGCTATCAACAATGAACTGTATCGGGGAGCCCTTTACCCACATCTGAGAGTGGAAGAGATGCTCCTCCTCCTCTGGATCTTCGGGTTCATTTTTCTGGGTCTTTGCGGTAGCAACAGTGGCGCTGGGATCCGCATCAATGATCTGCTTCCCTTTTTCATACCCCTTATCGGGTTCTGACTCAGAGTCGGAACATGCATCTAATTCTGAAAAATTTAGCTCAGCCACCAGTGACTGCTTGGCCCGACACTCACTTGTGTTGTGAGTGGAGCTCTTATGGAACTCGCACCATTTTCTAGTGTCCTTTCTCAGCTTTGCGGCATTGTTCTTTGCTTGCAGCTTTGGCTGGTTGTCTTGGGTTGTTTCGCCTTGGCTTTGTCCTTTGTTCTGTGGTTTCGGGGCACCTTTACCCTTCTTTGGATTCGCAGATCCAAAGTCTCGCTTCTTTTGTTTAAACTTCTGCTCGACCTTGACGGCATATCGGTATGCTGCGCCGAGCGAGGGGATGTTTAGGAATTTTATTTCTTCCTGGATGTACTTGTGCAGGCAGCCACGGTATTTGAGTATCAAATGTTTCTCTGAATCCTTGATACCAAACTTTGTGCGAAGGGTATTGAAAAGATTGGTGAACTCCAGCACGTCTTGGTCCCTTCCCTGCCGCAGGGTGGTCCACTTTATGTATTCATCCTCATAGCTTCCAACAGGGTAGTACTGCTCCTTGACGGCATCCCGGAATGAATCCCAGATCGGTGCGGCTGAAAATAGTGAGCCAGTACTT
Organism: Pinus tabuliformis; assembly: GCA_031772625.1. Taxonomy (NCBI): domain Eukaryota; kingdom Viridiplantae; phylum Streptophyta; class Pinopsida; order Pinales; family Pinaceae; genus Pinus; species Pinus tabuliformis. The sequence goes on from CM062815.1 coordinate 894,204,873, forward strand.
TCATCCTTCTGCTCGCAGTAGGTTTCCTACTAGTCCTTGACGTGGGGGGCTGCTTTGAGGAGAGCAAAAACAATCTTTTCCCGACTCGAAAATTCATGAACAGAAAAATAACCCTCTAGCAGATTTAACCATTTATCTACGGCATCTGCGTCTATCTGACCCTCGAATATGGGGATTTCAAAATTAACTTGTACCTTAAAGGGTGTGGCGTTTCCAGAGTAGCTGCTGGAAGCCGATGCGTTGCTTCTGGGTAGCCGCTGAAGGATCTGGGCAAAGCTGTCCATCATCGCGTTCCGTTGTCGCTCGAGGGCTTCTTCGAGAAAATTTTGATGGGATCTCCTGCCCCCTCGTCTTTCTTCTCGTCCGCCATGGGAGGGCGTCGGGATTTGCGAGGCTGGTCTTGCAAAGGTTCAACCAGTTCAAGCCCTAACTCCTTATATCCCGACCTTGTTGGGACATGCAAAGAAAAACAGAGAAAAAGCAGACCGCTCTGATACCACTGATCCGGATTTAAACAGGAACGCAACAAATTACAGAGATAACCATATACACAAAGATGCAGCGGAAATAATACTTCATTTCATTAATGGAAAATACTGAAATATGCTTACAACCAGAAATGGAAATAAACCAGCTAGGGCGATGGTAGCTTATCTCTGAGAAGAGATGTGATGGCTACATGCCTCTGAATTGTGTTACAATGAGGCTCGAAGGCCTATTTATTGTTGAGAAACAATGAAAAACCCTTAACCTTCCAAAACCTAACCCTAGGAGATGAAACGCCAAACTGTGGGCCCCGTTTGGGGTAAATTGGTACATCAACTTCCCGGGGTCGTAACTTTGGCATATGATCACCGTTTGACGCATACAATAGCTCGTTAGAAAGATCTATCCGAGTACTACCATTTTTGGAATGGGCAACATCGGTCCATTCCATGGACCCATGTTGCCCCCGGATTCCCCAAAAAACATCGTTTAGGGCCTCAAAACGGCTCCGGAAGTTCAGGACCCGAAAAACTGCTAAAAATAATAAGTTGTGCTACAATTAAGGAAACTGAAAATGCTGAGAAAGACAATGGTGGGGGTCCAGGTCGACTTGGCAAGTGGCCACCAATATCCACCTGGATCACAGATATTCAAAAGTTTGTGGCGGAATGTTTGGTTTGCCAACAAAATAAAGTTGAAACAATTAAGACACCGGGTCTATTACAACCTTTATCCATTCCAAGCCAACGTTGGGAGGAGGTTTCAATGGATTTTATCACAGGTTTACCCAAGTCTGAGGGAAAGAGTGTCATCATGGTGGTAGTTGACAGACTTACCAAGTATGCACACTTTTGTGCATTATCACATCCATTTAAAGCCAGTACAGTTTTTACTTCATTTATGGAAACAGTTCAAAAGCTACATGGAAACCCAAAGATTATTGTAAGTGACAGAGATCCCATTTTCACTGGAAATTTTTGGACAAAATTATTTCCTTGTCTTGGTACTCAGTTAGCTCATAGCTCATCTTATCATCCTCAATCTGATGGGCAAACTGAGATAGTAAACAAATGTTTGGAAGGATATCTTCATTGCTTTGTATCTGATAAATAGACACAATGGGTCAAATGGTTGCCTCTGGCTGAATGGTGGTATAACACTTCCTTCCATACAGCAACAAAAATGACCCCATTTATGGCACTTTATGGGTACCAACCACCATCAATCACATCATATTTAAGAGAAAATTCTAAGGTTCAGGCAATGGAACATCACATCGAACATCAACAACAAGTCCTCCAACTCTTAAAGGATAACCTCGTGTTGGCACAGAATAGAATGAAACAACAGGCAGATCAACATCGCAGTGAAAGAAGTTTTGATGTAGGTGATTGGGTATTCCTACGGCTACAACCATATAAGCAAATGTCCCTAAATCAAGCTAAGAAGGATAATAAATTATCACCAAAGTATTATGGTCCATACAAGGTGTTGGAAAAGATTGGTACTATGGCATACAAATTGGAGCTTCCTACAGCTTCTCGATTGCACACAATTTTTCATGTTTCATGTTTAAAGAAGGTTATAGGCGACAAGCTCCCAGTTCAAACAATATTGCCAGAACTTGACGAGGAAGGAAAAATTATATTGGAACTGGAAGTAGTCACAGAAACAAGAACTCGACAGCTACGAAATCAATCAATTTCAGAGTATCTTATCAAGTGGAAGAACTTATCCACTGAAGATTCCACATGGGAGGATGAGAATTTTATGCAGAAGTATCCAGAATTGCTCAAGCGTTGAGGACAACACTTTTTTGAAGGAGAGGGGCATGTTGGGTCCCTATAATACTAGTGATTACCCCATTACTATTGTAGTTATACCCCTTATTTATATTGTTGTACCCCTATTACCCCCATATTGTTATTTCTGTGCCCCATAGAATCCCTCTATTGTTATTTTTGTGGCTTTATATTATTATTGTTAGGTCGGCTGGATTATATTGTGACTCCTTAGACTCCTATATATTGAAAGGAGGTTTTGTCATTTGTATCATCCAAGAATTGTTCATTTATGTAATGTAAAGGAGGTTGCCCCCTCGAAGAGGCTGAATTCTAAGGCGTTGATCTTTCTTTTCTATCTTTTCTTGAGCTGGTTTCATAACATAAACACTTTTCATTGAAGTTGTATTCCTAGATTTTCTCTAAGTGTTTTGTGTTGAGTTGACCAGGGGACCTATTGTCCTTATCATATATTTTATCATATTATCACGTGATATCTCAAACACGGTGGGGCCCCCTTGACTTCTCAAGTTATATTGGTTATTTAACTACGAGGCAGAACCATCACTTGGAGGATCTTTCTCGGTGGTGGTCTTCTGGGCTGTGAGAGCATACTAATACATGTTTACTACATGCCTAGTGCTTGAAGCTTCAGCAAGTGTAGCATCTTCTTCTTCTTCATTATCGTACTCAGCCTTCTCATTAACCGTGAGGTTGTTGGAAAACTTCATGGCCATGCTGCTTATTGCACAGTTCCATTCTAGGTACATTCTTTCCAAATGATGTTTATGGTGAAACACGCAATATGAATATGTTGGAGCTCTATGTAGATTTGGTCACTTGGCTATTGTTGTTTCTTGAAGCTACATTATTCTTTGGTAGGTACCTCAAAAGCCTACTTCTCATGGTTTTCTCACTTTGTTTAATTTCTGCCACTTCGATAGTCAAGGACTTGAAGAGATGATTAAGGTTCTTAATATCACTTGCTTCCTTTTCCTTAACCTTTCTCACAAAGGTTTGATACCTCTTACTGGTGTCTTTGGAGTCCTTAGTATTTTCATCATCTATAATGACTCCAATAATGTGTAGGTCTTTCTCCATGGAAATAGAATCTTCATAATTTTATGTTAGTGATGGTTTCACCACTCACTTGATGAACTACACAATACTGGTTGGCAGTGCAGAAGTATAGTAGTTGACAGAAATTGAGTCATGAGGTTTGGTGTCATTTGAGAACTTGTTTAGAATACGATTGAACCTCTTATTGAAATCTTTGTCCTTTTCTTTCTGCTCCATCTTGAGACTACCCAACCCCTTCAATAACATGGCAGGGGTCTTATCTTCAACAAACATTTCAAGAAATATCCTTTTAAACACCCCCCAGTTCTGGATGGAGTTTGGAGGAAGGTTTTGGTACCATACAGGTGCTCTGCCATCTAATGTACATGGAAACAGTCTACATGCAACGTCATCATAACGTACCTTAAGTGTCTATAGATGTAGGTAGAACGTGTCTAAGTTATATTATGCCTTCACTATCTTTTCAGGGTCATATTTCATTAAGATCTTGTCTGCATGTCTTGGCATCTTATGCAGGACACCCAGAAGTTCCAATGGGCTCTGAGTCATCCAATCCAGGTGTTAGTATGCCATGTTGTCTTCTTCTCTCTCCTACTCCTCCTCTTCTGAATCTGATGATTTATCTTCTAAACTTTTTGGTTCTTCTTCTGAATCTTGTCCTCCTTCATCTCCTTCCCCACCGCCTCCTCCACTAGACCCTAAACCCATGACCAAGAGGTTGTACTTTTGTTCCTTTCGAAAAAGCGGGGGTTCCTCTTCTTTCTCCACAACTTCTATCAACTCCTCAAGAGTGGCAAAGATCGCTCCTTCGAAGAATGTGACTACTACTCCTGTGGGGTAGTCTTCTGCTTCTTTGAGAGTATGGAAGGGTGTACACTCTTAGGACCAGTCCAACAATTTTTCCAATTTGACGGGCAATGTGACAAACAACTCAGGTTTGATGGTACGGTATTTCACATTTGAGTCTAGGATGTGAGAAACTACCAAATTCATATTTGTGAGTAGGGGAGAGGGAGTGAATGTTACTATCTTGACTAGAAAATGGATGAGTGGGGTTGGTGGGGAAATCATCCATAAACTACTAGCAGCCCTCCTTCTAGCTCCATAAATGTTGACGGTGCTAGATCTGCAAACATTTAGGGGTTCTCCTTGATATGAAGTCCCAATTAGACTTCACACCTTTTGGTGTAGTAGGTCGATCCAGTATGATGGCCCGATTTCCATTTACTTAGAGATTTGGCTTAGCTCTAGTTGTTTAGCACATGAGAGTGTTACACTTGTATCTTCAGAAAGAGAGGTGACTATGCATGGTGAGTGCATAACGTAACTATGTCTAGGTTATCTTACAACAAAGGGGGAAAATCAAGTGAGCCTTTAAGTGAGAGGTAATAGTACCACCTAGGAAGAGAGACACGTGAACTAGAAAGGTCTATCTGGGATCCATTGGAATAGTCCACAGTCGTTAAAACAAAAGTACAATGGAAGACCTGTCCACCATCCAAAAAAGTACTCCACAACGGATGTGGCAGTCATTATAATCAGTAAGCGAGGAAGGTCTGCCTAGTATCCTACAGAGTAGTCCATAAGGACAAGACAACAATGATAACCAATGCCACACATTACCAACAAGGTAAGTATGAAAATAACTTAAATAGTTCAACCATCCTAGTACATGTGAAACAAACATGAATTACAAAAGTTGAAATAATAGTGTTGCAAAGATCCACAAGACATGCATTAAGACATGTTGGCATAAACAAGCTTCTATGTTAAGCAAAAGTTCCAAGACACACATTTACATCATACATCACTAGCCCCAATAGTGGGACATTGAATCCACTCCTCAATCCTTATAGAACTGACTGAAAAATATATATGCTTAATGGGAGGAGCCAAGGTGAAAATTCCTTGCTCATACAATGAGGGAGTAATATATAACCAAGGGTGATGCTTGACCGTTGTGACTCTTGGACTACCCTCATTATTGTTCAACTTCTTATGACTTTTCAACTGACATGACTCTTCATATTCATGTGTGGGCATTGGACTTTCACTTTACATTACATTTGATTTACAGCATATATGGCCCATAATAGTGATGTGGCCTTTAACAACTCGTGACACAACTTGACATGACACTACTGACATGGATTGGCTTGTTGTGGTGGCAATGCCAAGATGTTGTCGTTGAGTGATAGATGTGTTCTTGGATATGCTTTCTTTTCTCCTCTACATGGCTTGATGATGCGGGGTCTTTAATGATATTTGGTATTAAAAGGAGGTTGAATGCATGTGTTCACTTTTCTTTCTCTTAATGAGCTTATTTTTTCCACCGAGTTGCAAGTAAGTCTTCTAGCATGTTCGCTCCTTCTCAATATCTTTCATCGTCTCACCATGATCTAACTGTGTACCTATTCCTACAATTCAATCATGACTGGATGAAATCAAATCCAAAAACCCCCTAGTCTAAGATGATGCATTGTTATCCATGGATTGGGCTTAAGACAGATGACAAGTTGGGAAAGAGGGCCCAGTAACTACACATTGTGCAATTCCAGGTGACTGGGAGGGAGACTAGTCACTAAGACTGCACAGAGCGTAGCTCAGGCTTGATCGAGGAACTCTTGACCATAGTATTCACTGATGGTAAAAATTGTGCAAAGGCCACTGGGGGGAATAATTGTGCATTTAAGATCATTAATTGCAACTATAAGATGGGACCCTAGGAGGTAGGTCTACGGAGTTTTCTGAGAGAAGTCAGGGTTGGGCAGTGGAGGGACCACATAAGACAGACTTGAGCAGTTTTTGGGATCAGTGAGTCCCAGTTGTGGGAGGACACTAGGGGATATTTATGCACAATTCTTGGAGGTAGGGTAGGCTTGGTTCTCTATGCATTGCAGTGTTCTAGCATGCATGGAGGAGGGTTGATGAATGATCTTGTGAAATGCACAACTCAGGTCAGGCTTGAGGCAACTTTTGTGTAACTATGGGGAGGAAGGCAGGCTTCTAAACTCTATAATTATGTAGAGCAACTTTCCTAGGGGACATTGACTACACATTGTGTAGTTCTAGGCACAAGAGCAACATCACTGAGGGTTGATACTATGCAATGCAAATCTTAGTTGGGGTCTTATGAAAGAGAGTTGTTCGGTCAAAATAATTTTCAGTAAAATGGCTAAGTGTGCGATGTAAACGAAGTTATGAGGAATTTGACATTGTGATAAAACACTTAGCATACCTCGATGAAATGACAACATAGACCACCAGAACAACAAGACAAGGCATTATGCATTACCCTCTATGAGGCTATCTAGACCCAAAAGAGACAAGTCTGACACTTGAGATAGAAATTAGGACGATCGTGACGACACTTGTGCGACAATACTTAAAACTTTTTGTATGAGTGTTACTAATCTTTAGGTAGTTAGGACAACTCAAACACACAAAGACAACCGTTCGAAATCACCAGAAAAGGATCGTAAGCATGATAATACAATTAAACATTCCAAAAGACAATAGTTGATCAAGCAAGCAAAAGGTGTGGAAAGACTCCGAAGGAGCTCAAGGAACGAGCTCAAGTGTCTACAACCATCAAGAAAAAACCGTGGAAGGCTCAAAAATTCGAGTGCAAGCCAATATTTTGGAGGGTGTTGCAGCCACTACAACACGTTCCTCAAGTGTTTGCAAATGTAGGTAAAAGTTGTCAAAGTGGTCTTCAGCCTACACTGTCTTGTCAGGGTCATATTTTGTCAAGAGCTTCTCTGCATGCTTCAGTATATTGTGAAAGACACCCAGAAGTGCCAGTGGGACCTGAGTCATCCAGTCAATATTTTTCTTTGCCATGTATTCTTCTTCGTTTTCCTCCTCTTCCTCTTCTGAATCTGATAGTTCCTCTTCTTCTTCGTCCTTTTCTTCCTTTCTGCCCGTCTCACCGGAATTTGAACATGAGAGTAGGGGGTTTCCTCCTTCTCCTCCTTGAAAGAGTGGGGGTTCTTCTTCCCTTTCCACAATGTCTACTAGTTCTTCAAGAGTGGAAAGACCTACTTCAACTGATGAGACCACTACTCTTTTTGGGGTGGTCTTGTTCTTCTTTGATAATATGGAATAGTGATTACTCCTCGAATCAGTCCAACAACTTTTTCAAACTGACAGGTGATGTGGTAGAAAAACTGAAGTTGTTGGTACGAGATTTCACATTCAAGCCTCGGTGGTGAAGAGTTACCAAATATATAATTACAAGTAGGGGAGATGAAGAGAACGTTATTGCCTTGACCATAAGATGCATTAGTGGGGTCAGTGGGATAATCAGACACAAAATACTTTCTTCCCTCCTTCTAGCACTAGAAATGTTGACGGTGCTAGACCCGCCAACATTCAGGGGATCTCCCTGATATGAAGCCCCAATTAGACCTCACACCATTTGGTGTAGGAGTCTCATCCGATCTAAAGGCCTGGTTGCCAAATACTTAACTATTTTATTTGGCTTTAGTTGTTAGCACAAGAGAGTGATGTAATGGTATCTTTGAAGAGGAAGGTGAGTGTGCCTGGTGAGTGTCCAGTGCAACTATGCCTAGGTTCTCTTACTGTGAAATGGGGATAAAAGTGAGCCTCTAAGTGAGAGGTAATAGTACCACCCAAGAAGAGACAGACATGAACCAAAAGGACTTGTCCAACATCCAACAGAATAGTCCACATCAAATGCAACAGTCGTTATGACCAATGAATAAGGGAAGGTTCGTCTAACATCTAGAGGAATAGTCCACAGTGGATGTGATGGTTGTTATAACTGATAATCAAATAAATTATTATCTACTATCCTACAGAATATTCCATAAGCATGAGGTAGCAGTAACAACCATCACATCACATTCTCAACAAGATAAGCACTAAAATAACTGAAATAGTTCAACTATCTTAGTACATGTGAATGAAAACATGAAAGAAAAACATTCATAGAGTAGTATTACAAACATTCATAAGTCATGCATGAATATTGTGTCGCCCTTAAAAGGATTCTATTATTAAGCAAAAGTTTTTTTAGTGTCAGTATTTACATCCTTCCATCAGTGATCAAATTAACTCTTTCATATCATATTAGGGTCCCATTATGACATTTTTGTCATTCCACTAGGTCATCATGCAAAAATTTGATCACTGAAGGTTGAATTAGGGTTCCTTTACTCCTTTTAGAAATTTACCCCTTGTTGGCTCATTTCACCTTTTGCTGAAGTATACCATTAGTCATGACTTGTATTCATCATGATAGTCATTTTCATCATTGTCACAACCACTCAAAGTCTCCATTAGGTGTTAGGGTTTCCAATGTCCACTAAAACACCATCTCCTGCATAAAAAGACTAGTAAGTGAAGGAGTAATAATAAACAAGATTCCATCGGCAAAATAGTTTGTAATTTCAATATTCAAGCAAAAATGTGATTTTATGGTTTTAATATGTAATAATTCTCATGGTTCCAAGTGTTTTAAGTTCAAAGTTCCATCAGCCAAAAGGAAGAGTTTCAAATTCATTATGTTTCCAAATCCACCAAGAAGATCAAATCAAAGGATCAAGTTCAAAGGTAAATTGTAAAAGACAAGTCAAGTTTGAGAAAGAAAAAGTGGGTCCCAAGACAAATTTTGAAAATTTAAACAATGTATAAAGGCCATAAAATACCAAGCGAAGGCCCATTTTGACTCTTATCTATCGATATCTCACTCACCTACACTCCATCTACCTCCGTTGACCTTTTCCCATGCCAATTCCTCTCAATTTCCCTCTCCTAGGGTTTTGAGGACATTTTCTTGGTTTCATGACCTCCATGGTTAAATAATCAACAAAAATTATATTTTGATGCTCTTACACCTTCTCCTATCCTTAATTTACCTTACGAAACACTTCCCATCACTCTTGTCCCTCAAATCATCATTTTTCTACAAACCCTAGCATATTGCTATGCTTTTGACACTTTTCTAGACTAGGCTTGTGTTTTTCCCTTTTGGACCCCTTCCCCTCATTCAAACCTTGAAATTCTAGTTTCCCCTACTTCATAATATCTCTCCCTACCTCCAAAATGTTTCCTAATAATTTAGAAGCCCCCTATCCCCTTTATTTCCCTTCATTCCTATAAATTTCCCAAATCCCCTGTTTTGCCTACACTAAACCCTAATTTCCTCTCCCATTGAGCTAGGGTTTGCTATGGAATCATAGACATATGAGCAGATAAGGCACAAGGGAGGTGATATCAGCAAGTATGAAGCCACTTGAACTCATAAACATCATGTCTCTATCATTTTTCAAAAAATTCATTCTAAGGGACAAAATCATTTGCCACATAGAGGGCCAGTTTTTCTTCAAAGTTTGTTTCCAACCAAACAAAGATGAATTTTACAAAAGTGAGAGACCTTTTCTCCATCATAGGACAAGGAAAAAAAACCTCTTGCATTTTTTACACAGGTGTTATGGTTTTGGAGGTTTTTTGCACTTTTAGAGCGACCTTGGGAAAATCAATTTTTTTCCTATTTGGAGTGTCCAAATGACTTTCTTGATAAGTCAAATGACAACTATACTGGAATAGATTTCCAATGAGATATCATGAGCTCAATTTTGAGTTGAGGAAGGCCTCCAACAATGGTCTTCAAGAATGAGTTGTGCATAGGACACCTTGGCATGTGTGCTAAGCAGTCTTGGGAGAAAAAACGTTTTGATAGGTCAAATCAACTCCATCCTAAAAAATAAAGACATATCGGGAAAGTAGACATGATAATATTTCTAAGAAGCTATTCTGAGCTCAATTTTGATGTTGGGAAGGCACTCAAAATCAAGCTGAAACATGGAGGGCGCTCTTGGCAAAGAGAGGGTGCGCCTGGCTCAAAAATGACGTGTTTGACAAATGTCTTATATTTTTTAATTTTCACTGCATTTTTTACTTTTATCTTGGGAAATCAAGTTTTTACTTATGTAATTGATGAAATTAAATTAAATTATCATGTTTTTACTATTACCTAGGGTAAATACATTAGATAAAAACTCATGATGAGGTGTAATGAATCAGTTCACTTAAGTTAGGGATGAGTCACTTGGACCTCCCTACACTTTAGCTTTCAACTCAGGCTTTGGTGGAACTGCTCCTCCTCTCATGGATTCAACCCCTGAGGCTGGGAGGAGTTTGTTTGAAGCCTATATTATGTAACATTTCAGTCATTTCACAGGTTGGGAATTGGTTGGATGTTGTTGTATTGATCAAAGACACTAGTGTAATCAATATTTGGTAGAAATTTAATGAATGAGTTGCAGCTATTTTGATGGAATAGATGTGGTATGGCATTTTGACATAGTTTCTTCTTACGTTTCATATGTTTGAATTTTTTTTACTTTCATGTTTCATTTCACTTCTATGATATGTTTATTTTCAAGTTGATGAGCAGAATACATCTTACATGCTCTGTTTTGGGGAAATCCTCATAATTTGTCCATTTTCTTCATTTTAGAAAGAATACATGCTTTTCTTGCTCTTTTTAGCACCTCACCAGTTTGATCCATCTCACTCAAGAACCTTAAAGTGTTTGGTGTCTACCTACCTTTCTCCATCACATGTCTGCAATCATACCCTTATTTCCCTGGCCTAGTCTCTTTGACCTAATCCTCCTCCAGCAACCCAATTTCAAACAATCAAATCCTTTTTCACATAATAACTAGCCTAAAACCCTAATTCATCTAGCCCTCTTGGTTGTGATTTTATGGAGAGAGCCCTCTCCGGCTTGGTAGGGCTAGATACCAAGTCAAAAGGTTGGTATATGGTTACCTCAGCTAGACTATTCCTCAGCCTTAGAGATCTGAAGGAGTGATAACAAGTTCCATCACATATTTACATTATACATCACTAGCCCAAGTAGTAGGACATTTGAGCCACTCCTTGCTCCTCAAAGAACTAGGTGGTCTCTCTGATTCGTTGCAGGAGGAGCCAGGGTGAAAATTCCATTGATCATACAATGAGGGGGTATATATAACCAAGGGTTGATGCTTACCCCTTGTGGATCCTTAACTACCCTCATGATTGTTCAACTTCATGAATTTTCAACTTACATGAATCTTCATATTCACGCGTGTCCATTGGAGTTCCACTTTACAATACAATTGATTTACAATATACATGGTGCATAATAGTGATGTGGGATATTGAAAATCATCACACAACTTGACATAACATTGTTGACATGGACTGGCTTGATGATGTGACAATTTCAAGCCGCTATTGTTACTAAGTGATAGATGTCTTCTTGGATATGCTTTCTCTTCTCCTCTACATAGCTTGATGATGCAGGGTCTTCAATGACCTTCGGTCTTGGAAGGTGGTTGCACACTTGTGTTCCTTTTGCTTGCTCTTGGTAGGTCCACTCATCCATTTAGCTACAAGTGAGACTTTCAGCATGCTTCCCTATTTATTATCCTTCTTCATCATCTTGCCATGATTTGATAGTGTACATGTTCCTGAAATCCACTCATGACGGGAAGGCATCAATCAGAAAACACCCTATCCTAAGATGATGCATTATTATCCATGAACTCAGCCTGGGACAGGTGACAATCTGGGAGAGAGGGACTGGTAATTACGCATTGTGGATTTCTAGGTGATAGGGAGAGAGCTTGATCACTAATGCTACGCAAAGTGCAGCTCAGGATTGATTAGGGAGATTTGCAACATAGTCCTCACTCAGGAAAGAAATTGCGCAATGGCCACTGGGAGTCAAGATTGCACAGTTCAATCTAGCAGTGGGTGATACGAGATGATTCCCTCAGGGGCCAATTATGCATAATTTTCAAAGGCAATGGGGGAATGGGCAACAGAGAGACCTGGAGGACAAAATATGGGTAGTTCTTGGGGTCAGTGAGCTCCAGCTAAGGGAGGGAACTAGAGAATAGATCAGTGTGGTTATGGGGGCCAAGCAAGGCTGGGTTCTCTGTGCATTGTGGGGTACCAATAGGCAATGAGAAAAGCATGAGGACTGAAAGTGAAAATTGTGTAGTTGAAGTCAGACTAAGATAAACAACTACACAATTCTAGAGGTCATGAAAGGTTGCTAGGCGCTCGAATTACACTGTATAATTGACATGGGGGACAATAATTTCACACTGCAAAATTCCAGGAAGCAAGGTCACATCACTGAAGGTTTATACTACATAGTGCACAATTTAGTCGGGGTCTGGTAAAGCTGAGTTTCCTAATTAGGAAGATTTTCCAAAAATTGCTAAGTGCGAGAGGAAGATAGACTTGTGATGAACTTGAACTGTGATCACACACTTAGAATACTTTGATGACATAGTGACATAGACAACCAGAACAACAAGAAAGAATTTCCCTTTGTGTGACTTTCTCATGACAAGAAGCAACAAGTGCAACACTTGAGATAGACTTTAGGATGACCATGATGACACTTGTGCGACAGTACTCAAAACTTTTTGTATGAGTGCGATAGGTGTTTACATGACTCAGAAAAATTGTATACACAAATAACAACCTTTGAAACCACCAAAAAAGGTTCAGAAACATGACATATCAGTCAAAACATCCCAAAATCTGACAATTAATCCAACAAGCAAAAGGGTTCAAAGGACTTGGGGAAATCTCGTGAAATGATCTTAAGTGCTTGCAAAAATCAAGGGAAAGACCAAGTGAGGCTCTAGGATTAGAGTGCAAGACAAAATCTCGGAGGGTGTTGCAACTACTACAACAGAAGGATACATAGACCGCATCTGATTTTCCATCTTCCATGTAGCTTGATTGGACCCAATTTGCTTCCACTACACTTTAACTTGCTCGATTACTCAGTTCCAAAGCATGAGTTGTTTCCACTATAATTTTCACTGAGGTTTCGACTAGAATAGTCTTTCTAGATCAACTTGCAATATAGTCCAGTCAATCACATGATCAACATCTTTAACATATCTTTTTAAGTAATGAAACATGGAAAACATTATGGAATTTCATTTTCGGACGCAATGCAAGTCTGTAGGCCATTGGTCCAATCCTCTTGACGAGCCTCTAAATTAAACATAAATTAAGGCCCATGCCTCTAAATTAAACATAAATTAAGGCCTATGACCATCCTTCAGCACCTTAAACCTATGTTTTCGAATTAGATAATGTATTTTTAAGGTTAATATATTCATTAGGAAGGTTTATGAATAATTTCATATTTGTGCCTAATATTAGTTATTTATGTGGAATATTATGAGAATATTGGGCAGGCTATGAAGATTTGGAGGAGGATATAATTTAGGAACTTTCTCCCTACTGCAAGAGGATCACTATTAAATAATAAATCAACAAGATATTATGGAATTATGGCATAGATTGTGGAACTCCAATGATTGAGAAAATATAGGAATGTGTTCCCTACCATTTAATGCAGATTCCTAGTATTGGGAACCAGATCCACTAATCAAGGGATTTTGGTGGGGAAGGCTTCCTCCATTCATGGAGAATGATTCCTAATCATGTTGTATAAGTACCAAGTTGAATTTTCCTCTAGGGAGAGATTTTCATTAGTTTTCTTGTGGAGAAAACTCGTATTTCTGTAGCTCCATTTTATTTTCTTGTAGGGACATAATTTTATTGATGAAAATAATGAAGATTGTTGTCATGTTCAGCTTCTAAATATTTTTCTCCTCCATAGGTCTCTGAGTTTCATTGGGCTTGGCCATCCCAGGAGACTGAGATCCCTTTTTGTATCATTTTCTTTCCTTATTTTCACTTCTTATTCACATGCATCTCTTGTTTTTATTTCTTTCTATTTCTGCATTTAGTATTAATGATTTCTTATTATAGGATTGAGTTAAATGGTTGATGTAAGTTCTTTTTCAGGATCACAAGCATCATTTCATCCTTCAAAAAGATTTGGAAGGTCATAGTAATCATTGAGCTACTTGGATTAGTGTCCTTATTCCCAAATCTAGATTTATGGAACTCCTTTTTAGCAAAGAACAATATATTTTTCTATTTTTTAGAGCAAGCTAACGAGCTTCAATTTATTTGGTTCCACATGTAGGAGATCAAAAAACAAATTCTATTTAATAAAAAAAATTACCCCATTGCATTTTCAATTGACTAGGTTAGGCATTTTATATATCTACTAGCTCACTAGTTCTCGAATTTCTAGATTTCGACTAGTAATATTATACTATTTTTTAGCATGGGTTAACATAGGTATTTCTGAGTGATTCCACTTGGAAAGGGGACCTAAGACATCTTAGTTAATAAAAAAAATTGTCCCATCCAATTTGGATTTGATTTTGTTGTTCATTCGATGAATTATAATTTCCTATAGTAAATATGTAACATCGTGTAGTAAAATATGGGATCCTATAGGAGAACTAGAGGATCCTCTAGGAGAACTAGTACATCCTAATGGAAATCCTGTAACGGCCTGTTTTAAGCCCGAATTGAAAAAAATAATCATTAATCTAGGATTAGGCCCCTACTTGACCTCCAAGTCATCAAAATCATTGTACCCCTCTTCCTCCACACATGTCTCCCCTGCCAAAGATCAAGGAAAGATTAGCATTTGCATTTAAAGAAAAGATATTTAAAAAATGAGTTCTTTTATATTTACACATTCACACAACAATTAGTACTCTCTAGATCAGATTTCATGTTTATATTAGTTAAAATATCACATGTGACAAATAGGGTTAAAATAGGTTTCTTTTGCAAGAAAAGTGTGTTAATAAGTATATAGAGGATTTTGTGTTACTTTACAAGCATTTTTAAATTCAGTATTTCATTCCTACAAATAGGAAACATTTCTTTTCTCTCATGATAGAAAAGGAAGGACAAATTGTATGCTGCACATATAGTGCTGATATCTCTTAAGTTTGTACAAACCCCGAGTTGATAATTAAAGTCGATAGCCTTTGGAGTTGCAGCATTCTTTTTGCAATACCGAGGCTCATCACTTTTTGGCGCCATCATCAGGGAGGTGTCAAAGTATGTTGATCTGGATTTAAATAGGTACGCAACAAATTACAAATATAACCATAAATACAAACATGCAGTAGAAATAACACTTCATTTCATTAATATCAAATACTGAAATATGTTACAAACAGAATGGAAATAAGACTAGCTCTGGCGATGGTAGCTTATCTCTGAGAAGAGATGTGGCAGCTACATGCCTCTGAACTCCATTACAATGAGGCTCAAGGGCATTTTTATTATTGAACAATAAGAGAAAACCCTAAACAACCAAAAACCTAACCCGAGGAGATGTAACACCAAGAGTTTATGGGCCCCGTTGGGGTGAGTTGGACATCCAACTTTCCGAGGTCGTGACTTGGTCATACTATCTCCATTTGATGCGCATGATAACCCATTGGAAAGATCTCTCTAAGGACTAAGATAAAAATTTGGTGGTAGGTATATTGCCAAAAAAAACATTGTTTATGGCCTCAAAACGGCTCTGGAGGTTTAGGACGAGAAAATTACTAAAAATAGTAAACTCTGCTACAATTAAGAAGAAACAATGGTGGTGGTCCAAGTGGAATTGGTGGGTGGCCACAAATATGCACCTAGATCATTCCTTCCCCCTTAGGAAGCAATGTTCCTCCATGAGATGAGGAAACTTCTGCTAAATTTGGTCCCTGGTGAGCCACTTTCCCTGGTGAAGGAGCTGGCCTGCTTTGACAACTCGATACAGTTGGATCTTCTGTTGGTGAGTGTTCTTGATCTGCGTGTCCATCATCCGATCACTTGTGGCTTGCTACATGCAATCTGGAATTAATTATGTAGGTGTGAGTTATTCTGCAATGTCTGATGTGTCCAACAATGGTGGTAAGTATGGTCGAAGGCGGTCCACATTGAACACTAGGTGCAGGCCAAGCAATGGGGGAATGCTGAGCTCAAATGCATTATTTCCCATAACCTTGGTAATGGTGTAAGGACCATATCAAAGTGGTCTGAATTTACAATAGGCTTCGGTAAGGCATTCCTTCTGCAAATGCAATGAGACTTTGTCATCTGCTCGAAACTTGTGTGGCACCCAATGTTGATCATGTCGTTGCTTGTACTTGGCATTTGATTTCTCCAAAATTTCATGGACCTATTAACGGATATGTTGGATATGCTCAATGAAGTTGTTTGTCTTATCGGCTTCCGACTGGGCATAAGCTGAATCTACTTGAGTAGCTGCAAATGGTATGGCCACATCAATGGGACATATTGGCTAGAATCCCAAGCCCACCTCAAAAGGGTTGTGGCCAGAGAGCTATGGAGAGCCTGGTTATAACTGTGTTGGAGATAGGGAAGGCTCTCATCCCATTTGCGTGGATGATTTGAGTTGTACATGTGCAAAATGTGTACGATCATCCTATTGACGACCTCTATTTGGCCATCAGTTTGGGGATGGAAAGTTATGGACTTAGTGAGCTTGGTGTCTAGCATCAGCCAAAGACTATACCAAAATGTACTAAGGAACCTACTGTCCCAATCTGAGATGATAGACTGTAGGATCCCAAAGTGTACCCACACTCATTAAAAGAAGAGTTTAGCAGTGGCTTCTATTGTGATATTCTTCCTGCTGACCGCCAGAATGGCCATTTTCAAGAATCTGTCGACGACCACAAAAATACAGTCATTTTCATGCTTACTAGAAGCAAGGCCCAACTTGTAATCCATAGAGATGGATTCCCAAGGCCGACTAGGGGTAGGTAGTGGAGTATAGAGGCCTTGCCTCTTAATTGTCAGTTTGGCAATGGCGCAGGTAGTGCAAGATCTGATGTACTTCCCAACATCTTGTCAAAGATTCAGCTAGTATAAATACTTCTGCAGTACTACCACTATTTTCTCGACCCTGAAATGCCCAACAGCCCGATGGTAGTGAGGTTCCCAAATCATCTTGGCTCGCTCGCTTGAAGGAACACAAAGGTGTCCCAGGTGGCATAGTAGCGCATCTTGGAGGTGAAAATTTGGAACTTGATGACCCTCCAAGAGCATCTGGTATGTGTGGCCGAACTCTGGGTCACCTTTGTAGAGAAGTGGCCAATCAAAAGTCTTATGTCCACAAGAGTTGAGCACAGTGGTTAACACCATGAGCGGTGGTCGGTTGAGGTATTCTGCAACATTATTGGTGCTACCCTTCTTATACTTGATATTCAAATGGAACTGTTGTAGCTATGTGGACCACTTTTGATGGAAATCATTCTGCAACTTCCCTTGTGTCTGTATGAACTATAAGGGTCGGTGGTGTGTGTGGATGACCATTTCCTTCCCCAAAATGTAATGCTTCCATTGTTGGAAAGCCTGCACAATGGAATACACCTCTTTTTCATAAGTGGGATACTTCCAGACTGTGTCTGGAAGTGTCACTATGATATGCCACTGGATGCCCCTATTGTGTAAATACTACCCCAATAGCATACTCAGAGGCATTTGTCTCAACCTCAAATGGATGTTGTAAGTCTGGTAAAGTGAGCATTGGTGCAGAGCAGAGGCGATGTTTCAACTCTGCGAATGCCTTCTGTTGAGATTCAGACCAAAACAATTTTGCTTTCGTTCCTCGCTTGGTGACTTGACTCAAGGGCCAAGTGATATGAGAGAATCCCAACATGAACCTGTAGTAGAAATTGGCAAGATTGAGAAAGATATAGAGCTCTATCAGAGTGGTTGGGGTTGGCCAATCCCAAATGACTTGGATCTTAGCTGGATCCACATGCACCCCTCGTTCATCAATAATGTATCCCAGATACTGAACCTGGGTCATGCCAAAAGTGCATTTCTCCAAATTGGCATAGAGCTTGTGTTGCCACAGTGTTCGGAGAAGCTATTGGATGTGGTGGAGGTTCTCTTCCCAACTCTGGCTAAAGATCAGGATGCCATCCAAGTATACCACTACAAATAAGTTGGTGAACTACAGCAAGATATCATCCATCAGCCTCATGAAGGTTGCAGTAGCATTTGTCAACCCAAAAGGAATAACCAACCATTCCAAAAGGCCCTCCTTGGCTTTGAAGGTAGTCTTCCACACGTCGGAGTGTTTGATTGGAACCTAGTGATAGCCAGACTGAAAATAAATCTTGCTGAAATATTTTTCCCCCTTCAGTTGGTCAAGAAAGTCATCAATCCATGGGATCGGGTACCTATTCTAGATAGTGATCTTGTTCAGTGCCCGATAGTCAATACAAAGTCTCCAAGTCCCATCGTTCTTCTGTACCAACATGATTAGGCTTCCACAGGGCGATGAACTCGAATGGATCTGACCTTTCTGCAGCAGCTCCTGAATCTGCCTTTTGGTTTTGTTGTTCTCCATAATGGAGCACCGATAGATTGGTCCATTGGGTAGTGGTTCACCTGGGGTCAGATCGATGGAGTGCTTGACCTGACAGTGAAAAGTCACCCCTGTGGGGCAGGTGAAGATGTGCTCGTACTCCTCCACGACGTTGTCCATCTGTTTTTGCCATATGGAGGGGCCCTATCTGGAGGTCACGGCCACTGTATTCTTCTTTCCATGAGGGTGTATCATCAAGAAAACAAATTTTCCGGTTTTGCAAATGAGCTTATTGCATTGTTTTGTAGTAACCAAAGACATGGCGGTAAGCGGTGCTACTTTCGGTATCCTGTGAAACTAATTTACCAAAGTAACAATAACAGCATGAGGCCTTAACACATACACAACATGTTGCTTCCATAAGTATGGTTGGCTTAATAATACATCACAAACATCAAGGGGAGAAACATCACATAATACCTCATCCGTGAAGGGCTTGATGTTGTATGGAAGGCAACACTGCTGGCTCACGTGAAGATCCCATACTTGGTGAAGTCATTCGATGGTGTACAGTTGTGTATGTGTTATAGTCAGTAAGCCCAACCGCTTCACGACCTCTACCAAAATGAGGTTCTTTTGGCTCCCGCTGTTGACAATGAACTGTAGCAGGGAACCCTTTACCCACATTTGGGAGTGGAAGAGGCACTCCTCCTCCTGTAGATCTTTGGGTTCCTCCTTCTGGATCATCATGGTGGCAAAAATGGCGTTGGGCTCCACATCAATAATCTACTTCCCTTTCTCATCCCCCTTGTTGGGTTCTAACTCAAGGTCGCAACATGCATCTAATTCTAAAGCCTTTAGCTTGGCCACTAGTGACTGCTTGGCCCAACACTCACTTTTGTTGTGAGTGGAGCTCTTATGGAATTCACACCACTTTCCCATTTCCTTCTTCAGCTTCATAGTGTTGTTCTTTGCTTGCGGCTATGGTGGGTTGTCCTGGGCCGCCTCGCCTTTAGATTTGTCCTTTGTTCTGTATTTTGGGGGCACCTTTCCCTTGCTTCAGATTCACAGATCCAAAGTCTCACTTCTTCTATTTAAACTTTTTCTCGATCTTAACCACACATCGGTATGTTGTGCCAAGTGAGGAGAAGTCTAGGAATTCCATCTTGTCCTAGATGTACGTATGCAGGCAGTCGAGGTATTTGAGAACCAAATGCTTCTTAGAATACTTGATACCCAACTTTGTGCGAAGGGTATGAAAGTCATTGGTAAAATCTGGCACATCTTGGTCCCTTCCCTGTCACAGTGTTGTCCACTTTATGTATTTATCCTCAAAGCTCCCGACAGGGTAGTACTACTCCTTGATGGCATCCTGGAAAGAGTTCCAAGTGGGTGTAGCTAAAAACAGTGAGTTTGTACTTTCATCCTTTTGATAAGTGCAAAGGTAATATTTTCCCGACTCGAAAAATCATGAACGGAAAAATATCCTTCTAGAAAATTTAACCATTTATCTATAGCATATGCATCTATCTGACCCTCAAATATGGGAATTTCAAAGTTAACTTGTACCGTAAAGGGTGTGGCACTTCTAGAGTAGCTGCTGGAAGTAGATGTGTCGTCTCTGGGTAGCTATTGAAGGATCTAGGCAAATTTGTCCATCATCGCATTCCTATGTCGCTTGAGGGCTTCCTCAAGCAAGATTTTGATAGGATCTCCTCCCCTCGTCTTTCTTTTCATCCACCATGGGAGGCCGTCGAGATTTGTGAGGCTGGTCTTGCAAAGGTTTGTCCAGTTCAAGCCCTAACTCCTTATATCCCGACCTCATTGGGGACATGCAAATAAAGGCAAAGAAATAACATACCGCTCTTATACCACTTATCGGAATTTAAACAAGAATGCAAAAAATTACAGATATAACCATAAATACAAAGATGTAGTAGAAATAACACTTCAGTTAATTAATATCAAATACTGAAATATGCTTACAAACAGAATGGAAATAAGACTAGCAAGGGTGATGGTACCTTATCTCTGAGAAGGGATGTGGCATCTACATGCCTCTGAACTCCATTACAATAAGGCTCAAAGGCCTTTTTATTATTGAACAATAAGAGAAAACCCTAAAAAACCAAAACCCTAACATGAGGAGATGTAACACCAAGAGTTTATGGGCCTCGTTGGGGTGAGTTGCACAGCCAACTTCTCGAGGTCACAACTTGATCATATTATCTCTATTTGACGTGCATGATAACCTGTTGGAAATATCTCTCCAAGGAATGCGATTAAAAAGATAATTTAGACAGAAAATTACTAGTAATATTTGTTTAGGGCCTCAAAACGGCTCTTGATGTTTAGGACCTGAAAAGAAACACTGCTAAAAATAGTAAAATGTGCTACAATTAAGGAAACTGAAAAAACTAAAAGAAACAATCGTGGGGGTCCAAGTGGAATTGGCGGGTGGCCACCAATATCCACTTGCATCATATGCATTGTTTTCTTCCGTATTTGATTCATTTCTTTTTGCTTTTTGCAAAAACAAAAAATATTTGCATTAGGCATATTTAATTTCAAAAGTAGAAAATTGCATTGCATTATAGTTTTCATTCAATCATAAAAACAAAAACAAAAAAATCTCCAACACCAACCCACCCCCCATTTGATCATATGGTGCAGTAAGAGCCATATCACCATCCACTTTTGTAGGTAGAAGAAGAAGAAGAGATGGCAAAGAATGTAGAATATATGGTGTTAGGCCCCTATAATACTAGTGATTCCCCCATTACTATTGTAATTCTATCCCTTATTGTTATTATTGTGCCCCTATTGTCCCCATATTGTTAATAGTATGTCCCATAGAAACACACTATTGTTATTTTTGTGCCCTCATGTTATTACTATTATGTTAGCTTGATTATATTGTGACCCATTAGACTCCTATATATAGAAGGGAGGTTTAGTCATTTGTATCACAGAAGAATTATTATTTTGTGTAATGTAAAGGAGGTTTCCCCTTCTAAGAGGCTAAATTATAAGGCGTTGATCTATATTTCCTATCTTTTTGTGAGTTTGCTTCCTAACATTTGGTATCAGAGCTTTCGATTCTAGCATTTCGCTACTCCAAGAAGGTCATCGTGGAATTTTCGCTATAACTTTTTTCCTGTGACGTTTCAAAAGTGACAAAAAAAACCCATTTGAACCGAAATCATTTTGAACTTCAGTTCTGAATTTCCAAGCTTGTTTCATTATATTTGCAGAGATATGATCTTAGGAAGTTAGGGTTTTTGTAGACTCCCGAATTACATTCCAAACAGGTGACCTGCGGAAAATCATCATAACTTTTGTTTTGAGCATCAGATTGAAATTTCGTTAGAATTTTTAGAAAGTGGCGGCTTGTAGTATTTTTTGTATCAGTTTCAGGTACTAAGGTCGAAACAGTGACATGTGGCACGTCGTACCAGTTCGCTCTACTAAACTAGTCCATAATCAGGTCACCGTGGGAGATTTGGCATAACTCTTCCTTGGAGAATCCAATCTTGACCAGACTTGCAGGGTTAGAAAGAGGACTCAAAGGTCTACCACAAGACAAGATTTCAGATATTCAAGATCCACATTTATAGAGATACAACAGATCCAATATCGAGCTCCTACAAAGTAAAAAAAAAAGGTGTGTAGTTTTTTTTTTTTAATTTTGCATAAGATTGGTTTGAAAAATTAGTTTGAAGGAATTCAAAAGGAATAGTGAAGAATTATTAGCATTAATTAATTTCCCAAAGAAAGAAAATGAAAACACCTAGTAAGCAACCTGAAAGCTCTATCATGTATCATGAAGAAGAGGAAGAAATACAACATGATATATCAAAATTACAAGACCAAGTGCAACAAATTTCACTCCCACTAAAGGTAAATGAAGCCAAGATGAATGGCGTGGAAGCTAATATGAATGGCATGCAATTTAATATGGATGGCATGGAAGCTACGATGAATGGAATGGACGCTAAGATGAATGGCATGGACGATAAGATGGAAAAATTGAAGATAAATTTGAATAAGTTGCTACAAGAAATGGTCACTAATGGTGAAAGGGTAGTAAAGGAAACTAATGATGAGAACAAAAGAAATGTTAATCATGATTTCATACTCTAATGTTGGATTGAAGACCCACAATGTTCCAAAAATCGATATGAGGAAGTTTGATGGCAAGGATCCTGGAACATGGATACTACAGATGGAGCAATTTTTCGATCTCCATAATGTGCAAAACACATAAAAGCTACGTATTGCAACGTTATATTTGGAACCAAATCCGTTTGTATGGTATCGATGGCTTTTCTCTCATAAACAAATTTTCACTTGGGAAATTTTTATAGAAGAAATGATATCACATTACGAGGATACAAAAAGCAACCCATTTTTTAGCCAATTGATAAATCTCAAACAAAAGGGTTCAATGATGGAGCACATTGAGGACTTCCAAAAATTGAACATAAGGGTAAAATATATTCAGGAGGAGCATAGGATTAATGTGTTCATAGGGACTTTAAAGAATAATATCCAACATGAGGTTCGCCTTTGGGAACCTGATTCATTGAAGAAGGCATTCAGGTTAGCAAGAAAAATGGAAAGAAAAATTATGGCAACCAGGAAGCCTACCACTCACAACTATAAAGATGGAAGTGTTTTTTCCCCTAACCTTCCACAACCTACAAGGTTGACACCACAAAAATTGGAATAAAAAAGAGAAAAAGGGCTTTGTTATAGTTGTGATAGCAAATACACTAAAAGTCATAAGTGTGCTAAGAATAAATTATTCTACATAGATTGTGAAGAGGAGGAAGAAAAGGAACAATAAATGTCAAAAGAAGAGGACATACTCCAGGAACAAACCCTAGATAAATAAGAAATGAATCCGACCATATCATGTAATGCATTGGCTAGAATTACCACTCCTCAAACTATCAAGATAGAAGGACATATCAAGAAGAAAATGGTAATAGTGTTGATTGATTCAAGAAGTACCCATAATTTTATTCATTGTAAGATAGCAAAGGAATTGAATTACTTCCTATATCTAGCACCAGAGTGTCAAGTGATGGTTGCAAGTGGAGTAACCGTAAATTGCTATGGAAAGTGTCATAATATCAAGTTAATTGCTCTGGAAAGTGCCATAATATCAAGCTATCCATGGGAGAATATGTATTGAATAGCCCAATGCTTTCCATTCGAATGGGTGGTGTTGATGCTATACTAGGAGTCGAATGGCTACAATCCTTGGTTACAATAGATTTTAATTTTCAAGAACTTTTCATGAAATTTTGTGTGGAAGGAAAGGAAGTTGAATTAAGGGGTATTGCAAGGAAATTAGGAAAGATAATCAGCTCTAACGGTATGACAAAGCTTCTAAAGAAGGAAAAAAGAGGTGTAATTTCACAGTTATGTTTGCTATAGGTTCCCACATCGAAATCATCTATTTCTCAAGATCTCGAAAAGGCCTTGGACAATCATTCCAAGGTATTTGAGACTCCCAAAGGTTTCCTACCTATTCGTGATCATGATCATGCTATTTGTTTGATTCCAGGAAGTGTTCCTCCGAACATCAGGCCATACAGATATCCATATGCCCAAAAGAGTTAAATTGAACGTATGATTGCACAAATGTTAGAGGCTGGTACAATTCAACCTAGTCAAAGTTCTTTCTCTGCTCCAGTAGTATTGGTGCACAAGAAGGATGGATCATGGTGCATGTGTCCGAATTATAGGGAGCTCAACAAGCTCACTGTTAAAGATAAATTTCCCATTCCTGTCATTGATGAATTAGTGGATCAATTTCATGGATCAATTTACTTCACCAAGTTGGATCTTCATTCAGGATATCATCAAATCAGAATGAAGACTAAAGACATTCCGAAAACAACATTTAGAAAGCATGAGGGTCATTATGAATTTTTGGTCATGCCTTTTGGCCTTACCAACACACCTTCTACATTTCAAGGTTTGATGAATTCCATTTTCAAACCCTTCCTTAGAAAATTTATGTTAGTATTTTTTGATGATATACTAGTCTACAACATGCAGGATCATGTTGAACGTGTTGACACGGTGCTCAAACTATTGGAGGAGAAACAATTATATGCAAAAAGCTCCAAATGTTTCTTTGGAGTACAAGAGGTGGAATATCTTGGTCATATTGTATCTCATGAAGGCGCTAAGGTAGACCCTAGCAAAATTAAAGACATTAACGAATGGAAAATACCCACATCCATAAAGAATCTGCAAGGATTTCTTGGGTTGACAGGGTATTATCGCAAGTTTGTTAAGGATTATGTGAGAATAGCAACACCTCTAACAACATTATTGAAGAAAGATGCATTTTCATGGACTCCAGAAGAAAAAAACCTTTGAATATCTTTAAGAGGAATTGTGCCAAGCACCGGTCTTAGCTATGCCGGACTTCACAAAAACCTTTATTGTGGAATGTGATGCCTCGGGAAATGGAATTGGTGCTATTTTAATGCAATATGAAATACCCATTTCTTTCGAAGGTCGTCCAATCAAGGGAAAGTATTTACACAATGCTATTTATGAGAAGGAAATGTTGGCAATACTACATTCACTTAAGAAATGGCCACCCTACCTAATGGGAAGACACTTCAAGGTAAAAAAGGATCATGATAGTCTTAAATACTTTTTAGAACAAATATTATCCTCTAAAGAGCAACAAAAATGGGTCACAAAAATGTTGGGTTATGACTTTTAAATCATCTACAAAAAAGGGAAGCAAAATATTGTGACAGATGCACTCTCAAGAAAGGAAGAGGATGTGGAAGCATTGTGTGCACCATTTCTATTATCCAACCATATTGGATAAAAGAATCAAGGGAGGAATGGAATAATGATGAAGAAGTGTGGGCACTCATTTGAAAGTTACAAAAAGATCCCATTACATCTGATACATTTAGCTAGAAAAATGATTCATTATGGTACAAAGATTGCTTATACCTATGTAAGAATTCCCAACTCAAACAAAATATTCTTATGGAATTGCACACTTCTCCCTTAGGAGGGCACTCGGGATTTTTAAAAACATACCACAGGGTTAAGAAGAAATTTCTTTGGGATGGCCTTAAATCAGATATTAAAAAGTTTGTGGTGGAATGTTTGGTTTGCCAACAAAATAAATTTGAAACATTTAAGACCCCAGGTCTATTACAACCTTTATCCATTCCAAGCCAACATTGGGAAGAGGTTTCAATGGATTTTATCACAGGTTTACCCAGGTCTGATGGAAAGAGTGTCATCATGGTGGTAGTTGACAGACTTACCAAGTATGCACACTTTTGTGCATTACCACATCCATTTAAATCTAGTACCATTTCTAATGAATTTATGAAAACAATTCAAAAGCTACATGGAAACCCAAAGATTATTGTAAGCGACAGAGATCCCATTTTCACTGGAAATTTTTTGACAAAATTATTTTCTTGTCTTGGTATCCAGTTATCTCATAGCTCATCTTATCATCCTCAATATGATGGGAAAAATAATATAGTAAACAAATGTTTGGAAGGATATATTTGTTGATTTGTATCTGATAAATAGACACAATGGGTCAAATGGTTTCCTTTGGCTGAATGGTGGTATAACACTTCCTTCTATACTACAGCAAAAATAACCCCATTTATGGCACTTTATGGATGTCATCCACCATATATCACATCATATTTAAGAGAAAATTCTAAGGTTCAAGTAGTGGAACATCACATCGAGCATCAAAAACAAGTTCTCCAACTCTTAAAAGATAACCTCGCATTGGGGCAGAATAGAATGAAACAACAGGCAGATCAACATCGAAGCGAAAGAAGTTTTGATGTAGGTGACTGGATATTCCTACTGCTACAACCATATAAACAAATGTCCTTCAAACAAGCTAAGAATGATAATAAATTATCACCAAAGTACTATGGTTTGTACAAGGTGTTGCAAAAGATTGGTACCATGGCATACAAATTGGAGCTTCCTGCAGCTTCACGAGTGCACCTAGTTTTCCATGTTTCACGTTTAAAGAAGGTTATAGGTGACAAGCTCCCAGTTCAAAAAATATTGCTAGAACTTGATGAGGAAGGAAAAATTATATTAGAATCGGAAGCATCACAGAAACAAGAACTCGACAACTACGAAATCGATCAAATTTGGATTATCTCATCAAGTGGAAGAACTTATCCGCTGAAGATTCCACATGGGAGGATTAGAATTTTATACAAAAGCATCCAAAACTACTCAAGCATTGAGGACAATGCTTTTCAGAAGGATAGAGGCATGTTAGGCCCCTATAATACTAGTTATTCCCCCATTACTATTGTCATTGTATCCCTTATTGTTATTATTGTGCCCCTATTTTCCCCATATTGTTATTAGTATGCCCCATAGAAACCCATTATTCTTATTTTTGTGCCCTTATGTTATTACTGTTATGTCGGCATGATTATATTGTGACCCCTTAGACTCCTATATATAGAAGGGATGTTTAGTCATTTGTATCATCCAATAATTGTTCATTTGTGTAATGTAAAGGAGGTTGCCCCCTCGAAGAGGCTGAATTCTAAGGCGTTGATATATCTTTTCTATCTTTTTGTGAGCTGGTTTCCTAACATATGGATGAAGAAGATAATAATGGGGAAGATACTCTCGGATTCCCCATTCAAGATACTGATATCAATGTGCACATCATGAACATCCCTCCCTCTTTTCTTCCAAAATTTAATGGTCTAAGTTCAGAGGATCCAGAAACCTCTCTTTGAATTTGAAATTGTTTGTAGATCTTACGATTACTTATTAAAAATTCAAAAATTGAGAATTTTCCAGCAACATTGAAGGATAGAGCTCGTAAATGGTTCACGTGTTTAGGGACTAATTCAACAAGATCATGGAATGATATGCAAAAGATATTTTTAGAAAAATATAAAATTCATGATCTTAAGGAAAAAATCTTTAGAATGAATCAAAGCGAAGATGAGAGCCTTGAGTATCTAATTGAGAGGTTCATGTATAATGTTAAGAGGGAAAAACTACATCATTTGGGATCTGACACACTAAAAACCCTCTTACTTAGAACAATTAGGGATGAGTGGATTGATCTCTTTTATCTCATGAGTAGGGGTGATGTATACCAATTGTCATTTGAAGAAATTTGTGAAACATGAAAACACATACCAAGAGGAAGGGAAAGAGTAGGAAAATCAACATCAAGATTGGTAAGTCAAGCTAAACTTGGAATTTTTTTTATGATTTTAAAAAAGAAATTCTTAGCAATCTAACCAAACAAGTAGAAATTTTAAGAATGCAGGATGAAGAAAAAGAAGATGTTGATATTTGTGTTGTCCATGCAGAATCACATGATGTTAAATGTTGCACCTTATTACCAAGGTTGAAGGAAGTTCACCAAGAGGACAATGGAGCAATTCAATTTTCATTGCAGCTATGTTATGTAGCTCCAAGAGGACCATGGAATCCTAGTCAATCTAGTATGATGCAAGAGCCTAATTCACAATTTCAAGGTTATGCATATCCACCTAAAAGTAATTGGAACAAACCCTTTCCTTGGTAACATTGGCCATCTCAACCCCAAAACCAATCTTGGCAACAAGGTTGGCAAGGAACTTATGGGAGCCATCCACAATATCCTCATTATTTTCATCAATATCCTCCCTAACCAACTCCATCTTATCCCTACCATTCACCTCCAACACAACCACAACCCCAATCAAATCCATCTCAAATTTCCACTTCCACTCAACTACCTATACCACCATTTCCAAACCCACACATTGAAGTATCTCAGCCCACTTACAATGCTAAGGTACAACATTTCCAAACATATCCTCTTGAGATCAATGGTATTCACCATAGCTCTAGAATAGTATTGCAAAAAAGAGATTATCTTGATATCATTGAAGGACCACATCCAGAAGAAGAATATTCAAATGAAAAGACCACAAAATCATGGGTTTCACTTGATGAAGAGTAGACATCAAAATCAAAGATCGAGAGAGATCCCTCATGGTTACCATCAAATCCTCCTTGTATTCAAGAGAACAATCAGCAAAAAGAGGAAGATTTGAAGGTCATGGTAGAAGAAGACATGAAGAATGATTCAGATAAGCAAGAAAAGAAAGGGCATGAAAATTATACTGAGGTTTGGTTCTAGACAATCACTAGGTTACAACAACACTCACTTCTTAAATTGTGCTTGATATCATCAAAGTCAAAGAATTTGATCACTCAAATCCATGTACATGTCAAAGCATACATTTCAAGCCTCCATGTCATTTTTTTTTTGTCATCTTGATGTGCACATGGCTCCATTGGAAGTATTCTTATACTTGAAAGTAATTTTGTTTTTCAAGTAGGGTAGGGTAGACCAAAAAAAAAAATTTGAAAAAGAAGAGAAAAAAAAGCCTCAGGTGAAAACCTCCTTGGAGGTTCCTTAGATCGGCTCATTGATTGAAAACCTCCATGAGGTGGTCAATGGGTTGGAAAAAAGAAAAAGGAGAAACAAGAAAAGTACCTAGGTGAAAACCTCCTTTGAGGTGCCTTGGCAGACATACTAGTTGAAAACCTCCTTCAGGCAGCTAGTAGGTGTAGAAGAAAAAAAGGAAAAAAATAGAAAAAACCTTGCTCCATGTATCTCTTTAATGAATGTGGGTGATCTCCAAAATCTACAAGGAACAAAAACAAGTTGCCACCAAAGCAAGAAAAAATAGGTCAAACCTAGTTGTTATAGACATATTTGGGCACATCAACCCCAAACTTATATCTCAAAAAAATAGGGCTCATCAACCCCTAAAAGAGTTGTTTCATGCCGTAAAGGAACATAGTCATCTAAATACATCATTCCCCAAACGTTCCACCTGAGAAACAATCCAGAAATGGCCTAAATTAAACCATACTGACTGCTCCACTGGCAAAGTACGATGCATATTGAGTGGTACACTGCCAGGGTGTGATGCATACTAATTAGGCCCTCTATAGGGTGTGATGGGCGAGAATGGACAAATGTACGAGACAGTTTGCTAGGTGGTTGCTCATGGAATCTTCTATAAACTTCTCCTATGCCACTTGCCTCTCTGAATTCACCCTAGGATGAATAAGGGATCTAAGAAATCTCCAAGTGGAACCAATTGTAACGAGTGGAATGACACTAATCAGACCCCATGGATGACTCAAGCCCTTGCACACATCTATAAATGGATCTCCAATTCAATAGATTCGGAGGCTGGAATATTGTGAATTGCAAGGAAGTGTTGATAGTTTGTAATTGAGGAAAGAGCATTGTATTGTTGGAGTGATCTTGCTATTTCATGAGGCGAGGAAGGATTGAAGCTGGGAGGATGATACTGGATCAGACAACTAGGTTGTAATTCTCCCTTCTATTAATAAATTTCTTCAAGTTTTCTTCCATATGACTGTGCAATTGTGAATGTTATCATTTGTTCATTATATATCTTATTCTATAATGTTTATGTTGTAATAGATCACGATGCTTTGATTGTTCTTTGTTGCTATACTTGTGTAGGTACTCTCCAAGCATGTAAAGTATGGGGAGGAGTTGCAGGATCTGTCAAAGGGGAGAGAGAGCAAACAAGGGATTAAGCAGAATTTCCAAGTTGGTTCCATTATCTTTCTCTTATCTTTTACACATAGAAGAAATCATTGAATTCCTTTAAACTGTTGTTTCTAGGGTAGCTGCCAAACCTAGAGGGCTAGAATTCTTTAGGAATACTAGTTTTCCTAGAAACAAATTGGAGAATCCACTGGAGAAGAACAGATGTTTGTTTGTTGTTATTGTTTGTTTTATAAACTATAGATAGATCATGAAGTCAGCCAAATATCCTTCGAACTGCTCTTGCTCTACAATTGCATAGTAGATGAATGCTGCTTCAGTCAATCTCTGGTTTAGTTTATGAATTAACATTTGACTTACAAGCATTCTAGATGCCCTTTTGGTAGCTCAATAACCTCTCAAGACATTCCTTCATACCTTGCTCTTTACTGTTCATTTAAATTCGGCTTAACTCGTTGAAAACAGCTACACATCTGAGCCAAAACCCATTTCAGTTGCGCTCCCTGGACCATCGCACTGACTTCAACTATAACCCAGTATGCATCGTACCTCTCGAGTGTGGTAAGTGAGATGCATCCCTGTTTCTATGAAGCCTGGGTGCGATGATTGACTGAACTCTTTTTCCATTCTAGAAATTGGGGGTTTTTGACCTTATTTTCAGTTTTGTTTAGCTATTTTGCTGCATATGAACAGTACCTCCCTACTGAAGCCTACTTGCATCACATAAATAAGCCTCAATCAGATTAGGATTAGTGAATGTTTTTGTGTATTTTTTCATCATGTACAATCCTTTATCGAAAAGTTGTTTAAATCGATTTGTCGCTTTGATGCAAAAAGTGTCGTAATTGTCGTTTTTGTCGAAAAGAGAAGTGTCGTGAATTCTTCCTTCCTTTGATAATCGATTGAACTTTTATTCATGTATTTGATTTGATTTTTTTATATTCAAAGTTTTGAAAGCATTTTTATTCAAAATTGAAAAGTGTCATGGAGCCTTCCTTTCTCTTTGGAAGAAGAAATTATCGAAAATGTCATTTTGAATGAAATATTTCAGATCTTGGTTGCATTTAGTTTTCCTTTTTAGCATTTTCCACATTAAGGAGAACAAAAACAAATACATGCATTTTCATTTAGAAGTTGTAGATTTGTGTGTGAAAAAATGATTTAGGGAAATTCACTAGCGTGTGCTCTTTGCTCTTTGTTTAAAAGCACTGTAATTTTCTTTCCCTAGTAGCTAGGATTTTCATTGCTCAAAATAAACAAATATTGTTTATCACTGTAGATTGCATCTTAGGAATTTCATATTATCATCACGCAGTGAACCATTGAAAGGAAAAATCTAAGCAATATTAACTTTAAAATAAATTTCAATGAACCTAACAATGCTTTGGAACTTAATGCAACATATATAGAGGTCTAGGCTAGAGACATGTTCCGATGTCATTAAAACTAGTGGCTATCGTTTTCATTGAAGATTGGGTGATTCCTCCTCCTTGATACGACACGTGCTAGCATGGACTTGTGCTCCCTGTACCATTGTGTATATATTGGGAGACCACAATAGACTTATATCCTTTATCCATATGAAGCTGATTCTGTCACCTTATTGATCACAATGCACTGAACAAGCATTCGGGAAGATTGATTGCCATACATAAGTCCTTGGTCATTTCTCGTTAATTTATCACCAAGGTGTATATTGCAGTTTTGTGATTGGTTTGATAATCCCTCTATCTATATTTTCCAGAGTAGTCACTTTCATTCCTTTTCGACTCTTTAAAAGAAAAGGTCCATCTGAGCACTTGTCCTTTCAGGCTCATTAAAAATCAAAGGAGACTAGAGACATCTTTAGCTTTTTCTCGACTCTTAAAAAGTGAAAAAAGTAAAGTTGTGTCCAAGGTTTCGTTAAAAGTAACTGAATGTGAATAAAATCCCTATTCCTTAGTTGATCTTAGGTTGAGACATATGACGACAAATCCAGAGTCCATTGATCAAGGAATCCCTTTTGATGGGAATCCTAGTCATTTTCCTTCTTTTGGAAATATTGGTGCTCCTTATATGGCTACATTATCCCTTCCGGAACTTACCATTGGCCTGCCAGTATGGTTGTTTTCAACCTTGTCGGTTCAAAATATCGAGATATCTCTACAATCGAGTACACCTCCAACTAGACAAAATCAACCTCCAGTTGATCCTAAAGTTGACCCCCTGCCTTCTTCCTCGTTTGTTTCTTCATCCCCTTCTTCCTCTTCGCTTGGTGAAACTATTGGTACTAGAAACCAGGTGGATAAGAAGAAGAAGAAAGGGAAGAAGAAGAAGAAGAAGCCAATTCAGCAAGGGGGAAACTAGGCAAGCATTGCTCTGAATGCAACATCTGATGAAAATCCATCCGTTAAGCCTCACAAAGTCAAATATCCATGCATAATTTGTGCAGGAGACCATTTTCATTGAAATTGTCCTTATTTTCCTCAGATCTTGAAAGAATGGTCCTCCTGCTCACGCCATCCTGTGTCATCAACCTCTGGAGATCACATTGGTAACACACCATTAACTAGTGATAGTAAAGTTCATGGACAGAAGGGAAAGGTTAGGTTCTCATGTATGTTATGTGAAGGTAATCATTCCTTTCACCTTTGTCCTTTTTTGGATGAAGCCAAAAGAGTGTTGGATAACCATCCTGCTTCACCACAACGACTTCCATATGGTTACATGAAACTCTCCCTAAATCCTTCGCTAGTTGATAAACCGACTGACCAAAACCAACCATCAGTCAAAACCACTCTCTCTGAAAGTGAATCCTCTAAGTCTATACCTGATCCAAATCAACAGATCGAGGTAACAATTGACCCAATTTCACCTTCAGCTAATCGTACCTTTCCCGAAGAGAGTAAAAATGATACCACTCAAGTTATTTTTGTTACCTTAGATTCAAATGAGCTTGGGGGCAGTCCACCTGTTCCATCAAGATTGCAGGAAAATCCTCCAGTTCTCGTAACTCAAGGGGTTAATTCTCCTATTTCTATGGTAACCCCTGCAAGTAGTCTAATCACTTCCTTTGATTGGAATTGACTGGAAGGATCCCGCCTTCCTTCTTATGTGCCTTTCCAGATCATAGTACAAGTTTGTAAAATGATTGTATCTGGCACTATTATAGACGAAGGTGCATCAGTGAGTATCCTTTCCTCAACTGCTTGGAAAGTGCTCGATTCGCCACTGCTTATGCCTCTTACATAAAATCTTTTGGGATTTAACAAAGGAACCTGTCGATCATTAGGGATCCTTCCTCAGTTACCTATCACTTTGGGAGGACAAATAGTTTATCTGAACATGATGGTAGTCCCAGAATCTTTAGATTACAATTTACTTCTTAGGCGTGACTATGTTTATCACATGGGAGCTATTGTTTCAACACTCTTTTGAGTGATTTGTTTCCCACATGAAGGCAGGATTGTCACCATTGACCAGATTTCATTTCCCAGTCCAAATATTGCTCCTACTCAACCATCATCCCTAAATGGTCCATTTATACCAATGGTATCATCCCCGCCACAGGTTAATTATGTGGCAACCTGTTCCATAACTACATCAACTGACGATCAATTCAGTGATGTTGTACATTATGTACTGGGGGCATTGGAACCAGATCTCTCCTTCATGACCACTTATGATTTCTAAACAAGGAGTCCGAGGATAGTTCTTTGTCTTGTGTCAACCTTGTTAAAAAATGAAACCAAGGAATCTGAGGATAGTTCTTTTACTGGGTCAACTTCGTTAAAAAATGAAACAGGTTCAAGGATAGTTCATTGTCTTGTGTCAACCTCGTTAAAAAATGAAACCAAGGGTATTCAACGATAGTTCCTTATATTGTGTCAACCGTGTTACAAAATGAAACCAAAAATATGAGCATAATTCCTTGTCTTGTGTCAATCTCATTTAAAAATGAAACAAGGTCCCAAGTTCCAAGTCGAGTCTTTCACTTGAACCTTCATTCCATCCACCTGATAGCCATGAGTAGTCTGGTGAAAGAAATGAAGCTTGGGGGGCATGCACCTAGCAGTAAAGATATTTTTCCCTATAGGTTATGTGATTGGTCTATCACACCATTCACCTTTGTCTATCTCACCATTCACCTTTGTCTATCTGAATGAAGCCAAAAAGGTGTTGGAAAACCATCCTGCTTCACCGCAGTGATTTCCATATTGTTACAGGAGACTCTCCCTTTCATCATGCTGGGGGCATGTGAACCATTTTCCATGCATAGTTTTTTTCATTTCGAGCTTGTGTAAAAATGAAACTGAATCCAAGAATAGTTTGTTCGTTTCAAGCTTTTGTGAAAATGAAACTGGAATCCAAGAGTAGTTCCCATGGTTCAAGCTTGTCTAAAAATGAACCCATTCTCAAATTTTAACCCTTGTGATTGTCATTCTATCAGCCTCTTGAGCCTTGGTTGTGTACATCCCATCGACACCATCCTTTGGTCGATCATACACTTTCACTTGGTTGTTTTATCATTTTTTGAGGAATAGTTGTGATGAGTGGTCTTATTAGCCAGCCTCTCCACATAAATAAACATGTTTTGAGAAGTTCCATCATCACTGGAACCAGTTGCTACCCTAGACACCACTCATTCCTTAAAATCGAGTCCTCTTAAAACCCTTTTCAAACTTGTTAAATATGAAAATATTGTCGAGCGCTTGTCCTTTCCAGCTCATTAAAGTGATTGGAAATGTCATCCCTCCTATATTATTTTATCCTTTTTCGGACCTGAGGTATTAATTTACAAAAAAGAACTAATGGAGTTTTCTTTTTGTCCCTTTTCAAACTCTCTAAACATGAAAAGGACCGAGTTATTCTTGTCGTTAAACTTGTTAAAAAAATAGCGACAAACTTGTCCATCTAGATGAGATTGAGTTTCACTGTCGCTAGACTTGTTTAAACATTAAATAGCAATAGATTTTCCTGAAGGGCGAATTATATAACAAGCATATGTTATCCTCCTCAAGCTTAACAAAAATAAAGAGGTACTGGTCAGCAATGACTGGGGAAAAAGGGAAAGAAAAATTAAAGAATTGATGGTAGCAAGTCACTCTTGAACATGACACTTTCACTTCATCACAATTATTGTGTTGGGTTGGGTTATTCCATTCACCGGTCATCTCACCATTGGTCTTTCATACCATCCATATTTTGGGGTTAACGCTACCAATTCATCTCAGTGTCACCATAATGTTCAAGAGAAGTCATTCAGTTGAGAAACCATCATCCATTTAATGTCTCATCCACTGCAATACCTCCAACCTTCATTTTTTTCATGACTTCCATTCCTAAACCTTGTGTCGTCAGTTCATTTTCACCTCAAGAAATCATTTGCTTCGTTTCGTGTTGTAGATGTGGGATAAATCGAGGCCCTCCTATGATGAGTCACTTCTTGTCGGAATCAGCTCATTATCCAAGAATTTGACTTAGAAACAACCCTTTCAGTGCTTTGAAGCTTGCATACATCAATGGCAAGTTTCTCACTTTCGGCGACAGGTTGACATTAATGGCCTTCGACTGAAAGATTTTTCGTGGTGTTCGACGTCGGATCATATATTCACACCACGTGAATTTTACTATAGTACCTTGAGGGTCATTATCATTATCGATGATTCCTCTCGCTTCTGTTAACAGCTTACATCATTGGCTAGTAATCAGGCAATGTCTTTCCATGTTCGACTTTAGAACATCTCTTCACATGGATTAACTTGTAAATTGAGCGAAGATTGAACGATTTTGAAGATCCTAGATCTAGTTTCATCCATATGAGCTGCGATATATTCAGGGACATAAAAACATAAAATGTACAAAGGCTCCACACAAATGGTCATCCTAACCATGGATGATGACTCTATCTGAAGAATCACCAGTCTGTATCTGCAGATGAATATCTCATCTATGTACATGAAATGAATTTATAAAACTTAGCATGGGAATGCCTCCCTCAACTAGATCATGAAAATTATATTATGATGATGTATTGTATTGTAACTTATGCAGGTCACCTTCCAGTTTGAAAATTCGGATCCTCATGATAAAGCATTTCACCCGACATAAATATTTACAACTTCATGCTTTAGGGGGAAGCTTTTATAGACATATTTGGGCACATTAACGCTAAACTTATATGCTGAAAAAATAAGGCTCATAAACCCCTAAAAGAGTTGTTTCATGCCCTAAAGGTACATAGTCATCTGAATACATCATTCCCAAAACGTTCCACCTCAGAAACCATCCAGAAATGGCCTAAATTAAACCATACTGACTGCTCCACTAGAAAAGTGCAATGCATAGTGAGTGGTACACTGCAAGGGTGCGGTACATACTGATTAGGCCTTCTATATGGTGCGATGGGTGACAATGGGCAAATGTCCGAGACAGTTTGCTAGGTGGTTGCTCATGGAATCTTCTAGAAACTTCTCCTGTGCCACTTACCTCTCTAAATTCGCCCTAGGATAAATAATGGATCTAAGAAATCTCCATGTGGAACCAATTGTAACAAGTGGAATGACACTAATCAAACCCCATGGATGACTCACACCCTTGCACGCATCTATAAATGGATCCCCAATTAAAGAGATCTGGAGGCTGGAATATTGTGAATTGCAAGGAAGTGTTGATAGTTTGTAATTGAGGAAAGAGAATTGTGTTGTTGGAGTGATCTTACTATTTCATGAGGTGTAGAAGGATTGAAGCTGGGAGGATGATGCTGGATCAGACAACTAGGCTGTAATTCTCCCTTCTATTAATAAAGTTCTTCAAGTTTTCTTCCATATGATTGTGAAATTGTGAATGTTATCATTTGTGAATGCTATCATTTGTTCATTATATATCTGATTCTATAATTTTTATGTTGTAATAGATCATGATGCTTTGATGGTTCTTTGTTGCTGTACTTGTGCAGGTACTCTCCAAGCATGTTAAGTACAAGGAGGAGTTGCAGGATCTGTAAAAGGGGAGAGAGAGCAAGCAAGGGATTAAGTAGAAGTTCTAGGTTGGTTTCATTATCTTTCTCTTATCTGTTACACATAGAATAAATTTTTGAATTGCTTTAAACTATTGTTTCTAGGGTAGCTGCCAAACCTAGAGGGCTAGCATTCTTTAGGAATACTAGTTTTCCCAGAAACACTAGTCAAAAGAAGTCAAATTTTTTCCTTTCTCCTCCCTTTCTCAAATGCTCCAACAAGGAAAAGGCTATGCTAATCCATCACCCTAATCTATTTCCACCATCCACCCATCATTCTCAAGATTTTCCCATTCAGTTTGCTTATTTTCATAAAAAACTACAGGAAGGCTCTGGTTTACTAGAGGAAATAAAAATACATAGAGTATAATTTTATTTTTCCCATAACTTGAAAACCATGAACCCATTTAACAAGTTGTTTCATGGGGAGATGAATATGGATGATAGTAACATGCCCAAGCAATTTCAACAAATTCCAGTGCACGGTTTCCAAGAAATCAGCCCCCATCACCTTCAACAATGTATAGTATTTCTCGATATCCATGCATCCATTAACCAACTTTTTTT
The DNA here is from genome assembly GCA_031772625.1 of Pinus tabuliformis. Taxonomy (NCBI): domain Eukaryota; kingdom Viridiplantae; phylum Streptophyta; class Pinopsida; order Pinales; family Pinaceae; genus Pinus; species Pinus tabuliformis. Next base: position 894,242,657 of record CM062815.1, read on the forward strand.
ATGCAGAGATGCATAATGATGATGGAAACATTCTCAGAAAGTTTTAGGTCAATCCATTCTACTATTTGGGAGATATGGACAAAAAACGTCTGCTACAAGAGGCGATTCTGAATTACTATAGGAAGTTCTCAAAATATATAGGAAAGGCAGTCCGATAGAAAAATTATGATGCAGGCCTATTTTGGGATACGAAAAAAGGACATTTACTTCACCACATCTCAGCCAACACCCATCACAACCATTGCACTCTATGGCCACACCTTCCACTCATTCCAATACCTATTTACCCTCAAACAGAGAAAGGACACAAACATTAAAAAACAAAAGGGCAGCTACAACAACCTGTTTGGAAGTAATAACAAGCTCCAAGCCTAACCTTCAACACCATGATTGAAAGAGGAGAAGCATAACTACAGGAACAATGAAACTCCTCCAAAGCTCAACAACAACAAAGGAAGTCATCACCTGCACATCAACAAGAATACAACCCATTAGCAAAAGAAAATCAACAAAAAAGAACAAGGTAGTCAAGAAGATGTACCTGAGTCATGAGAAGCACAACAACATCAACTCAGCAGTAGCATGCATGTCTATCCAACATCGATCAAGTAGGTACAAGTATGCAATATTCTTGACCTCTTCTCTTGAGCATATTATACTTAGAAATTTGTTGTCAATGCATGAGAGATGAGGTTTTATAAGCTGAGTATGGGTCATAAGTCTTAGATGCCTTCAACTAGTTAATTATAGCTCACTCCTTCACTCAAGCAATATTGAAAAGTCAAATTATGAAGGGTGATCATTTCAAGGAATGAGGATAGCAGTTAAAAGAAGAAAGTTTTGCAATGGCCAAGTCACCATAGCACTCCAGGCCCTCCATCCACTTCATATTCACTATCTATCCATCATTCATTCATCCCATTTCATAATTTCAAGAACAAACCCTATCTCAGACTGAAAATTTCATGAAAAGGAAAACAGAGCATCCTCTCCATTTTCACAAACCTACATCATTTCTTATCACTCCCATACAATTAAAAGACTCTAAAGGAAGAAAGAAACAAATGTACTAAAACCAAAAATCACAAGGCCTAAGAGAGACCTAATCAAAACAGAGAACTCCAAGCCCATTAGGCAACCATCTAGGCCACACGAGAGAAGAAGAAGGAAACAAAAGGAAATGAGGCATCCACCATTGAAATAGAACTCAAACTGCAATGATGAAAAGGCACTTTCCAAGAGGTCTCTAATCTCTTTCTAGCTTTTGTCCAAGGCATAAAAGATGTTATAGAAATGAGAGAAAGGAATGGGAGTCAAGTTGAGGACTTTTCCTAGGCTCAGACTATCATTGATGTTCAAAAATGGTTTCCTATAGTTTTAACAGGATTTCCTATAGGTTCCTTGTAGTTTTGACAGGGATTACTACAAGATGTCCTAGTTCTCATCTAAAGACATTTTGAAGGTTTCATAGGTTTCAAAATGGTGGAACAAGGTAGAACAAGGTTGATAAGGATGTGGAAGACCTTGCCAAAATAAAAAATATTCAAGAACCATCTTGAATTAGGGGAAGAAGGCAAACTAATGGTCTCAAGAAACAAGGATTTTTATTTTCGCAAATACGTTTTTGGGTTTGTCCTCGCAGAACTTACAACCAAGATTCTTAATGCACAAGAGAGTGGCCACCATGGCCATGAATGAGGCACAATGAGGTGACTAAGTTGCTCAGAGGATGAGCAACACTTTCAGTAGGGGGTATGATGGGCCTCTAAAGTAGACATAAATTAATGTCGGTGCCTCTAAATTAAAAATAAATTATGCCCGTGCCTCTAAATTAAAAATAAATTAAGGACTATGATGATCCTTCAGCACATTAAACCTCTATTTTTGCATTAGATAGTGTATTTTTAACTTCAATATATTCATTAGGAAGGTTTATGAATAATTGCATATTTGTGCCTAACATTGATTATTTTTGCGGAATATTATGAGAATATTGGGTAGATTATGAAGATTTTGAAGAGGAGATTGTTAGGATTCCAAGAAACTCTCCTAGGTTGTAGCTCAGAGATGCCTCGTAACATATAAATTCAACTATTTTTGTAGGTTTAATGGAAGGAATGATGGTTTGTTCAAGCCTGATAACCACTTCTACTTTGTTTCACTCCAGACATGCGTGAACACCCTCATGTAGAAATTTTGAATAATATGACACTTATTCAACAGAGATTATCCCGATTATACACTATTACGGAAAACATGCATAATACATAACCTCCTCTACGTCGATCATCAATTTGCAGAAGAAGAAACAATAACATGCGCACATAGAAGCATCAATCACACATATCAACACAATATTTTCCCGGGGAAAACATCTCGCTAAAAACCCCAACTATCTGTATATTATATTGATTGAGAACATGTGAAAAACATAGTACAATACTCCTCACAAGTACTCAATACTATCTCCACCTGTTACACACAATACAGCTCAGATCTGATCTCCAAATCTCCTTCGCTGCTTGCCTGCCTCCACTGCACAATACTTGCTGAGAATGAATGAGAATGGCTGATCCAAACTCCTATTTAACTTGTGAAAATCACCCACACTATAAATCACGTGAGCACAAGCTATATTTCACTTGGTATTGGCCCACACTATGCAGAGATCATTGGCATAATTCAATCCCATGCATGTGCACAATCTCATGCACAACTAATAGCAATCTCAACCTCTAACACCTGTCTCCACTGAACTGTACATGCACTAAGTTAGCTGATGTATTCTTCGGTTGCATTATGAGTTAATAATTAGTGAATTAATTAATAACTAATTCACACAACTCATCACTTAGTCTATTGATTAGTTAGACTAAATACAACTAGTTCAACTAAGTCAAACTGAACACAACTCCATTAACTGCTCATCCAACTCCATAGAACTCAACCACATGAGTTCTAAATGATGTCCTGCATGCAATAGCTCAAATGACTCATAAATAAAGCGTATTTCCTTCTGACAACTACATGTTCCACATCTGTAGCTCAAACTGAAGTGCTCCAAGATGATAAGATAAAGTTTATAGGCTAAATATTATTATGAGACAATAATATTTGACTTTTCTGTGATCACTCCTGCTGTGATCACTCCCTCTATGATCACTCCTGCTGTGATCACTCCTGCTGTGATCCAAAAATAGACTTTGCGCCATAATTTGCCTGCGGGCCCACTTAGTGAAGGTGACTCCTTTCCACTAAGCTCCATCACCTTGTTGCATTCTCAACAAGCATTTCTTGTTGCACACTTTTCAACACTCCCTCTCAACAAGAAAGGCTTCCTCTCAAACCCGATCCTGTAACTTTGGAATGTTCTGCATGCAACACATCTGCCAGGTCCACTTTTCTCCAACAACACTTGGAACAAAAACACTCCCAACTAACCACTCTGTTGGGTTAGGAACATACTCTGATGCTGAAGCTCTACCTGTTGCTGACAAGTGCTCCTTCTCTAACATCTGCGCTACTGCAACATCTTCATGCATCTTGCACCATTGCACACCTCTCTGTTTCACCTAGAACTATGCAAAACACTTGTGCCTCTTGCATTGCCATAGCCTGCATGCTATGCGCTATCCTGGGATTCCCTACAGTGTCGCTCTCTCTGCTGCTCCATCCGCATCTGTCTCTACCCAATCAATCAGTTCCTGCTACTACACATTGGGGCTCTCGTAGCAAGGTCTCATCCAAGAGGTTAGGTACCTCAAGGATCCTGCCCCTCCTCCTTGGGACAATCAATCCACATCACCCCACCTCCTACCTGGAGGTATGGCTACATGCAATCCCTCAGCCCACCTGGCTCGAAGTTTCTCCCTACTGGAGGTCTCTGCATGAGTAGATGTCTCTACTTGATCTCCTCTCAGCTTCCCTTGTTGTGGCTACTCCACAACCTCTTGAAGCTGCTGCACCAATCGTGGCTCCTCCATAATCGTCTGAGACTTCTTCTGGCTCTGCATGTTGAGAGGTAATATATGCTCCCTCTCAACCACCAAGTCTCCATCAGTTGCCTCGCTGCTCAAGGCTTTGCATGCATATTGAACCTCAAGAGCATACAGGTTCTTGACCCGTGAACTAATCTGCTTCACCTGTCTAGTGATGATGTGTCTAAGGAAAACATTTCCCTTACTGAAGACTACATCATAGCCTCTATCTTCCAGCATCGCGATCGACACCAAGTTTCTCTTCAGTCCTGGTACATACTTGACATCGGTCAAGGTAATGCGAGATCCATTCTCCCTATGAAAAATAACTATGCCTACACCTGAGACACTATATTTCTCATCATTACCCATACCTATGAGTATCTGGAGATCTTTCTCCTCCAAAGTACTGAACAAACTTTTTTCACCGGTCATGTGGAAAGAAGCTCCACTGTCAAGAAACCAACCACTTCCCACCATGGATGAAACCATGCATGCAAAGAGTGTGAAGTCCAACTCAAACTGTGAAGTAAGTGAGGCTGCCTCACCTTCAGATCCTTCCCCAGATCTCTTCTTGGACTTCTTCTTTGGGAAATTAGTAGCATAATGGCCCAACTCATGACAACAAAAGCATCTCACCTTCGACTTGTCAACCTTCTTCCCATCATTGGAGTAACTGAATTCGGAAAGAGAAACCTTCCCCTTCCCCTTCTTCGCCTTACTCACTAAGGCACAGTTCTCCTAATCATGCATAGATGAAGAACTATCTCTGGTGCGCCGTCTAATCTCCTCTTGCACAAGATCCGACCAAAGTCTCTCCCATATTGGCAATTTCTTCCTTCCATTCACTGAGTCCTGGTAGCTATGTCAACTCTTAGGAAGGCCAAGGAGTGCTAGACTCACCATATCCTCATCCTCAATAGTTACCCCCACACTTCCCAGCTCATCCCGGCATTGGGTGAACTTTGTGAGATATTGGGGCATACTGTCTCCATTCTCAGCTTTGATGTTTCTAAGTTTATCCTTGAGTGCCATTCCACCAACTCAAAACTCAACTGCTTCTGATCTAAAATCCGTGAGAACAAAGTATTTCTTGTATAGAGATCGACTGTATGGGCATTCACCGGATATCTCACCTTCCAAAAGAAGGATGAATCCAGAGGCTACCTAGCCCGATCACAGATTCTGCCTGAAGAAAGAAAATGTAAACACTTTCTGAATAATAGATCTGATGATCAACAGCTCTGATACCATGTAGAAATTTTGAATAATATGACACTTACTCAACAAAGATTATCTCGATTATACACTATTGCGGAAAACATGCATAATAGATAACCTCCTCTACGTTGATCATCAATTTGCAGAAGCAGAAAAAAAACATGCGGACATAGAAGCGTCAATCGCACATATCAACACAGTATTTTCCCGGGGAAAGCATCTCACTAAAAACCCCAACTATCTGTATATTATATTGATTGATAATATGTAACAAACATAGTACAATACTCCTCACAAGTACTTAGTACTATCTCCACCTATTACACACAATACAGCTCAGATCTGATCTCCAAATCTCCTCCGCTGCTTGCCTGCCTCCACTGCACAATACCTGCTGAGAATGAATGAGAATGGCTGATCCAACTCCTATTTACCTTGTGAAAATCACCCACACTATAAATCACATGAGCACAAGATTTATTTCACTTGGTATTGGCCCACACTACACAGAGATCATTGGCTTAACTCAATGCCATGCATGTGCACAATCTCATGCACAACTGACAGCAATCTCAACCTATAACACTTGTCTCCACTGAACTGTACATGCACTGAGTTAACTGATGTATTCTTCACTTGCATTATGAGTTAATAAATAACTAATTCACACAACTCATCACTTAGTCTATTGATCAGTTAGACTAAATACAACTAGTTCAACTAAGTGAAACTGAACACAACTCCATTAACTACTCATCCAACTCCACAGAACTCAACCACATGAGTTCTAATTGATGTCCTGCATGCAATAGCTCAACTGACTCATAAAGAAAGCGTATTTCCTTCTGACAGCTGCATGTGCCACATCTATAGCTCAAACTGAAGTGCTCCAAGAGGATAAGGTAAAGTTTATAGTCTAAATATTATTAGGAGACAATAATATTTGACTTTTCTATTTTTGAGTAGCATTCTAAAAATAGACTCTGATCACTCCTGCTATGATCACTCCTGCTGTGATCACTCCCACTGTGATCACTCCCGCTGTGATCACTCCCGCTGTGATCACTCCTGCTGTGATCACTCCTGCTGTGATCCAAAAATAGACTTTGCACCATAATTTTCCTGCGGGCCCACTTAGTGAAGGTGACTCCTTTCCGCTAAGCTCCATCATCTTGTTGCATTCTCAACAAGAATTTCTTGTTGCACACTTTTCAACACCTCAGACTACAAGGCTTTAGACCACCAAATGATCTTAGAGATTAGGTGAATATGGAGAATACTAACCACACCAGCAGATACCCAACACCATGTGATGGCTGGCTGCGACTAGTGAAGAAACTTGCAAATCTATTCTACTAATGCACAGATAGGATGATATCTCTCTTGCACCAAATAGAAAGAAACCTAGACAACCTATTCAATGATGCATACAAGATTCTAACATGGAGATAAGATGACAGTTATCTAGTGCCAAACATCAAGAGCTCAAGAAAACAGCATATCAGGTACAAGCTTGGAACTGAGGGAAATGGAAAGTGAGCAGTTAACAGCAAAAGAAGCTTGTATTAGCTGAAAATGAAGACGAGACGCTGCAAGTGACAAAATATCTATAGTCTCCAGAAGTTGAACCTTACATCAAATGCCAACCCCGATTACATCTTGCTTCTGGGTATATATAGATTTACATTACAAGGACACCTAGCCATTTAGGTATGGAGGGGTCATAATTGACCACCAACTTTATTTAACTGCCTGATGTAGTCTCTAAACATGTTTGCTTGCTTCAGTAAGTGAATCTGATCTGCTCAGGTGTTGTGTTGTCCCTTTTTGGTTGTTGGAGTGCTCACACCTATTGATTCCATAACTGATGAATTCAGCTATAGAGTTGTTCTTGTCCTTTTCTCCTCTTGGCCATTCTCTTTGTTACATATGGTTTTTGGGGACTGATTGTGACTGGTACTAGCAAATTGGTTATCTTCTTCTTCGGGCAATAGATTGGTCAAGGACATGGAATGCAGCGACAAACGGACAGTCGAGATAAGAAGGAAGGATGACCATTGGATGGAGGAAATGGATGGTGGAGATGACTCAATAGAGTCTATCGGCCAAGGGGAGAGCAGGATGAATTTGGGCTCTTAGATCTTCAGCGGACAGATCGGACGGTAATCGGGCTATGGAGTTTCATGGTCGTTTATCAAGTGGGAGTGGTTTTGTCGAGTGGTAAAGGTATTCATCACACCACGTTTGGGCATTAAGCTGTAAAAGGATGGGGTCGGGCAATTCCATTCAGCGACTGACACATAGTGGCGGATGAGAGAGAAAAACTACTCTCATCGTGCACTAACATTCGATCATATTGCCAGCGCAATCAAAGAAAATGTTGTAAAATCTCAGCGGAGATGATCTGATGGTGGGGATTTATGGAGCAGGTCGCCTTTATCGGGTGTGATGGGAGTCGTTAGATCAGCGGGGACTGATCAGTGGCGAGGATTCAGTGAGGGGTTAATGAGCGCGCGAGGTTATATGGGTGAGGTTCTATGGTGACTCTAGGCTTTGCGCTTGGGGCTAAAGCCAAAGGGGGTTAATCTGTCGAGTTTAGAAGAAAAATAGAGGAATGGAGGTGGAGAAGGGTAAGCGGGGTAGGAAAAAAAGGGAAAATGACCCATGAGGGGGGCCCTTTGAAGACACCATCACGCAGACCAGGTTTTCCTCTGACCTTAGTAAATCAGCATTGCATAGCAGAGCTAACACTCTGGCTCCTTCTAGGGATGAAATCCTCCCTGTGAGGTTTCAAGAACCATAGACCACTTCCTTTCACATAAAAACAAGATCAACAATATTTCCTAGTGTTCCATTGGGCATGGAGTCTAATAATGCCTACGCTAACACTTTATAAAAATAACATGTTTACAATACTAAGGCCTAAAGGCCTTAAACAACATAAATTTTTAAAAACCACCCATTTACTGGGCCATCAAGAACTGTTTCTCCTTCTATATTTTGCAGCATGAAAGTGTTGTTCCCCTGGATCTGAGCAATGATAAAAGGTCTAGCCCACAGAGCATCGAACTTCCCATGATTTCCTTTCTTTTCCTTCAGTGCGTCCCATTTGAGAACCAAGTCTCCGACTTGAAAACTGTCTATCTTTTCCTTTTTGTCAAAGGCTTCCTTGATCTTCTTTTGATGAGCTACAGACCTTTCAATCAATTGATCTCTGATCTGATGTACTTTAGCCAATTCACCAATTCTTTTTCCCATGTCATTTTCCTCATTCTATTCTTCCTATAAGAACTTGGCCACAGGGAGGGTCAACTAGATTGGGAATACAACCTCAGTGCCATACAGTAGCTTGAATTGAGAATTCCCTATGGACTTCTTGGTGGTTACCCTGTCAACCCACAATGAAAACTTCAACTTGGAATCCCAGTTCCTTTTGTTGTTTTCTAGCAGCTTCTTGATTATCCTTATCAGGCTCTTGTTGGATGATTCTGCTAGACCATTACCTTGAGGGTAATATGAGGTGGAATGTGCCAGTTTAATGCCCATTGAGTCACACATGTCCACCAACTCTTTTGCCATGAAGGTTGCTACATTGTCTGTAATCAATTTGTGTGGACAGCCAAACCTGGTGAAAATATTTTCTGTCAAGAATTTCATGACCACATGATGATCAGCTTTCCTAGTAGGGATGGCCTCAATCCATTGAGTGAAGTAGTCTGCGGCTACTAGGATCCACCTGTGCTGGCCACTGGAATGTGGATTAATTTCTCCTATGAAATCCAAACCCCACTATTGGAAAGGGTCGCTAGCATGTATTGGTTTCAAGGGCAGGGACTTCAACTATTGTTTTCCTTCAAACCTCTGGCACCTGTCACAAGATTTTACAAATGAAAAGACATCAGAAAACAATGTGGGCTAGTAATACCCAGCCCTGAGGATCTTATGGGCTGTGGTTTTCCAGTAGTGATGTCTTCCACATATGCTGGAATGAAACTAATGCATGACCTCCATGGATTGTTCTTTATCCAGACATCTTAAAAGGATTCCAAATCTATCCCTCCAATACAACAAGTTTTCATGAATGCAATACTTGGCTTCTCTGAGCTTAATAGTCTTAGCTTGGCTTGAACTAAGGCCTGAAGGAACTTCTAGCTTCAGTAAAAATTGAGCTATTGCGAAATACCATCCACAAGAAGCCATATTCTCTGCCAATGACTGGTTCTGCCCTGGTTCAATTGTTTCTTCCCGTGTTTGTCTATCATCTGAGCTTGTGCTAATCAAATTCATGTCCAACATCCTACAATTTTCTTCGGCCATTAGCTTGGCAAGGCCCTGACCTCTAATAAGCTTGGTGGGTTTCAATTCTATGTTGAACTCGATAAATCTTTGAAATCCATTTAGCCCTTCTTCCATCAACATCTGGATATGTTAGGACATCCTTTACTGAAGCAGAGGGAACATACGCAATTACCTTAGAGTGCAAAATGTATATTTAGAACGCTTTCAAAGATTTGATCATAGCATAGGCCTATTTTTCGATAATATCATACCTTAGTTCAGAATCCCTTAATGTTTTGATGAAAAATGCCACTAGATGCTCTGAACCCTCATCATCTTTTTGCAATAAGACTGCCGCCAGGGTGTGACTAGAAGCAAAGGAGAAAATATGGAACTCCTTGCTATAGTTTCGGCTGATTAAAGGGGAAGCTTCCATAATAGCTCTTTTGATGTCTTCAAAATACCTTCTTGCTGCATCGGTCCACTTGACCTCTAATCCCTTTTTCAGCATGGAAGTGATGTGTTTTACCAATTCTGCAAAATTAGGAATAAACCTCCTTACAAAATTTATTTTGCCCAGAAAGGATTGGATATCCTTCTTTGATCTTGGGATAGACAGGGCCTATATTGCTTTCACTCTTTCTGGGTCTATTTTGACATCTATAGTAGAAAAAATGTGTCCTAGTAGTTTTCCCTCTTCCAAAGCAAACTGTGACTTCTTAGGATTCACTGATATCCCAAACCTCCTGCACTTCAAAAACACTTTCTTCAAATGCTGCAAATGATCTTGATGACTACTAGAGCATATTGTTATATCATCTAGGTAGATAAGGACAATTTTATCCTTCTCTCCTACAAATTCTATATCCATAGCTCTCTGAAAGGTGGCTCCATCATTCATCAGCACAAAAGGCATCTTGGAGTACATAAAAGTGCCCTAAGTAGTGGTGACTGTAGTCTTTCCTTGGTCATCTGGATGTACAACAACCTGATTATATCCTAAAAATCGATCCAGGAAAGACATCACTTTGGCTCCTGAGACTTTCTGCAGCAAATGCTCCATTTTGGTCAGAGGATAATTGTCTTTTCTGGAGAATTTGTTCAGGGTCCTGAAATCAACACACAGTCTAATTTATCCTCTTTTCTTCCTCACCACTACCAAGTTAGCTACCCACTTTGAATACCTCAGAAGAACTATAATTTTTCCAGCCATCAACTTCTTGATTTCCTTTTCATTCAGAGGGAGGAGAAAAGGATTTATGGGTCTCAGCTTCTGCTTGAAATGAATGGTGTCTTTCTCCAATGGAATCTTATGCTAGATGATCTTTTTGTCATAATATTTGAGGTCACTGTATCCCCAAGCAAAGACATCAACAAATTGCTTCATTAAGGTGCAGTACTCAGAACTTTGGGAAGCAAACAAATGGGTGGACAGATTTATATGCTTTGGATTATCTGGACTCCCTATGTTATGCCTACGAACTACAGAATGGTCTTATTTTTGGGCAACCTTATGAGGCACATCATTATGGTCAAATAGATTCTCTAGAGGCACTGGCCCTTTTGGTATATGATTGTTATGCAATTGAACAATATTGTCTTTGCCAATTTTGTTCTTTAGCTGGGGTTGGGGACTTTCCTCCAAGGTTTCATTCTCTTGATCAACTTTCATTTCAGAGAATTCATCAACGACTTGCATAAACCTATTTACTTCATCATCATCCTCAAAAACTTTCTATTGTTGGACATTATCAGGCAAGGATGGTCGATATTTTACCTGGACTTCATAAACCAACTTTGGGGGCATGGGAGGGATGAACATGCTAGTAGACACTGCAAGGGAATCAATGAGCTGATTTTTTACTCTAGGAATATATGAGATACAAAAACTATCAAAGGAATCTTTGATTCTCCATACCTCATCTCTGTATGTTTTCAGTCTTAGATGCGTTGCTTGGAATGTTTTGTTCACTTGTTGAATGATGAGATCAGCATCTCCAAACACCTTTATGTCTCTGATCCCTCTATCTTTGGCAACGTTTAAGCCCAATATCAGAGCCTCATACTCTACTATGTTGTTGGTGACCTGAAAAGTCAGCTTAAAATACAAATGTGTGCTGTCTTGCTTTGGAGACACCAGCACCACTCATTCTCCCGCAGTTTCCCTTGAACATGCTCCATCAAAGAACATATCCAAAACTTTTGTCCCTTCCTCTTCATTGACCTGACATACTGGTTTCTTGATTTGCACTAAGGCCCTCTAGGATTCTTCAATTTGGATAATGCATGCTCCAAAATTAGTGTCCACAGTGTAAATGGGATGATTAGTGGGATTCTTCTCATCACTGATAATATAGGCCAGCTGGGATTCCCTGTACAGTCTCTTACTCTCTCCTCCAAAAACTAGGACAATGGCATAAGATAAGTCATTTTGTAATGTCCCACCCAACCTTTTAATCCACCCTCTGGAAAGTAGCATGCCAAACTTAGGGGGCACATCTGCTACCACAATATCCATGATCATGCTCCTAATGGGCAGCTGAGCTAGGGTGATAGCTAAGTCTTTGATTAACCCCAGACATTTCACCTTTCTTGAATCAAAAGAGAATAAATCATGATAGGGTCTGGTGATGTCAAGGCCTAACTCTTCCATGATAGCTTTGGGCATCAGATTATGGCTGGAACCTGTGTCCAACAGATAGTTGTGGAGGATTTTCTCATGAATGGTCAAGGAGACATAAAATGATGGGGAATTGTGATCAGTAGGTTCAGTCATCGAGCTAAGCACAACTGTAGGTTTGTCATCTTGTAAATTCACATAGTCATTGGATGCTTGTGTGGTCTTCAACTCAAGGGCATCAAGGATGGGATTCCTAAAGGCCTCACTCTTTACAAGTTCTATCAGAGGTACAGATATTTTCAACTTCTAGACTTCTGATTCAAAACTAAAATGGGAAGAAGGCTTGTCAGGGCCTCTTACCTCTTGAGCTGGTGCTTTGAGGATGATGGGATCAATTGCTAGTCTCTTTTGTTTTCTGACCTACTGGTCTATATATATATATTAACTCTTTGGGAAGGATTCTCTTTGACATTACTCATTCTTGACCTCAAGTTATATATTTGTTGGTCTTCAGCTTGTAGAACAGCATCCCTGTCCCACTCTTGATTGGTCTGGTCCTTAAGTAATGACTCTTCATAGTCAGTCGATGTCAAAAAGGCAGCACTGCCCTTGTCTTCCATGCAGTGATTCTCATCCTCTTTATCAAATTGTTCCTCCTCCATGACTACGTTCTGGAAAGGATTAATAACCCTTTGTTCTTCACTGGCCTCTTTTACTCTCTGAATGATCTGCAATTGTTCATTTGCTCTTCTGAATGGATTTGGATTTCTAGGAGCAAACATATTTGGCAACCTTGCTTTCCCAGAACTCTATTCAACCTTCAGTTTGGATATTTCAGCAGCCAATTACTCTATCATTTTAGTTTTATCTAATTTAGGTTCTAAGGATGAAGTAGAGGAAGAAGAAGCCTCCCCTCTCTGCCTCCTTTTGTCAACATGTCCTTTGAGTTTTTCTGCAAACATGATATTGGATTCCACCTTCAAGGCTCATCTTTCATTTCAGCTAGAGTGGCACATCTTATTTCTCTTAGTAGCAAGCAGAAATCATAATCAAAGGCATTGGCATATGTGAGTTTTGCAGAGGTGGGGTAGGCTTTACTTCAACTTGTATCTTGCTATACATCTGATTGAATCTCTTATTAAACTCAGACAATGATTCCCCATTTTCCCTTTTGAGGTTGCCAAACTTGGTGTGGTAATATAGCAGGTCTTTCTTATCTCCACAGTGATTTAAAAACAGATCATATAATGCTTCGATGTCTGTTATAGACCTAGGGGTCAGCTCTCTAAACCACTTTCTAGTCTATCCATGAAGGCTTTGGACAAATAATCTCATCCACACATCATTTTCACTGATATCTAAGTTATCAGCATAGCTATAAAAATACTCAAGGTGTTCTTCGGCTGTTACTCCCTCTGTACCAGTGAACTTAGGCATGTATTTCTGATATTCTCTTGTAGGCATGACATTCAAGGAATAGGCAAGACCAGGGGTCCATACCTAGTAGCTATAATACTTTCCATTTTGGTAGGTGCCTGTGGGCCTGCCATGACTGGGGTAGAGGGAAGGATACTGGCAGTTTGAAAGGTAGGGAGTTGAGAAATGACTGACAGGGCTAAAGGAATGTGATGGACTGGAGGGGAGGTTTCCTTTGGACTGAGATCCAAAGGGGTACTTATTTAACAAGGAGCTTTATGAATCTCTGAGATTATTTCCTCACTGATAGTGCTAGGCTCTATATTTTCAACATGTGTATGATCAGTTACAAGCCTTTCTTGTAGAGATACATAAGATTTATTAGGCTTACCTGATCCTGATGCTCCTTTTTGTGATGTCTTTCTCTGCTTGAAAATCTTCTCAGGGTCAAGCATTGGGTTAGTTGGTGATTTCTGAGGATTTATCCAAGTATGTCTCACAAACTGAGCCAGAACTCTAATGTGGAATCACCAAGAGGTTCAGCCTCCAGTAGAGTCGCCAGATAGATGATTACAACCAATAATGTGTCCAAACTTTGTCTATCATCAAAGCTAGATCTATGTCATTCTCCTAGGGAATCTGAGCTTCAATCTCCTCTCCTCAGCAGCGGCGCCAATTATGTTAGGATTCCATGAAACTCTCTTAGGTTATAGCTCAGAGATGCGTGGTAACATATAAATTCAACTATTGTTGTAGGTTTAATGGAAGGAATGATGGTTTGTTCAAGCTAGATAACCACTTCTACTTTGTTTCACTCCAGACATGCTTGAACACCCTCAAACTACAAGGTTTTAGACCACAAAATGCTCGCATTTTAGAGATTAGGTGAATATGGAGAATACTAACCACACTAGTAGATACATAAGACCATGTGATGGCCAACTGCAACTAGTAAAGAAACTTGCAAATCTACTCTACTAATGCACAGACAGGATGACAGCTCTCTTGCACCAGATAGAAAGAAAACTGGACAACCTATTCAATGATGCATACAAGATTGTAACACAGAGATAAGATGACAATTATCTAGTGCTAAACATCAAGAGCTCAAGAACATATCATATCAAGTACAAGCTTGGAACTGAGGGAAATGGAAAGTCAACAATTAACAACAAAAGAAGCTTGTATTAGTTGAAAATGAAGACGAGATGCTGCAAGTGTCAAAATATCTACAGCCTCCAGAAGTTGAACCTTACATCAAATGCCAACCCTGATTACATCTTGCTTCTGGATATATATAGGTTTTCATTACAAGGGAACCTAGCCATTTAGGTATGGAGGGGTCATAATTGACCACCAAGGGATTTAATTGCCTGATGGAGTCTATGAACGTGTTTGCTTGCTTCAGTGAGTGAATCTGATCTGCTCAGGTGCTGCATTGTCCCTTTTTGGTTGTTGGAGTGCTCGTACCTATAGAGTCCATAACTGATGAATTCAGTTACAGAGTCATGCTTGTCCTTTTCTCCTCTCAACCATTCTTTCTGTTACATATGGTTGTTGGGGACTGATTGTGACTAGTACTAGAAAATTGGTTATCTCCTTCTTCGGGCAACAGATTGGTTGAGGACGTGGGATGTAGGGGAAAATGGAGAGTCGGGATGAGAAGGAAGGATGGCCGTTGGATCGAGGAAATGGATGGTGGAGATGACTCAACGAAGGCTATCAGCCAAGGCGAGAGCGGGGTGAATTTGGGCCGCTAGATATTCGGCAGACAGATCGGACTGTAATCGAGCTACGGAGTTGCACGGTCGTTTATCGGGCGGTAAAGGTATTCATCACACCACTTTTGGGTATTAAGCGGTAAAAGGATGGGGTCGCACGATTCCATTCAGTGATCGACACGTAGCGGCAGATGAGAGAGAAAAACCGCTCTCATTGCACGCTAATGTTCGATCATATTGCCAGTGCGATCAAAGCAAATGTCGTCAGATCTCGGTGGAGATGATCTGATGGTGGGGATCTATGGAGTAGGTCACCTTTATCAGGTTCGATGGGAGCGGTTAGATTGGTGGGGACGGATCAATGATGGGGATTCAGCGAGGGGTTTATGAGTGCACGAGGTTATATGGGTGAGGTTCTATGGTGAGTCTGGGCTTTGCGCTTGGGGCTAAAGCCAAAGGGGGTTAATCTATCGGGTTTAGAAGAAAAATAGAGGAATGGAGGTGGCAGAGGGTAAGCGAGGTAGGAAGAAAAAGGAAAATGACCCATGACGGGGCCCCTTTGAAGACGCCATCACGCAGACTAGGTTTTCCTCTGACCTTAGAAAATTAGCATTGCATAGCAGAGCTAATAGAAATAATTTAGGGACTTGCTTCCTACAACAGGAGGATCACTATTAAATAATAAATCAAAAATATGTTATGGAATTCTGGCATAGATTGTGGAACTCCAATGATTGAGAAAATTTAGGAATGTGTTCCCTACCATTTAATGCACATTCCTAGTATTGGGAACCAGATCCACTAATCAAGGGATTTTGGTGGGGAAAGCTTCCTCCATCATGGAGAATGATTCCTAATCATGTTTTATAAGTACCAGGTTGAATTTTCCTCTAGAGAGAGATTTTTATTAGTGTTCTTGTGGAGAGAACTCATATTTCTACAACTCCATCGTATTTTCTTGCAGGGATGTAATTGTATTGATGAAAATAATGAAGATTGGTGTCATATTTAGCTTCTAAATATTTTTCTCCTCCATAGGTCTCTAATTTTCCTTGGGATTTTCCATCCCAAGAGCGTTGGAGCCCTTTTTGTATCATTTTCTTTCCTTATTTTCACTTCTTATTCACATGCATCTCTTGTTTTTATTTTTTTTAATTTCTCCATTTAGTATTAATGATTTTTTGTTGTATGATTGGGTTAAATGGTTGATGAAAGTTATTTTGTAGGATCACAAGAATATTTTCATCCTTGGAAACGATTTGGAAGGTCATTGTAATCATTGAGCTACTTGGATTAGTTTCCTTATTCCCAAATCTAGATTTCTGGAACTCCTTTTTAGCAAAGAACAATAAATTTCTGCTATTTTTTAGATCAAGCTAAAAAGCTTCATTCGAGTTGCAGTAGATCGAAAAAAATATATATTTAATAAAAAAATTCACCCCATTTAATTTTCACTTGATTAGGGTAGGCATTTTATAGATTTACTAGCTCACTAGTTCTCGAATTTCTAGATTTTTGACTAGTAATGTTTTGCTATTTTTTTAGCATGGGTTAACAGAGGTCTTTTCAAGTGATTCCACTTAGAATGGGGTCCTAAGACGTCCCAGTAAATAAAAAAATTTGTCCCATCAAATTTTGATTTGATTTACTTGGTCATTCGATGAATTATAATTCCGTATAGTAAATCTATAACATCCTGTAGTAAAACAGGGGATCCTATAGGAGAACTAGGGGATCTTGCGGGAGAACTAGTACATCCTATAAGAAATCCTGTAGCAGCCTGTTTTGAGCCCAAATTAAGAAGAATCATCATTGAAGTTGGGATTAGGTCCCTACTTGACCTCCAAGCCATCAAAATCATTGCACCCCTCTTCCTCCACACCTATCTGCCCTACCAAAGATCAAGGAAAGATTAGCATTTGCATTTATAAAGCAAAAAGATTAAAAAAAATGAGTTCTTTTATATTTACACATGCACAAAGCAATTAGTATTCCCTAGATCATATTTCATGCTTAGATTAATTAAAATATCACATGTGACAAATATGGTTAAAATAGGGTTCTTTTATAAGAGATGTTAATAAGTAGATAGAGGGTTTCATGTTACTTTACAAGCATTTTTAAATTCAGTCTTTCATTCCTGCAAATAGGAAACATTTCTTTTCTCTCATGAAAGAAAAGGAAGGACACATTGTATGTTGCACATATAGTTCTGATACCTCTTAAGTTTGTACGAACCTCAAGTTGATAATTAAAGTCGGTAGCCTTGGGAGTTACAACATTCTTGTTGCAATACCGAGGCTCATCACTTCTCAAGGATCTTGAAAGGCCTGCAATACCGAGGTGCCAACTTGGCACATGTCACAATCCTCAAGAAGATCTCTTGGGCTTGACATCATAATCCCCAACCTAAAACTCCTTAAATACCCTATGTTGATATGCATAAATCTTCTTCCTATCATGCACTTCCTTTAGATTCTTCTCTATAACTTGCATTTCCTATTCCATCTCTACCAACATGTCTAGTCCAATTAGAACCCAGTTCACTGGATCAATCCAGCTGATAAGAGTATTACAACTACACCCATAAAGTGCCTCAAATGGACTCAACCTCAATGACCGTTGATACCCATTATTGTACAAAAACTCTATTAGTTGAAGATACGCTCCCCTCTTCCTCTATTAGTGCATAACACAGATTATCAAAATGTCCTTAAGAATATTGTTAACCATTTATGTTTTACCATCTGACTATGGATAATAAGTTGTACTAAAATCTAACTCTATCCCCAAACCTACAAACAAAGCCTTCGAAAATTGGGAAATGAACTTGGAATCTCTATTAGATACAATCTTCTTAGGAACACCACGGAATCTCACTATCTCCCTGATGAAGACCTGAGCTACCTCACTAGCTGAGTTAGTAGACTTAATGGGAATGAAGTGAGCTACATTTGTCAACCTGTTAACCACAACCATAATGGAATCATGTTATGTATATTTATTCGGAAAACCTATAATGAAATCCATGGAAATGACCTCCCATTTCCACTCTAAAATCAGAATAGACTGCAATAAACCACCTAGATGCTTGCACTCTTGTTTTACCTATTGACAATCCAAACACCTTTTTACAAACTCAACTACCTCTTTCCTCCTATTCAGCTAGTATTAAAATGTATTCATAGTTGTAAGTCTTTTGATATCTGGGGTGACCTAAATATGGCTTCACATGAAATTCCCTCAAGATATGCTTCTTGAGATCATTTTTGTCTCACACATCGATCATGTCCTTAAATATCACCAAAACATATGTTGTGAGATGATAATCCACATCCTGCTCACCTATAAGTTTTGTTGTATCATGTGCTTAAGTTTTCGGTACATATTATCCTACTGCCTTGCCTACAAGATCCATTCCTGTAAATCTGTCCCATATGAAATCAAATTTTTTATGTGATTTACCTACACTTTTCTTCTAAGAGCATATGCAACCCTATTCTCCTTAACCTAAATGTACCTAATCTTGAAGTCAAACTCACTGAGATCGTCTAACCATATAGCTTTCCTGACATTCAGATTAGGTTCATCAAACAAATATCTCAGCCCACTGTGATCATTCATCAAAACAAACCTCCTTCTAAGAAGATAGTGCCTCATCATATTCAATGCATGAATGATCACTGCGAACCGAATATCACGAGTCACATAGTTCTCCTAATCCTCATTCAATTTCCTTGACTCTTAGCATACCACATGTCCCTCTTGCATTAGGAATCCATTGACTGCTCTTTTGAAAGAATCTATACACACCACAGACTCTTTATCTAGATCTATGATCTTTAGAACTGGAGCATTTGTAAGAAATTTCTTCAACTTATCAAAACTAGTTGCATGTTCCTCTATGCATTCAAATTTCTTTCCTTTTCTCTGCAAGCATGTAATAGGATAGGCAATATGTGAGAATTTCTTAATGAATCTCTTGTAATAACTTGCTAGCCCCATGAATAATCTTACCTCATCCACATTCCTAAGAGATACCCATTCCATGATAGCTATGATCTTTTCTAAATCCACCAGTATACCTTCCGTGGAGACAACATGCCCCAAGTAATGAACTTATGTCTGAAATAAAATACACTCACTAAGCTTGCCATAAAACTGATGCTCTCTCAATAGTCTTAACACTGTTGCCAATTGTTCTGCACGCTCTTACTCATTCTTAGAATATATCAATATATCATCAAATGAACACTATCACAAAAACTTCTAGATAAGGACACAACAAACTATTCATTAAACACATGAAAGTAGTTAGAGCATTAGTCAAACCAAAAGGAACCACTGTAGGTTTTAACACTATACATAAATTACTTGCATACGAATTCTAAAAACCAGAAAATAAACAATGACGAGAGCATAAAACATAAAATAGATATACACAAAGATTTCCCACGTATCCCAAAACTGGGACTATCAGATTGATTTTCATTATATTCCTTTCAGTGTTACAATACATATATATACATTATGAAGCATTCATAAACCCCAATCCATTAACCCTGTATTAGAACATAACTATAGTTCCATTGGTCGGATCTACAAAACACCATGGGAAAAAAACCATCATGCCCAAAACCATCTGGGAAATCCATGAAAAAAACAATAGGTAGGTCTTCGCACCTAATATAGGGTCCAAACGGATTTTCCCTGAGTGCTAAACCCCAGCTATGCCCACCGCAACAAAGAGGGCACTAACCGCACCCCTCTAACCCTAGGCATTGGACATGGGGCTAGTCATGGAAAGAATATAACACACACCCAACATTCTCCCACTTGTTGTTTTCTTTCCATGCAAGGGATCTCATGAGAGCTTAGTCATTGGTCCAGCCCTACAACACCCATTGTTTCTCTACACCAAGAAAACTTCTCAGTACTCACAGACTTCATCAATGCATCTGCAATATTCTTCAAAGTGTCCACCTTTACCAGCAACACCTTTTTGTCCTCAACTATATCCCTCACAAAGTGATACTGAACATCATTGTGCTTTTTCTTTGAATGATAAGCAGTTTTCTTTTCCCAAAAAAATCGCACTTTGGCCATCACAGTCTATTCTTATAGCTCATTGTAATAACCCCATATTTGAACACAATCTCTGCAACCAAACTACTTCCTTACTTGCATGAGTGGCTGCCATGTCTTCTACCTATGTAGTTGAAAGTGCCACTACAGACTATCTCTTGCTCGTCCAACTGACTGCACCTCCAAATAGGTTAAAAACATACCCACTTTTAGATCTTCTCTGATCTAGATCTCTAACCTAGTCTGCATCAACAAAGCCACAAATGTCCAAAACTCTTTCAAATCCTAGTCTACCTTGGTAGCGCAAACCACAATCATTTGTGCCATGCAAATAACTAAAAAACCGCTTCATTGTTGTCCAATGCACTTGCATATGGAACACGGGACATGTCCTCTTCCTCTTCTCATATCTTGGGATAGTGATCAACAGATAAATTTACACCTACAAGAGTAGGAACCTTCATTGGTTTACTATCCTGCATATTAAGCCTCTATAGTATTGTCTCGACATACTTCCTTTGGTTTAACCCGAGCTTACTCTTTGCCCGATATTGTTTAATTTCCATGCCCAAAATATAGTTTGCAGAACTGAGATCCTTCATGTCAAATTTGGAGGACAATTGGGTCTTCCAATCCCGGATAATTTCTTTGTCATTTCCAATCAACAACATATCATCCACATACAAGACTAGATAAATAAAATGGTCACCAATTAATTTAAAATACACACAATGATCTTCTTTGCTTATGGTGAAGTGAAGTCCCCGTATAAATGTATCAAATTTCTGATATCACATCCTTGGTGAATGTTTTAATCCATATAGAGAATTTTTTAACCTACATACAAGTTATTTTTACCCTTCATTGCAAAGCCTTTAGGTTGCTTCATGTAGATCTCTTCTTCCAAATCCTCATGAAGAAATGTTGTCTTCACATCCATCTATTCTACCTCAAAATCAAAAGCAACAACAACAAATAAAATGTTAGGTCCCTATAAGACTAGATTCTTCCCTCATTTTTATTAGTGTAGCCCCCTTATTGTTATTGTTGTGTCCATGTAGTCCACATATTGTTATTTTTGTGCCCCATAGAAGCCCACTATTGTTATTATTGTGCCCTTACATTGTCATTGTTCTGTCAACTCGGATTATATTGTGACCCCTTAGACTCATATATATAGAAAGGGCGTTTTATCATTTGAATCATCCAAGAATTGTTCATTCATGTAATGTAAAGGAGGTTTCCCCCTCGAAGAGGCTAATTTTGAAGTCATTGATCTATATTTTCATCTATTTTGTGAGCTAGTTGCATAACATAAAAGTAATCTAATAGAAGCTACCTTGGAAACAAGAGGACAAATATCACCAAAATCAATCACCGGCACCTAGGAATAACCTTTTTCTACCAACTGAGCTTTGTATTTCTCCATCTTTCCATTTCCATTTATCTTCTTCTCAAACACCTATTTTCTGCTAATGGGTTTCCTTCCAGCCAACAACTCCACCAGATCCCAAGCCTCATTTTTGTGCAAAGATGCCATTTCATCGACCATGGCCTCTTTCCATAGTTTTCCATCCTCTGAATCTACTACTTCGCGGATAGTTTTGGGTTCATCATCAGTAATAGATAAATAAAAATTTGAATAGAAAGCAGATGGACTATACCTTTCGCACTACCTTTTTTCTCGAACTCATCTTCTCACAACTAGAGTTTGTGGCTATTCATCTTCTGATTCCTCTTCTACTGTAGAGTTTTATTTTTGCTCCTTTAGCTCAAATATCTTATTAGGTTCCTTTCATAGGACTTCATGTTTAATAAAATATTTCACATCTCTAAACACCACATTTCAGTTGTACACAACCTTCCTTGTTTCTAGGTTCCAAAGCTTATAACCTTTTAAACCATCCTAATACCCAATAAATATGCACCTTTCAGATTTACTATCCAACTTGGTTCTTTTTTCATTTGTAACATGCACATATGCATCACAGCTAAACGCCCTCATGTGAAAGAGAGGGTTTCTTATGAATCCATACTACTTGTAGAGATTTATCCTCGAATGTTGATGAAGGTGATCTATTAACTAGGCAACATGTAATCTCCATCTCTTCTTCCATAATTATTGTCCTAACCTGGCACCACTAATCATGTTTCTTGCCTTTTCCATCAATGTCCTCTTCATTCTTTCTGCAATTCGATTTTTCTGAGGTTTGTATGGAGTAGTCTTCTGTCGTGAAATACCACACTTCTTATAGAACTCTTCAAATTCCTTCTTGCAGAATTCTTCACCATTATCTATCCTCAACACCTTTATCTTCTTTTTTGTCTAGGTTTCCACCATAGCCTTTAATTGTTTAAACTTGTCAAAGACTTCAGATTTATTCCTAAGGAAGTATATCCATGTATTCCTTGAGAAGTCATCTATAAATGATACATAGTACATAAACTTACCTAGTGATGGAACCGACACATGTCCAAACACATAACTGTGCAAAAGCTCTAATATCCCTTTCGCCCTCTTAGCATTAGAGGGGAAACTCACTCGATTCTGCTTCCCATATACATAATGTTCACAGAAATAAAAAATTCAAAGAGCAGTTAGACATACCTTCTACCATACCATTACCATGAAGTATTAGAAGACCCTTCTCTCTAGTACGTCCAAGCCTTTGATGCCATAGCATGGTATTTTCTATAGAAACCACAAGGTTTTCTTCTCCACTTTCAGGAACCACATAAATGTTGCACCCATTAATAATAGTCCTACCTAGAATCTTGTACAGAGTTCCAATCCAAACTCTCCACACCAATGCCAGTTCTCCTCAAACCATCTTGTAGATATCTTTCTTAAACACTATTTTTACACCTACATCATCCATATTGCTTACAAATATCAGATTTTTGGAAAATGGAGGAATATGAAGAACACCTATCCGTGTTCTAATCCTTCCACCTTGCAACTTAAACTTGAATTTTTAGTGACCGACAATTCTAGAATTCCTGTCATACCCTAAAAATACATCACCATCATCATATTTATCACATTCATAGAACCACTCCCTATGGGGAGTGAAGTGAAAGGATTCACCTGAGTCAATCAACCATGCCTCATGATATATATGTGTACTTGAAGAATAAGAAAAGTACACATCTCCACCTTCATATAAGGTGGTTTTTGCCTCTGTAGAAGGAGCATCACTAGATCCATTTCCTTTCTCATGAACTTTAGATCTACAGTCCTTTTGGAAGTTCCCTTCCTTTCCACATTTCCAACACACCTTTATAGGTTTTCCTGGAGATTTAAATCTCTATCTAGATTTAGATATCCCACTTGATGATTTATTTTTATTTATGTTCTCAGACCGTCCTCATACAAACAAGGCATCTCCATTCTGTCCCTCCATATTTTTTCGTCTCATCTCCTCCGACAGCAAGGATGAGACTATTTCATCCAAATTCAAGGTTGTTGTATTGCTACCTATTGCAACAACCAGGCTATCCCACAAATATGGTAGAGAACACAACAAACTAATGCACTTATCTTCATATGAAATTTTGATATCAATAGATAACAAGTGGCTTACCACAATATTAAAATCATTTATATGCTCTCTCATCGAGTCTCCATCCTTCATCCTTAGGTTATACATAATTTTTCCCTAGGAAAATTTTATTCACCAGAGACTTAGATTGGTAAAAAGTATCTAACTTGTCCCACAAAGCCTTCGTCATAGTTTCCCCTGATACATTCACCAATATGGAATCTGAGATACACAACCGTAATGTGCTATTTTCTTTCCGATCCAACTTCCCCTAATATTCATCTGACATTGTCGTTAGTTTAGTACCCAGATCTACTGTGATCCATTGATCTTTATCCACTAGTCGATCATCCATATTGAGTTTCCACAACTGAAAAAATCTGATCATTAAATTTCTCAATCTCTATCTTTCCAATGATTGTCATCTTCTTTCACCCCAAGAATCAATCCCATAGATTTCACACTAAATAGGGTCTACCACAGGCCCGAGAAAAGCCCCTCAGTAGCAAAGTTGTCTCGTTGAAGCTAAAACAACTCTGGTACCAAATGTAGGTTTTAACCATAAACATAAATTATTTTCATACGAATTCTACAGAACAAAAATTAAACAATGGCGAGAGCATAAAACATAAAATAAATATACACAGATATTTCCCTTGAATCCTAAAATCATGACTACCAGATTGATTTTTCATTATATTCCTTTTAATGTTACAATCTATATATATATATATATATATATATATATATATATATATATATAAGCATTCATAAACCCCAATCCATTAACTCTGGATTAGAACATAATTGTAGTTCCCTTGATTGAATATACAAAATACCATGGGCATAAAACCATCATACCCAAAAACATGTGTGAAATCCATGCACAAAACCATAGGTAGGTCCGCCCACCTAATATAAGGTCCAAAATAAATTCTCGGGGCGCTTACCCTGACCCTACCGCCCCCCATGTGAGCCCCCCGCTTTACCCGATGCAACAAACGGGGCACTGACAACCCCCCTTTGATCCCCTGGAATCAGACATGGGGCTAGTCATGAAAAGAATATAACACACCCCCAACAACCACAAAAAAACTTATAATGCCCATACTTGGTCCAGAAATAAGTCTTGTAGATGTCCTCTTCTTTGATGTGTACTTGATGATGTCATTATCTCATATCAATCTACAAGAACATTATTTCTTCATTCAATTGATTAAACAAATCATTGATCCTCATTAATGGATACCTATTCTTGATGGTTCCCTTGTCCAATTTCATGTAATTAATGCACAACCTGAGAGTATTATCCTTTTCTTCACAAAAAGCATTGGTGCATCCCAAGGCGATGCACTTGGCCTAATGTATCCCTTTTCAAGAATTTCCTTCAACTACAACTTCAGTTCCACTAATTATGGAGTGCTCATCCTATAAGGTACCTTTGGTGCTGGTGTTTCTTCTAGTACCAACTCAATAGAAAAGTCCACTTCCCTGTGAGGAGGAAATTCTAAAATCTTTGTTGGAAATACATCCTAAAACCATTGTGAAACCAAATATCTCTTCAAGACTTTAGCATCCTCAACATCCTTACCTTTATCACTGGAAACATGCACTGTGAACAATACACACCCTTTCCTACAACTGCGCTTTGCCTGCATAGTTGTAACCATTCTCACTGATGTAGGCTTCTTCTTACCCTGCAAGATTATCTTCTCTCCATCATCATCCAAGCACTCAATAGCCTTTGCATTAGAGGAAATTTCAGCCTAAAAGTGGCCTCCTAAGGAAAAATAATAAAATAATAGTTAAATAATAAAATAAGAGTTATGAATTTTGGAGGGAAAGGAAGAAAGGTTACTTTTTTTTTAATTGTATTTTTGGCTTATCTTCTTATAGGTTTACTCAAGTTTAAAGTGTATACACTCATTGGATGTAGAATTAAATTCCACATACAACAAGTACCCATTATGGATACTTTTGAGAAGATCCACATTGATAAGAATTGAAACATGAGTAAACCTATAAGAAGACAAGACAAAAATACAATTAAAGACAAGTAATTTTTCTTCTTTTCCCTCCAAAATCTTTACATGTACCTCTTTGTAAATTTAAAGGCTTTGATTAGTTTACATATTTTGACATGGAAGTTATGTGAAAATATCATGGGCACTTTTAGGCTGAAATTTCCTCTAATGCATAACAATCCATCTTAGTCCTATGAAGATATGACCAATCCATACCCATAAGCATATTGTACAATCTGAATGGAAGCACATTTGGATGTGCTAATGTGTTAAGAAACCAGCTCACAAAAGATAGAAAAGATAGTTGAATGCCTTAGAATTTATCCTCTTCGAGGGGGAAACTTCTTTTACATTACACAATGAACAATTCTTGGATGGTTCAAATGACAAAACCTCCTTTCTATATATAGGAGTCTAAGGAGTCACAATATAACCCAACCGACCTAACAATAATATAAAGCCACAAAAATAACAATAAAGGGATTCTATGGGGCACAATAATAAAAATATGGGGACAATAGGAGCACAACAATATTAATAAGGGATACAACTACAATAATAATGGGATAATCACTAGTATTATAGGAACCTAACATGCCCCTCTCCTTCAAAAAAGTGTTGTCCTCAATGCTTGAGTAGTTCTGGATGCTTCTGTATAAAATTCTCATCCTCCCATGTGGAATCTTCAACACATAAGTTCTTCCACTTGATGAGATACTCCGAAATTGATCGATTTCGTCGTTGTCGAGTTCTTGTTTCTATGATTACTTCAGTTCCAATATAATTTTTTCCTCCCTTGTCAAGTTCTAGCAATATTGTTTGAACTGGGAGCTTTTCACCTATAACATTATTTAAACATGAAACATGGAAAACTGGGTGCACTCGAGAAGCTGCAGGAAGCTCCAATTTATATGCCATCGTACCAATCTTTTGCAACACTTTGTATGGACCATAATACTTTGGTGATAATTTATTATCCTTCTTAGCTTGCTTGAGGGACATTTGTTTATATGGTTGTAGCCATAGGAATACCCAATCACCTACATCAAAACTTCTTTCATTGCGATGTTGATTTGCCTGTTGTTTCATTCTTTTATGTGCCAACACAAGGTTATCCTTTAAGAGTTGGAGGACTTGTTGTTGATGTTCCACTGATTGAACTTTAGAATTTTCTCTTAAATATGATGTGATGGATGGTGGCTGATATCCATAAAGTGCCATAAATGGGGTCATTCTTGTTGTTGTATGGAAGGAAGTGTTATACCACCATTCAACCAGAGGCAACCATTTGACCCATTGTTTCTTTTTATCATATACAAAGCAACAAAGATATCCTTCCAAACATTTGTTTACTATCTTAGTTTGTCCATCAGATTGAGGATGATAAGATGAGCTATGAGCTAACTGAGTACCAAGACAAGAAAATAATTTTGTCCAAAAATTTCTAGTGAAAATGGGATCTCTATCACTTACAATAATCTTTGGATTTCCATTTAGCTTTTGAATTGTTTCCATAAATGCAGTAGAAACCATATTGGCTTTAAATGGATGTGATAATGCACAAAAGTGTGCATACTTGGTAAGTCTGTCAACTACCTCCATGATGACACTCTTTCCCTCAGACTTGGGTAAATCTGTGATAAAATCCATTGAAACCTCCTCCCAACATTGGCTTGGAATAGATAAAGGTTGTAATAGACCCGGGGTCTTAATTGTTTCAACTTTATTTTGTTGGCAAACCAAACATTCTGCCACAAACTTTTGAATATCCGATTTAAGGCCATCCCAAAAGAATTCCTTCTTAACCCTGTGGTAAGTTTTTAAGAATATTGAGTGCCCTGCTAAGGGAGAAGTGTGCAATTCCATAAGAATATTTTGTTTGAGTTGGGAATTCTTACAAAGGTATAAGCGATCTTTGTACCATAACGAATCATTTTGCTAGCTAAATATATTAGATGTACTGGAATCTTGTTGTAACTTTCGAATAAGTGCCCAGACTTCTTCATCATTCTTCCATTCCTCCCTTGCTTCATTTATCCAATTGGTTGGATAATAGAAATGGCGCACAACAATGCTTCCACATCCTCATCCTTTCTTGAGAGTGCATCTGCCACCACATTTTGCTTCCCTTTTTGTAGACGATTTCAAAGTCATAACCCAACATCTTTGTGACCCACTTTTGTTGCTCTTTAAAGGATAATCTTTGTTCTAAAAAGTATTTAAGGCTATCATGATCCGTTTTTACCTTAAATGTCTTCCCATTAGGTAGGGTCGCCATTTCTTAAGTGCATGTAGTATTGCCAACATTTCCTTCTCATAAATAGCTTTGTATAAAAACTTTCCTTTGATTGGACGACTTTCAAAAGAAGTGGGTCTTTCATCTTGCATTTAAACAGCACCAATTCCATTTCCTGAAGCGTCACATTCCACAATAAAGGTTTTTGTGAAGTCTAGTGCAGCTAAGACCAGTGCTTAGCACATTGCCTCTTTAAGATGTTCGAAGGCATTTATTGTTTCTAGAGTCCATGAAAATGCATCCTTCTTCAATAATGTTGTTAGAGGTGCTGCTATTCTCCCATAATTCTTAGAAAACTTGTGATTATACCCTCTCAACCCAAGAAATCCTAGAAGATGCTTTATGGATGTGGGGATTTTCCATTCCTTTGCTAGGGTCTACCTTAACTCCTTCATGAGATACAATATGACTCAGATATTCCACCTCTTGTACTTCAAAGAAACATTTTGATCTTTTTGCATATTATTGTTTCTCCTCCAATAGTTGTAGCACCTTATCAACATGTTCAACATGATCCTTCCAAGACTTGTTGTAGATTAGTATATCATCAAAAAATACTAATAAAAAATTTCTAAGGGTTTGAAAATGGAATTCATCAAACCTTGAAATGTAGGCCAAAAGGCATGACCAAAAATTCATAATGACCCTCATGATTTTTAAATGTTTTTTTCATAATGTCTTCAGTCTTCATTCTAGTTTGATGATATCCTGAATGAAGATCCAACTTGGTGAAGTAAATTGATCCATGCAATTCATCTAGTAATTCATCAATGACAGTAATGGGAAACTTATCTTTAATAGTGAGCTTGTTGAGCTCCCTATAATCCGGACACATGTGCCATGATCCATCCTTCTTGTGCACCAATACTACTGGAGCAGAGAAAGAACTTTCACTAGGTTGAATTATACCATCCTCTACCATTTCTGTAACCATAGGTTCAATTTCACTCTTTTGGGGATAGGGATATCTGTACGACCTGATGTTTGGAGGAACACTTCCTGAAATCAAATGAATAGCATGATCATGATCACAAATAGGTGGGAGACCTTTGGGAGTCTCAAATACCTTGGAATGATTGCCCAAGCCTTTTTGGAGATCTGGAGAAATAGATGATTCCAATGTGGAAACATCTAGCGAACATAATTGTGCAATTACATCTCTTTGTTGCTTTTTTAGAAGCTTTGTCATACCGTTAGAGATAATTATCTTTCCCGATTTCCCTGCAATACCCCTTAATTCAACTTCCTTTCCTTCCACAGAAAATTTCATGAAAAGTTCTTGAAAATTAAAAGCTATTGTACCCAAGGATTGTAGCCATTGGACTCCTAGTACAACATCAGCACCTCCCATTGGAATGGAAAGCATTGGGCTAGTCAGTACATATTCTCCCATGGATAGCTTGATATTATGGCACTTTCCATAGTAATTTATCATTCCTCCATTTGCAATCATCACTTGACACTCTGGTGTTGGATCTAGGAAGCAATTCAATTCTTTTTCTATCTTACAATCAATAAAATTATGGGTACTTCCTGAATCAATCAACACTATTACCTTTTTGTTCTTGATTTGTCCTTCTATCTTGATGGTTTGGGGAGTGGAAATTCTAGCCAATGCATTACAAGATATGGTCAGATTCATTTCTTCTTTATCTAGGCTTTGTTCCTGGAGTATATCCTATTCTTTTGACCTTTCTTTCTCCTTTTCTTCTTCCTCTTCACAATCTATGTAGAATAATTTCTTCTCAGCACACTTACGACCGTTAGTGCATTTGCTATCACAACTGTAACAAAGCCCTTTTGGTCTTTTTTCTTCCAATCCTTGTGGTGTCAACCTTATGGGTTGTGGAAGACTAGGGGCAACAACACTTCCATCTTTATAGTTGTGTGTGGTATGCTTCCTGGCTGCCATAATTTTGCTTTCCATTTTTCTTGCTAACCTGAATACCTTCTCTAATGAATCATGTTCCTAAAGGTGAACATCATGTTGGATATTATCCTTTAAAGTCCCTATGA
The DNA here is from genome assembly GCA_031772625.1 of Pinus tabuliformis. Lineage (NCBI taxonomy): Eukaryota > Viridiplantae > Streptophyta > Pinopsida > Pinales > Pinaceae > Pinus > Pinus tabuliformis. The sequence goes on from CM062815.1 coordinate 894,272,853, forward strand.
ACACATCAATCCTATGCTCCTCTGGAATATTTTTTACCCTTATGTTCAATTTTTAGAACTCCTCAATGTGCACTATTATTGAACCCTTTTGTTTGAGACTTATCAATTGGCTAAAAAAAGTGTTGCTTTTTGTATCCTCATAATGTGCTGTCAATTCTTCCATAAAAATTGCCCAAGTGATAATTTGTTTACAAGAGAAAAGCCATTGATACCATACAAACTGATTTGATTCCAAATATAAAGTTGCAATACTTACCTTTTGTGTGTTTTGCACATTATTGAGATCAAAAAAATTGCTCCATCTGTAATATCCATGTTGTAGGATCCTTGCCATCAAACTTCCTCATATCGACTTTTGGAATATGGTGGGTCTTCGATCCAACATTAGAGTCTATGAAGTCATGATTAACATTTCTTTTGTTCTCATCATGAGTTTCCTTTACTACCCTTTCACCATTAGTAAGCATTTCTTGTAGAAACCTTGTTAAATCTGTCTTCAAATCTATCTTCAAATATTCCATTCCTGTCTTCCATGTCTGTCTTCAAATCTATCTTCAAATCTATCTTCAAATCGTCCATTTTAGCTTCCACGTCATTCATCTTAGCTTCCACGTAATTCATCTTAGCTTCTATGCCTTTCTTTAAACAATCCATCTTAGCTTCTATGCCTTTCTTTAAGACATCCATCTTAGCTTCTACATCTTTCTTTAAACCATCCATCTTAGATTCTGTTCCTTTTTGTGCAAGTGACACTTGTTTTACTTGGTCTCATAATTTTGATATATCATGTTGCATTTCTTCCTCTTCTTCATGAGTCATGCTAGAGCTTTCAGGTTGCTTACTAGGTGTTTGCATTTTCTTTCCTCGGGGCATCAATTACCGATAATAATGCTTTACTATGCCCTTTGAATTCCTTCAAACTAATTTTTCAAACCAAGCTTATGCAAAAATTTAAAAAAATCTACACACTTTTTTTCACTTTGTAGGAGCTTGATATTGAATCTAATGTATCTCTGTAATTTCAGATCATCTAGTTTTGAAATTGCGACCTGCGGTAGCCCTCTGCGTCCTCTTTCCAATGCCACCAGTCTGATCCAAATTGGATTCTCCAGGGAAGTGTTATGCAAAATCTCCCATAGTGACCTGAATATAGACTAGTTGAGTAGAGCGGACTTGTACCACATGCCACGAGTCACTGTTTCGACCTTTGGCTCTAAACAATATATACAAGAAACTACATTTCGTCCTCTTTCTGTACCTTCTTATGAAATTTCAATCCGATTCTCAGAGAGAAAGCTATGATGATTTTCCCCAAGTCACCTGTTTGGAATGTAATTTAGGAGTCTGCAAAAAGACCAACTTCCTCAGATCATATCTCCGCAAATATAGTGCAAAAAGCTCTGAAATTTAGATCTGCGGTTTAGTACAATTTCGTCTCAAATGGGTTTTTTTTTTAGCTTTTGAAACATCGCAGAAAAAAATTTTATAGCGAAAATTCCACTATGACCTATTTGGAGCAGCGAAACCCTAGAATCCAAAGCTCTGATACCAAATGTTATGAAACCAGCTCACAAAAAGATAGAAAATATAGTTGAATGCCTTAGAATTCAGCCTCTTCGAGGGGAAACCTCCTTTACATTACACAAATGAACAATTCTTGGACGATTCAAATGACAAAACCTCCTTTCTATATATAGGAGTCTAAGGAGTCACAATATAACCTAGTCGACCTAACAATAATAATATAAATCCACAAAAATAACAATAAATGGATTCTATGGGGCGCAGTAATAACAATATGGGGACAATAGGGGTACAACAATATTAATAAGGGATACAACTACAATAATAATGGGGTAATCACTAGTATTATAGGAACCTAACATAATGTAAGCATACCATTCGAATCAAATGCACAATCTCTTACCTAATGATGGACTCTTTTCTTAGTACCTATACCCAACTACACCAATCAAGATTCTACATGCACTTTTTTTTATCAAATCACACTTATCCACAAAGTTAGGATTAACATAAATATTATTATATTTAGGGTAAATCAAAATGGAAACAAAATGACCACAAAACTTACCTTCCATCTCAATAATAGATGCCTAGTGATCTACCTACTTGTTAGCAAATGATAAATAGATCCGAGGAATTGTCTGTCTAACATCCCTAACTACTTGCACCTCATGAGCATTATAGATTTTAGTTATGTTACCCTCATACAAAACACAATCCTTCTTGCAATGATCCTTGCCACATATCCAGTGCTGCAATGGTTCTCTCCCACTGCCTTTATTTTGCTTCTCTCCAGGCTAAGGTCCATGTCCCTTCTCTATCAAATTGAACTTATTCTAAGGAGAAACGTTTTACTTCTCACCTACATTCTAGGGTATTCACCTATTCGGTGGCCACTTCCATTTATTCTTATCATTCCCTTTCCAACCTAGCTTAGACTCAGTCTTACACTTCAATTTCTAATAACAGTGCTTCAAATTCCCAATAAATTATTCCAGTGACTGAGGCTCATCATACTCTGATCTGAATTGGATCCGTAAATAATTGTTAAAGAACCATGACTATATCAGGTCGGAACAAAACGTTAAAGAATTTCAAAACAACGATCAAAAACACCCCTGAAATAGTGGCAATGGCAGCCAGCGTGGAACGACGAGGATCTCAGTCAAAGCGCGTTGACCGAGGCCCATGGAGACTACGCAGGAGGTCAAAGTAGCCCCTGGGAGCACCAGATCGGGAAAAGGAGGTGGATTTTGATGCACAATTAGTGATAATCGCGCATCGCTGGGCAAACAGGGCCAAAATGGGGGAAGCCCGAGCACTCAGATGCATGGCGAACCAGAGAACCGCGAGCGAAAAAGGCTGAAAGCGCTAAACATACAAAGGCAGGAATCGCGCTTTGGAAACCAGTGGAATTGATCGGGGCACCCTCAGACGGGAAGAGGTTTTGGACGAGAGTGAAGCAATCCCACTCAACGATCGACGCATGGCCGGTGAAGGTGAGAGAAAAGTATCATTGATTGCGCGCTATCGGTCGAGCAAGTCAACCACGCAGGATGTGCATACGACGTTGGATCTAGGGGACCCAGATCGGACGACTGAGGTTGCACCTGATGGAGGAAGGGGAAGCAACGAAGGATACACCATGATTTGTAAAGATTTGGAATTCGTTTGACCACCACGGTGGAGGAAAGACTTCATCCACGATGTAACTGAAGAAACGAACCGAAGAAGCAGGCTGGCGCCGTTTAGAGGAGGACACATGGCCACTCCCTAAGCGTTCATGATGATGTCGAACAGGGAACTCCAAGAACAGCTGCAGAAGGTGAATCGACAGGGGCGGAAGAGGAACTGAATAGGTATTGGAACACATGGCTAAAAGCCATGAATAGAGACAAGATACAAAGTTAGTTTTTCAGTCAGAGCAAACCCTGAGAGGAGGACTAAATACTGGGAGACAAAAGCTAGAGAAGAAGGCAGTGAAGAAAAAGAAGAAAGAGACAGAGAGCCAAGCTGACCAGCTGCTTCGTTGAGCACTAGAGCTTGAGAGATTTGAGTCGTCCCATAGAGGAATTTGTCCGAACTGAGCAGAATAATTGGTTCTTTCCACTGTAGACCAGAAGGTCACAGAGCTGGTAGGAAGAAGAAGAGTCTGTGTACTCCAGTGTCTTGGGGAATCCAAGAACCACCCTACCAAGAAAAACTGCTTCAGGAGAACTCACATTGAGTCCCTACATTGTAATTCTCTACTTGAAGACACAATAAGACAAGGCCACCACTGAAAGCTGGATTGGAGATGTAGACCTGGAGGATAGGGTGAACTCCTTATTAAAATTCTTGTGTCTTTGCATTTGCTTACTGTATTTCTCTGCTGTCTTTAGGTTTAAATGTTTATGTATTGGCAATCTGATCGATCTGTTACTTAAATAACACAGAACACACACCAGCACATGAGTCTATAATACCTTTTGTTTAATAAATCTTCAACTGATTTCACTCATAGGGTGATTATCATATCAAGTGGTATCATAATTTTAGGCTGTAAGGTTAGACAAGCTTGTGTTGGTTTAGTTGTGAATGCTCACTAGATCAAAGATCAAATTAGGATAAGGAGAGTTGGTGGAAACTAATCCTGAAATTGGGAGATTCTATTCTCAGAAGACAATGTGAGAGGACGGATCTATGGGGCCAGACCATCAATTCATAGAGATTTTCCTGGATATAAAGTCTATGGTAGAAGAAATGTATAAGGACTTGAGAAAGCACAAGGATGAAGATTCATCATGCTATAAACAAGATAATGAAGAAGATGAGTCTCATTCCCATGACCACTCCAAAGGAAAGGGGAAAGAGGAAAGCTTTCTCACACCTCCTAATAGCCCTTTGCATAATAAGAAAGCATCTTTGATTAAACTAGATGTTAAATTTGATTTGCCTATATATGATGGAGAGCTAAATGCTGAAAAGTTGGACAATTGGATTAGACAAATTGATGTGTATTGCAAGGTACAGAACATAGACTCAGACAAGAGTAAGATTCAGCTAGCAAGCCTAAGCCTAAGAGACACTACCTTGATTTGGTGGGAAGGCAGAGCCCAAGCTTATATGAAAAGACATGGTAAGACCATCTTTGTATGGAGTGAATTTGTTGTTGCAATCAAAAAGCAGTTCTATCCATTGGCCTACATGAAACAAGCCATGATGACTTGGCAAACTCTTCAGCAGTTGAAAAGGAAAAGTGTGCAAGGGTATACTCGAGAGTTCAGAAAGAGAGCACTGATGTTGGGTATCTCATTAGACTCACCAGAAACTCTTTTGAAGTACATTGGTGGTCTACACAGCTACATGAGGCATACCATCCTCATGTTTAATCCCACTAGTATAGATGAGGTATATGTACATGCTACTCATCTAGAAGCTAAAGGAAAGAATGGAAATTTAGAAGTTGGGGGACCATCCCAACCCATTGTAAGCAAGAGCAAGGAGAAAATAAAGCAGAAGTGGAAAGCAAGGAAGGCTAACACTACACAGAAAGGCAAAGCTTCATGAACTCACTGTAAAAAGGAGGGGCATGATGATGAGCACTGTTGGATTCTACATCCAGAACTGAGACCTAAGAAGTCAGAGGGCAAGAAGAAGAAGATGGTTGCAGCTATTCAGAAAGATTTGGTGTCAGACTCGGGAGATGAAACAATCATTGTAGCCACAGGTATAAAAGGTTGTCTATTTTAGAGAATGTTGAAATCAAGAAGCTGGTGTAGGAGTTGCTCGAGAAAGGGTTCATTAGGCCTAGCACATCACCATGTGGGTCACCCATCGTTTTGGTGAGAAAGAAAGATGGATCATGGAGAATGTGTATTGACTACCGAGCACTGAATAAGATAACAATCAAAAATTGTTATCCCCTTCCTCGCATAGATGATCTTTTAGATCAATTAAAGGAAGTTGTTTATTTCAGCAAGCTGGATTTGCATAGTGGATACCATCAGGTCAGAGTTGCAAAGCAAGATGCATGGAAGACTACTTTCAAAACAATGCAAGGATTGTATGAATGGCTAGTTATGCCTTTTGATTTAACTAATGCTCATGCTACTTTCATGAGATTAATGAATGATGTACTCAGACCTTTTCTTGATGATTTTTTTATTGTGTATCTAGATGAAATTCTAATTTTTAGTAAAACATGGGAAGAACATTTAAAGCAGACATTAGATGTTTTGGAAAGAGAAAAACTTTACGTTAAACTCTCAAAATGTGAATTTGGCAAAACATCTCTAAATTACTTGGGTCATATAGTAGGGGGAGGTGAATTGAAAATAGATCCCTATAAAGTGGCACTCATTGTGAACTGGCCTAAACCCAGGTTTGCTACAGAAGTAAAAAGCTTCTTAGGAGTAGCACAATATTGGAGGAAGTTCATTTCTAACTTTTCCTCAATTGCAGCTCCCTTACATGCTTTAACAGGATTGAACAAGGTGTTGTAGTGAGGAGGCAAACATCAAAAAGCCTTCAACACCTTGAAAGAAAAGATTAGTACAACACTTGTATTAGCACTGCTAGATCTGCAAAGACCGTTTGAGATCCAAACCGATGCCAGTGACTATGCCATGGGAGAAGTGTTGACACAGCACAGTAAATCCATATGTTATCATTATGATATTTTTAATCCTGCAGTAGTTAAATATCCGACATATGATACTCACCTCCATCTTATCAGAGAACAAAAAACACACAACTTGTCCATTCCATTACCAAACAAGGGTTTTTATACATGGCTGAGAAGTTTCTTGATTCTGGTTGTCAGTGGCTTCTTGAGGATGCTACCTGAAGTCTCCAAAAGACTCGAGACCATCTCTTGAACTATTGAGAAGTCTTCCTACCTAACACAGTTAATTCACACTGAGGTTGGAATTAATGTTTTCCAACACTCCTCCTTAATTCAATCCTTACACTGTAGCACAATACATAAGACAAAAATATTCTTAGATGACATGCTTGTTGGTCTATGTCTCAGCTAGGCTTACAACATAATCTAGATTTTCTACAATACACTACTTGATAACACATCTTTCATTTTTTCCTTCTTACTAAAGCGTCCATGCTTGTTCATTTTTTGATGTAGTTTCATCTTCACCTTTCTTTCTTTCCTTATGAGCTCCTTCAATTGTTCTTTTCTTACGTACTTAAAAACGTCTTTTGGATTGGGATGCAAGGCAACATTCCAAATAATGAAAACAAGGTAATATGATTCATGCTCTCTCCACTTTCCATCATAAGGAGCCTTGTAAAGTATGTGACCAAGTTTCTCTTCATCCACCAAAATGTACTCATCTTCGAACATGTGCGACCTCTTAACAAAATCCATGGTTGTATCCTCCATTGTCTCAACTATCGTAGAAGAGGATCTAATCAAATTTCTAACAATTGGGTTCTGGGAGAAGCAATTTCTGCTCTCAGTGATTGTAGGAACATGTGGAATAGACTGCACCTCTTGATATTCATAGTCATCAATAAAACCATTCTGTTTATCAAATAATTCTCCTGGCTCAAAAATACTACTTGAATAAAAAATATTACCGAGCCCAAATATACTTCCAAATTGACTCTCTGAAAAAGCATCATCAAAAAGATCTCTATCAAACATTATTCCACTCATTTCTCAACTTCCTTAAGCTGGAAAAGAGCACACATATACTCTTTCAAAAAGCACAGTAGCTAACACATAGCCACTCCTTAAAGCTTTATGATTGTGTCTACGAATACCCTTCCAATTTAATTGTATGTTTGCAACAACAACAAGGCAACACTAGCTCACTGCAGGTGCCGGCTCAGATCTGAGAAGCCACACGAAGATTCAACCACCACAATTTTAATTTTACCCAACGCTAGCTCACGGTAGGTGCCAACTTAGATCCGAGCAACCACACCAAAATTCAACCACCATAATTTTAATCTTACCCACTGTGGAAATTAACAATTCCTTTTCTTTTTCTTAATAATTTTTTTCCACAATTACAAACAAACGATCATTTAATCATTTCACCCCTCACTCTTTTAAGAGTATTTCTAAAGTGAAAACACCAATTTTCAAAAAAGTTAGGAATCAATCACTAATGAAACCCACAAACCACCTTTCACTTAATTGGAAAATTTTAAACTTCCATAAACTTAGGAGCACAATCTCAAAACAAACGAACACAAGTTTATTTTTAGTTCGAACTTGGGACTTTGCATAAACTTAGGGCTTTGTATTAAAAATAAAGATAGAAGAAATTCATAGAATTATTTTTATGGTAAATAGCCCCAATATATAAAATGTCCACATAACTCCGTGCAAGTATCCACTTAATTCCAAGTAAATAAAAAAACTTCAATTTTGTTTTGTGCATACCAATTTTCTCACTTGAATGATGACTATTATGTAGTAGCATCTATAAAATCAACTTTACCCTTGGAATATTAAGTGCCCTTTTTCACACAACTTGTTCCAATGAAGGCTTTAGAGCTCCAAACCGAAACACGTGACGATCTCGTTAAGACGCAGCTACTCTGTCTCACAATGGCTACAACTGAGATATGCAATGACTCTCTCCTCCTTTACGCCACAGTCACATTCAATAGACTCTTACACAATTGCTTCAGCCAATTCGCCCTTCACTAGAGCCTTTACCCACTGCAAATAGATTTTCTGCAAAATTCGAAGAACAGGAAGAACAAAAAGCAACAACAACGCTCCAACCTTCATGGCTCAAAAATGCTACTCAAACCTTTGGTGACTCCTCAAAGAATAATTTTCTATTGGTATTAACACTAGCCGCTGCTCCAGTTAACTCCTCGCAACTCCAGCGCTTAACACACAGTGTCCTCCAAATGGAAACCGTATTCAACGACTTCACCTTCGACTGGAAATTCTTTCCAATCTTCAACAGCTTCAATCTTCAGCACAACACATCTTTGACACCTCCATCGAGCTCACACATACAATATCACAACGCTACAGGTTCACCCAATATCAAATGCTCTCATCCATGAGTAAATATTCGGCCTCCTCCAATGGCGCTTACAAATAGTTGACTAGACTCAATAGTCTCACGATAGCACACAACTCCACCGCACATGATTCACAACGCTTATGTATTATTAACTCCACTACTCTCTTTGCACACAATCGAGCCTTCATACTCACTGCCTCCTTTACACGGCTCACCACCATCGAGTCCACAACTTTGTATCTGAGCTAACTGCTCACCTGAGCTCTGATATCATATTAGAGAATGCAAAACTTAACACAAAACACACAGTTTGTCCATTCCATTACCAAACAAGGAATTTTATACACAACTGAGAAGTTTCTTGATTCTGGTTGTCGGTGACTTCTTCAGAACACTACCTAAAGTCTCTAGCAGACTCGTGACCATCTCTTGAACTCTCCAGAAGTCTTCCTACCTAATACCGTTAATGCACATTAAGGTTGTAATAAATGTTTTTCAAATATTGCTTCGATCCTTTGAAAGACCGTCGTTTACAACTTTGTGGGTTGAACTATTTATTGGAGCATCTGAACTCTGTTGATTACACGTCAAGTAATGCATAGCCTCGTTCATTATAGTTAAAGTACCTAAGTTGATTCACGAGATAGGTTTAAGGTTTTAGCCACTCGGATTCCATAAAAAGCCTGCAACATCCCCGTGAAGAGGCTGAAGCTTGAAATCACCATTTGACGCACACGTGTACACTACAATTATGCGCTGCAAAGTGTTTCCTGTAAGAAATCATTTTCTTGAATCTTTTCACTCAGATTGTTCTTCTTTCCACTGGAAAACATTTTTCAGCCTTTAGGGGGCAATTTCAAATTTTTATTTTTTGTATCATTTTGAATTTTTTTCTTCAATTATGGAATTCACGGTTTTAGAGAAAGTTAGTGGTCTAAACCTCCCCTCATGGAAACTAGAAGTTCATATGCAATTAATGAAGAGAAATTTGTGGGGCATATTGAAGGTTTCAGAAGTGGCACCTACAGACTCCAAACATTTACTTGAATGAAAAAAATAGAGATGATAAAGCTAAGTCCATTATCAGACTTTCTCTTTCAGATTAAAATTTACATCTTGTAGATCTCACTAAACCATCTAAGGAAATATGGGAACACTTGATTCAATTGTTTGGTGCAAAAACTTTAAATGCGAAATTTTCCATAAATTTGCAATTATTTAGACATAAAATGAATCATCTATACCCATTGATGTAAACAATTTAAGGTCTCTTTTAAGACAATTATCTGAAGTAGGTGCTAAGGTGGAAGATAAAGATGCAAAAACCATCTTGTTAAATAGTTTACCTTCAAGTTATAGTAATGTTTTCCTCACTTTCAGTCAAATGTCTTCACAAAAATTGGATGATACAGTTGCAACACTCTTGGTGCAAAGGAAAAGAGACTAAAACTGGAGGATACATAAGGAAATTTAAAAATAGAAAATGTAGTGTTTACAAAGACGAGGATAAGAAAGAAAAATGCAAATAAAAGTGAGCTTGAATGCTACTATTGTAGGAAAATTGGGGATACAATGTGGAATTGCAGAAGTCATCCGAGTGGGCTATTAAAAGGGAAAGAATCAACAAATATAATCACAGATGAATATTCATTAAATTATGATGATGAGTTCAATGAATAATTTGAACCTCTCAAACTCTTTAGGACAACTACAGTTTAGTGAAAAGGCTCAACATGGATGGTTGTCGAGATAGTATGGCAATTGTGGATCTAGGGAAGGATCCCTCATTTGTTGAAGACATGGGAGTGTTCTTCTAATGAGGTTATGCCACCGCTTGGGACATTGTACTTAAGGATTTCAGGGGTCAAATTAGGGAATCCGGCTTGCCAACTACATCTTTATGAGGGTTATGAGACAACTTGATGGAGCCTATATTGATCTGCAAGTTCTAAACCATTTAAAGAATGATTTTGTATTTCGTTTTTTATAGTTGGTTTCAATAAGTTTATGTAATGTAAACATTAAGAGGGGCACTTGAAGTTAATGCTTACATCCTATATTTGTAATGTTAGTTTATGAGTTTTTGGTGATGGTTGAGAAATTCTCTCAACCTCTACTTCTAAATTAGGAATAACTTAGATCTCACAAACTCTATATTATAGAGTAATGGTTGAATGTAATGTGTGTGTGTGCGTGTGTTGACACATACACCTTTTTTTGTGAAATATATAAGTTCTTTCGATCATTCTTTACTACCTATACTGAAAAAACTTCCAAACAGGAATTTTTTTAGTAAATGACATTTTAGTTCTAATTTTTGGATGTAGAAATAGATTTAGTGGAGTGAATAATTCTAAAATATTAATATTACAAAATGAGTTGAATATATATATATATATATATATATATATATATATATATATATATATATATATATATATATATATATCTATAATTGTTAAATTTATAAATAATCAATCTATTAAAGTAAATTTATGAAAAGAAATACATCAAAGAAATTCTTATCAATATCAATAAATACAACTACATTGTTACCAACTCAAATAAAATAAACCAAATTTTAAAGCAATATTCCATAATGATGAATGCCATGTTTATGCTACTTTAGTTAATTTTACTTTAATTTAAAATTTATCAATATATATAACAACTATTTGAAATTTGAAATTGATAAAGACCAATAAATTAACGAAACTATATAAATTTAATGATCACTAAATATAAATAGGCATCAAAACACTTCATAATATATGTTATATTGTTAAAATTTAAATAATCATAACCATTATCTAAATTATAATTTTATTTTAAATAAATAATATTATTATTAATTATAAAAATAATAAATATATAAGTCAAGTATATATATTTATTAAAAAAACATGGAACATGGAGAGCACCCCACTTTATCATGGAAATTCTCAATGTGTAAATAGACTTTGTTACGATATCATGGACCAATAGTATAGCTCATGAGCACCACATGCTCAAAAAAACATAACTCATTTCATATGACATTTTTTTACAGTTGATCAATTTTATTATAAAAAAAAAAGAGTATAACTACTTTGAAGATAAATATCAATCTTTAATTTGTACATACCACTGTGAATATTCTAAAATATTTGATGGAGGTTAAATCCTTATTATCAACTTAATAACTATTAATAATTAAATTAAAATTCTAAAAAATCCAATTCCAAAATAAACAAACATATCAACATAACCAAAATAAAATATTAACTAATGACTATTTATACTTCTCCACTAAAGTAAACTCAAATATTTAACTATAAACTATAGTGATACATAAAATAGACTTCAAAAGACAAAGTAAATAAAATCGTTTTCTTTCCCACTTTTTTATCCACAACACCACCTTTTAGATAGGCTAAATGGATGCACTAAAAGTGTGGAGAATCCACTTTCTGTTCCAATGCTCACATCAAAATATATGTCAATTCTATTTATATTAATGGAGTTGACTTTAGTGGGATTTTCTGAATTTTCAATATTGGCAAAAAAAATTGAGGTGAAATATTGATTCGTGTTATTTAAACTGGTTTTTTAACTGTATATTTAGATTTAGCATACTAAAAAATCCCTAAAACACTTTAACTATGCAAACTTTGTCTCTGCGCTTAATTCTGCATGAAGCCAATAACCGTACGAACACAGATATTTATTAAAACGTGTAGCTTCAGCCCAAAATCGCTTCAACTTCATTGTCCATACATTTCACAACACACCGTAACTTGCAAATAGCATCCAGCTGTCAGAATACAACATCAATAAAAGTTAACGAAAGCTGAAAAGTAACAATCTTTTTTCCAACTTCTCATAACGTCACAATAATTCGTCGTTTTCATCTTCCAAATATTTTGGTGTTTGATGGGCTTTAATATATGTGGTTGTACGTTTTAGCCATATCCTAAAATTTGATTTTTATATATTTGGTTGCATTTATAAGCTATAATATATGATTTAATTTCTAAATGAAAATTATTTAAGCTATAATTATGGTGGATTTGTGAGTAAAAATTTTCGCAAATGCGAGAAGTCAATTTGAAGGGAAAATAAATTATGCTAATATATCGCAGGATTATAACAATCTTAAATGATATTGACTTGAATTAAATTTAAAACTATAAGGGTTAGCATCATTTTGTATTTAGAGGTTTTTTTGGGTAAGTAAAGATGTTTATATTATATCAAAAGAAATTACATCTTCAAAAAAATTTGACTTCACTCTTACCATATTTATTGGCCAAAAGTTAACATCTAAAATAGATAACAAGTTGTCAATACAATCTTATTAACTAAAAAGAAAATGGTCAGTGAAACCAAATAACTTTAAAGACTAAAATACATCCCACAACCATCACGGATCAGAAGAATTGACTAGATTAGGGTTCCCTATTCTGACACCAGGTGATACACGATATTTGAAATCACAGTGAACATGCTTTTCCATGTGTGCAAGCCTCCCTTCGAAGTGTTCCAACTTCTTATATATTCTCCTTCGACCCCTCTACAACGTGGCTAGATGATCCTGCATTTTCCACTAATTATGCTAGAGATTATTCACAAATATGATGAACACTTTCTTTCCATCATCACAATCCTTTGTAAGTTGCTCCAAGAGAAGGGTCACATGTGTGAGCTAGTTGTCAAATATATCTCGATTGGGGGGGGGGGGGGGGGGGGGGGGGGGGGGGGTGGTTGTAATTCCACAGTTCTAGGTGACTATTCAGGGATGGGGTCCACCACATCGCGAAGACTACGGTCACCCATGATATGTTCTCGGTGTTGACCCCTTGGTCCTATACCGCTTCTCAGCCTTCTATGTTGGCAATGCATCGTTCGTTGAGTTGGGCCCCAAATAACTTGCAATCAAATTGAACCTCGCTCGCATGCAACACTCTACAAAAGTATATCGACAAGTCCAGGGTAATTCCACAGTTCCAAGTGACTATGCAGGGTTGAGATCCACCACCTATCCAAGGTTGTGGGCACCCATTATATATCTTCTATGTTGAACCCCTAGTCCCATAAACCTTCTCACCCTTCCACGTTCATGGTGCATAGTTTACTAAGATGGGCCCCAAAGAAACTTGTAATCAAATTGAATCTCGCTCGATTGCGACACTCTATATAAGTATATCAACAATACCCCCCACTCAAACCATGACACAACTAAAAAACCAAAAATCTATAGTGTTGGTTGTCCTCATATCCTCCAATTAAATGAATCGGACTAGCAAATAGATGGGCTAGCCACAAACCTAACACCACCCAAAGGGAAATAGGAAACCCCTCACCCCTTTGTCAAGCCCTCAGCCTCAAACAAAAAGTGACAACAACATGGCCTCTTAGGTGACTAATAGATAGACCGACTTGCTAAAAAACAACCTTTGTAACCACCTTAGTTGCAGCAATCATGCAAGTGAATTCCACAAACTCCACACCTAGGCACTACGAGTCACCCCAAAAAAAGACGAATACTAAGCATGTCCAAAAAGGTGAAGGTTGAACTTAAACCCTTTTAGCGAGGCCCATCAGAACACCACTAGAAACACTCAACGCGACTGAGTAGACCTTTATTATGACACTAATTCTCAACAAAATTCAAATGAATAATCTCGGAATCCCTAGAGAGGGAATGCCCACATACATCTTTGCAATTGCAAAAGAAAACCACACAAAGAAATCACAAATCCTTACTGAGTTTCTATTCAGAGATCTACAATCCAATTCCAATGAGTAATCCACCATGCGAAAACCCCACAACACTAGTAACTCCTCATACTTTCAAGAAATTATTTAGTTGGAACTCCTTATGCGAGGGTCACATATTTGCTTGCCCTTAACCACCTTACTGAATTCTTCGTCATGGGAACCTTCTACAAAGAAGTGCCATGCTTTCACATTAAATTTCCATACCTTTTTCAATTGTTACAAATTTCCATTCTGCATAGACATAAAACTCTCGATGCTCACCACTCCATACCCCATACCAAAATGCAAAAAATAATCATCGTAGTGACAAGAACTAACACATAAGTAACTCGTCTACTCTCCTAAGGATTGTACACTCCACACTGGCGTGCATGGCACCATAATGCCATGCCTCCTCTTTAACATTCAACATGACTAGTGAAATAGCGGCCCCCCACTGACCCGAATGTTCTCCCAACCCCACCAAGAATATATTTAGAGAATTTAAAATAACATAATAAAATTAAAACTTTATACAATAATCACTTTTTTAGCATTGCATATTTTAACTAAAAAATGTAATTTATTACTAATTTTACATTAACAAAAAGTTATTTAATAATAATAAATTTTAATATATATTATTGATTTTTAAGAAATAATTAAAAATTATATATATAATAAAATTAAATATATTTATTTTATTTTTCAATTCAAAAATAAATAAATAAATGCAGGTTAACAAATAATCTAAATTTATATTACTACACATCCAAATATTTCCTGTTATTCATTTTTTTTTATTAATTTTGAAATAATAAAAAACCATAAGGTAAATAACTTTACACGGCTACAAATCCATGGGCAAGTATATGAATTTTTGAATAAACGACATTGAGTTACACGGCATTTAAAATAAATAAAATTTAAATATACAAAGACTTAGAAATTAATTTATTAAAAGTAAATAATAACACGGTCTTTTAATTGTTTTAAGTTTTTCATTATTTTTAAAATTTAGCTGGAAATTTAAAATTATAGATTTTAATGGTTAAAATTCAATTTTTAAAATATTTGTTATATTATAGATTTTTTTAATTCTTTAAAATTATAATTATGGTGATTGAGAATTTTTTTTAAGTTTATTTTTACCATAAAAAATAAAATATTAAGAATACTAATTAATCTTTTATCTTAATAAATTATATAATTTTTAAAAGAGATTAATCATTGTAATGATCATTTAAATAATGTAAAATTATAATTTAAATAATGTAAAATCATAATTTCATTAACCACAATTTTATTATTATATTTTAATAATAATTCAAAAGAAAAACAATTAGAATACCCCTTTATTTATTTGAGTTTAGAAAGTCATCCATTTAAACATAATAATTGGTTTACACAAACGTCAATAAGTCTTTTATGGGTGTCAATGTTGACATAAATTTGTTTACGGTGTTGATGGACAACTATATTTTATCCATAAACAATAAGTGGATTTATTTGCCTTCGGCGGAGGATGGCAGCAATTTACAAATTTACAGTACAAACGATTCCATTATTATGGAATGTAAGATGTTTCCTTTCAACAGCATGGAATTACAAAAGCTGTGAAACGCCTTCTTTCAGAAATACTTGAGAGATGATCGCGTAAGACTTCTGAGTAAGATGAATGGAGTCGAAGAACACATATTTTGAAGCATCACTACATGTAAACGGTGTGGCCTCGTTGCACAGATACCCGAATTCGATGGTACCAGTGCCACAGCAAGCTTTTCCCGTCACTTCAAACCCTGCAAATTAACACTGCAAATTAACACACTCCAATTAAATGAGAAAACTGATTTCATATTTTTTTATGTACCTTAATCCTTATAGAATTTTTAAATTTCAAATAATTAACCTATATAATTATTTAATAAATTAAAAACAATTATATATTATATATTTTTCATTTTAAATGAGAATTTATCATTTATTATTATTATTATTATTATCTAATTTTAATGTCATGCAGTAATTTGATTAACATACTTATTTCACTGCTAAAGTTACTAAGACATATATATTCTTATTTTTTGATTTTAAACATATTACAAAAATTTTAAACTTATAACCTTTTAAAATTAAACACATATTTTTAACCACCAAACCTACTCTATCTATATCTATCTATCTATATATATATATATTAATATTTATTAACTTGATAATGGAATAAAACACTTTTACATTTAAAATATTTATCCACCAAAACCATTATTATCCATTATTTTACCCTCTCCTCTTATTACATCAGATCGAAAGTTAAAAATAAATCTATATTAACATCGACCATGTTCTTACACCAACCATGTTATATGAAAATTGCAACATAAGGGAAGAATATAGCTTCACTATACCTACCATATTTAGCTGGATCTTTTATAGCGTCTAAAACAATGTCGTAATATTTGAGAGAAACAATTTTCAGTCCAGGAAGCTTAGCTTTCGATCCATCAATGGCCGATATGATTTTTTCATTAAATTCAGCTGCGGCCTCGTTCACTTTCTCTGCGCACTCTCCTACTTTGATATGCAGAGTTTTTTCAAAGGGTAGACAACCTAAAGGAGGTAGGTTTATTATCCCAATCCTACGCACATCCAAACTGTACAGATCCTGCAACAATAATTGAGATACATGTATATTAAATATTTGTTGACAAATTCTTAGGTTACATAAAGATGAGTGAGAATATTCAAACCTCAATATATCCAGATAATGTGCGCAATAGAAAATCTACGTATTGGGAACGTAGATTGGGAAACTGTAAAGTGAGATGGGCGAATTGGTTCCAGGAAATAATTGCCAATGAAGTCATTAGTGCCAATGCTGATAAACGCCACTGCTGTATTCAACAACATGGCAGCCTTCTCTATACCTCCCACCAGCGTGGCCACCCGAGTTCGATATTCCTTGAAATATTCGATTTCTTTCCACATTGGAATCACAGACTGCACAATTCAGATCGGCCAGTAATAATTAGACAGTTTCGACATCTACTATCTCGTCTACTAACATGATAGCAGATCTAATAACATGATGAATACAGAATATTTGAATGACAATATCTTATATAATTTATTGGATTTAACAATTGATCTATAAAATTGGTTCGAAGGTTGAGAAAATTTGTTCATATTAATAAATCATATTCGATAATTCCAAACAAAGATTTAATTAATATTTTTAAATGATGGATCTGGAAAATAATTTACATGTAAATACAGAAATCTTTACACATACAAAAACATAGACATTCCACACTCAAATATTAATGCAAATAATTTCATTTCATTTAATTGCAAATAATTTCATGATGAAGGTTTTATGTTGAGTGAGTGAATCATTATTACTAAAGTGGCAGCGGTGAGATTGTCTAATCCGGTCCCCGATGAGGAGAAACTGACGCCTGTGATCAATTCATGCTCTTGAAGGTTCGGATCAAGATATGCTGGCAGCAGTTCTTTGATGCCAAGCCCTGCAACTATATATTCATTTGAACACCAAAACTACTTATAATTTAGATATCCGTAACAATAAAAAAAGAAAATTAGTCGTCTGCCCCATTACTCATTACTAACTAACATTGTGCTTACCCAAATAGTCTGGAAGAATTTTTCCATCGGAGAATCTCCCAGTGGGTTTGCCTCCCACGAAATTTCTTCCATAGGGATGGAAATTACTCTTGATTAGCGTGGGAATGTGGTTGTTGTTTCCGGTATCTCCATAAGAGTCTCCGAAAAACAATACTGCAACAACATTCTGTGCCTCAGCGTCAGCAGTTTTCCCAGTTGTGCAGACCGGTAACAAGAAAGCCTGAAACGCGAATGCCCACACCGATAATTGAATTGCAGACATGGAGAAACTGTTCAAACAAATAATTTAACGCAGTCACATGCATAACTCTCTCTGGCATGGAATCCCTTACGGCAGGGCTCAGCTATATCATGTGTGCCGGGTCAAAACATCCGATGTGAGGCACCATGCAATGGATGCGTGGTCCTCCTGAATTCAATGTTAAAGATCACATTCGCCATCACAAATTGAAGCTTACAACAACCTGATAAAACTTTGTGAGACATTTCGCAATCTCGATTAATATCCCCGTCACTTATACCTAATTTCTAGAACATGGCCAGAATTTCTATAACATGGTATAATCCTTACTAGGTATAATTTCTAGAACATGGCCAGAATTTCTATAACATGGTATAATCCTTACTGGATATAATTTCTAGAACATGGCCAGAATTTCAACCGTCGTGCGCCATCGTCAATTATGGTTCACCATAATCCTTTGGGGGTATAATATGATTAGGTTGAATCCAATTATTTTTAAACTATCATTAAAGAGGGTCTAATGTGTATTGGGAGAAATATTCTTTCAATATGAAAATTATGAAAATTAATCATGGGTAACTATGGTTAACCATGATTAAATAACACATTGTGACAAAGGTTTTCTCCATATAAAAATCAACCATCCACATATGTAGTTAGCTATGTTTTTTTTAGAGTTTATAATATTTATCTAATAATTTATATAATTTGGATTTACAATATTTTTTTTAAAATTTATTTATGTATATAATTTAGATTTACAATATAAATCTTTATTTATCTTAAAATCTATTTTTATTATTATTTACTAATTAATTTTATTATTATTATCCATAAATATTATGGATTTTCAATTATGAATTTTCAATTCAGATATATTAAATTTATAATATAATATAAATTATATTTATTAATGTGATTGTACTCATATATTTATGGATAATTATGTAATAGATATAAATGGATAATTATGAAATGAAAATTTTATTGGAAATTTCTACTTAATCTTAGTCTGCATGAGGCCATTACGCCATCGTATACCGTCCGACCACCGATATTGATTGAAACGTGCAGCGTTACCCTCAAAATTGCTTCAACTTTATTGTCCACACATTCACGACACACCGTAACTTGGAAATAGCATCCAGCTGTGTGAATGCAACATCAATAAAAGTTAACGAAAGCTGAAAATGAACCGTACTATTTGCAACCTCTCATAACGGCTCAATAATTCGTCGTTTTCATCATCTAAATATTTTGGTGTTTGATGGGACTTTAATATTCGGGCATCGGAAAGTCTTATTAAAGATAATTCTTTTTAATATATGTGGTTGTACATTTTAGCTATATCCTAAAATTTAGTTTTCATATCTTTTCTTGCATTTATAATATATAATATATGATTTAATTTCTAAATAATTTTTTATTTATTTATTTATTTATTTATTTATTATTATTATTATGATGGTGGTGGATCTGTGATTAAAAAAATTCTGAAACGCAAGAAATCAATTTGAAGGGAAATTAAATTAGTGTAATATATGGCAGGATTAAAAAAACTTAAATAATATTAAATTGAATTAGTAATCAGAAAATAATTACTTTTGAAAGCCGGTAAATAATATATTTATATATATATATATATATATAGTGGAATTAGTTTTATTGGAAATATTAAAGTTGATATTTATAAAATGTGGAATAGTGGATTTCAGAATATGTGTTTTATTTTTTTTTATAGGTGCTAAAAAATTTAATTATGTTAAAGGAAATTTAATTATGTTAAAGGTTATTGTGGTTGAATTGTTTTTGTTAGTTAAAATTTAATTTAAATAAATTAAAAAAATAATAATAAATAAATTTGATTTATTAAATATTATAAAGAAATTTAAAATATTTTTAAATAAAATGTTTAATTGATTATAAACATATTTTAAATTTGGTTAAATAAAATATTTGATTAAATATGTTTTTGTGGGTTATTTTAAAAACACTATTGACATTAGGAAGTTTAGAAGTTATAGGTTCAATTTTCTCAACACATTCGGGGTTAGGTTTTATGGTTGAGCAGGCAAGAAGTGATCCCTTCGAGTGGGTTTGCCTGGTACAAATATTCCATGAACCAAGTGGTCACTCATCTTTAGTGTTGTCGAACCACATAGAAAAACGCCTTGAGGGTTTGCTCAATTAGTTGAGTCCTTGTCCTTGTAGTTAAAACACCTTTGTTATTGTGAGTTGTTATTGTGAAGTCATGAGTTCAATTCTATCAATGCTCTTAGAGTCAAACTATAAAAAAAACATATTAATTAATTACATAGTATATTTATAATCTGATAAAAATATATTAGATGAAAATTTTCAAAATATATTATATATTTAAAAAATATAACAATATTAGGAAAAGAATATAAATTTTTATAATAGTATGATAAAAACATATTATTAATAACCATGTCTAATATTATTAAAAGATTATAGTTATATATAAATTAAAACTTATATAAAAAAGTACTTAAAATAGAATTATGATTTTTGTTTTTTAAACCTAAAATTTAAAATATGTTAGTGTACCCTTTTATATTATCATACATAAATTTTTATAATAATATAATAAAACATATTATTACTAACCATATTTAATACTAATCATCATTATATATAAATTAAAATTTATATAAAAAACAATCCAAAATATAAATAAGATTTTTGTTTTCTAAACATAAAATTTAAAATATGTTAATGGAACCTTTTCTATTATCAATAATTGAATGGAAGAAAATATATTAAATTTAAAACTATGATGGTTAATCTCATTTTATATTTAGAGATTTTTTTTTGGTAAATCAAGATGTTTTTATTAAATCAAAAGAGATTGCATTGTTACATATAATTTCTCAAAATTTTTAGGGTCTCATTCTTATCATATTTATGGGCCAAAAGATAACATCTAAAATAGATAGCAAGTTGCCAACTCAATCTTCTTAAGCAAAGAGAAAATGCCCAATGAAAACTTAAAATTAAGAGAAAATGCCCAATAAAAACATAAAAATTTTAAAACCAAAATACATCCCACAACCATTAGGGATCAGAAGAGTTGACTCTATTAGGGTTCTTTGGTCTAACACTAGGTGATGCAAGAGATCTAAAATGGAAGGGAAAACGCCGTTTTAGAGAAAAACCCACAATTTTTTTTGTTGCCCGTTGCAACCAAACCCTAATTCAATTTTCATTAATATTTATTAACTTAATATTAATAAAACACTTTTACATTTAAAATATTTATCCACCAAAACCATTATTATCCATTATTTTACCCTTTCCTCTTATTACATCAGATCGAGAGTTAAAAATAAATATATATTAACATCGAGCATGTTCTTACACCAACCATGTTAAATGAAATTGCAACATAAGGGAAGAATATAGCTTCTATACCTACCATATTTAGCTGGATCTTTTATAGCGTCGAAAACAATGTCGTAATATTTGAGAGAAACAATTTTCAGTCCAGGAAGGTTAGCTTTTGATCCATCAATGGCCGATATGAGTTTTTCATTAAATTCAGCTGCGGCCTTGTTCACTTTCTCTGCGCACTCTCCTCCTACTTTGATATGCTGAGTTTTGTCAAAGGGTAGACAACCTAAAGGAGGTAGGTTTATTATCCCAATCCTACGCACATCCAAACTGTACAGATCCTGCAACAATAATCGAGATACATATATATTAAAATATTTGTTGACAATTTCTTAGGTTACATAAAGTTGAGTGAGAATATTCAAACCTCAATATATCCAGATAATGTACGCAATAGAAAATCTACGTATTGGGAAACTGTAAAGTGCGATGGACGAATTGGTTCCAGAAAATAATTTGCAATGAAGTCATTAGTGCCAATGCTGATAAACGCCACTGCTGTATTCAACAACATGGCAGCCTTCTCTATACCTCCCACCAGCGTGGCCACCCGACTTCGATATTCCTTGAAATATTCGATTTCTTTCCACATTGGAATCACAGACTACACAATTCAGATCGGCCAGTAATAATTAGACAGTTTCGACATCTACTATCTCGTCTACTAACATGATAGCAGATCTAATAACATGATGAATACAGAATATTTGAATGACAATATCTTATATAATTTATTGGATTTAACAATTGATCTATAAAATTGGTTTGAAGGTTGAGAAAATTTGTTCATATTAATAAATCATATTGGATAATTCCAAACAAATATTTAATTAATATTTTTATATGATGGATCTGGAAAATAATTTACATGTAAATACAGAAATCTTTACACATACAAAAACATAGACATTCCACACTCAAATATTAATGCAAATAATTTCATTTCATTTAATTGCAAATAATTTCATGATGAAGGTTTTATGTTGAGTGAGTGAGCCATTATTACTAAAGTGGCAGCGGTGAGATTGTCTAATCCGGTCCCCGATGAGGAGAAACTGACGCCTGTGATCAATTCATGTTCTTGAAGCTTCGGATCAAGATATGCAGACAGCAGCTCTTTGATGCCAAGCCCTGCAACTATATATTCATTTGAACACCAAACACAACGTATAATTTAGATATCTGTAACAATAAAGAAAAATAGTCGCCTGCCCAATTACTAACTAACTAACATTGTGCTTACCTAAGTAGTCTGGAAGAATCTTTCCATCGGAGAATCTCCCAGTGGGATTGCCTCCCACGAAATTTCTTCCATAGGGATTAGCGTGGGAACGTGGTTGTTGTTTCCGGGATCTCCATAAGAGTCTCCGAAAAACAATACTGCTCCAACATTCTGTGCCTCAGCGTCAGCAGTCTTCCAAGTTGTGCAGACCGCTAACAAGAAAGCCTGAAACGCGAATGCCCACACCGATAATTGAATTGCCGACATGGCGAAACTGTTCAAACAAATAATTTAACGCAGTCACATGCATAACTCTCTCTGGCATGGAATCCCTTACGGCAGGGCTCAGCTATATCATGTGTGCCGGGTCAAATCATCCGACGTGAGGCACCATGCAATGGATGCGTGGTCCTCCTGAATTCAATGTTAAAGATCACATTCGCCATCACAAATTGAAGCTTACAACAACCTAGTAAAACTTTGTGAGACATTTCGCAATCTCGATTAATATCCCTCTCACTTATACCTAATTTCTAGAACATGGCCAGAATTTCTATAACATGGTATAATCCTTACTGGATATTTCTAGAACATGGCCAGAATTTCTATAACATGGTATAATCCTTACTAGATATAATTTCTAGAACATGGCCAGAATTTCTATAACATGGTATAATCCTTACTAGATATAATTTCTAGAACATGGCCAGAATTTCAACCGTCGTGCACATTTCTAGAACATGGCCAGAATTTCAACCTTCGTGCGCCATCGTCAATTATGGTTCATCATAATCCTTTGGGGTATAATATGATTAGCTTGAGACCAATTATTTTTAAACCATCATTAAGGTATTAAGGTCTAATGTGTATGAGGGTATTTTAATATGAAAATTAATCATGGGTAAGTATGATCAACCATGGTTAAATAGCACATTGTGACAAAGATTGTCTCCATATGAAAATAATTTCTTTTGAGGTTTATAATATTTATCTAATGATTGGTATAATTTGGATTTACAATATTTTTTTAAAAGTTTATTTATGTATATAATTTAGATTTATCATATTTATCTAAATCTTCATTTATCTTAAAATTTATTTTATTATTATTTACTAATTAATTTTATTATTATTATCTATAAACATTATAGATTTTCAATTCAAATATATTAAATTTATAATATAATATAAATTATATTTATTAATGTGATTGTACTCTAATATTTATGGATAATTATGTAATAGATATAAATAGATAATTATGTAATAAAAATTTTATTGGAAATTTCTACTTAAGCTTAGTCTGCATGAGGCCATTACGCCAACGTATAACGTCCGACCACCGATATTGATACGAAAGCTGAAAATGAACTGTACTATTTTCAACCTCTCATAACGGCTAAATAATTCGTCGTTTTCATCATCTAAATATTTTGGTGTTTGATGGGACTTTAATATATGTGGTTGTACGTTTTAACTATATCCTCAAATTTAGTTTTCATATCTTTTCTTGCATTTATAATATATATGATTTAATTTCTAAATCAATTGTTGTTTTTTTTTTTAATTTTAATTACGATGGATCTGTGAGTAAAAAAATTCTGAAACGCAAGAGATCAATTTGAAGGGAAATTAAATTAGTGTAATATACGGCAGGATTATAACAACCTTAAATGATATTGAGTTGAATTAGTAATCAGAAAATAATTGAAATTAAATTAGTGTAATATACGGCAGGATTATAACAACCTTAAATGATATTGAGTTGAATTAGTAATCAGAAAATAATTACTTCTGAAGGCGGGTAAATAATATATATTTATATATATAGTGGAATTAGTTTTATTGGAAATATTAAACTTGATATTTATAAAATGTGGAATAGTGGGTTTTAGAACATGTGTTTTATTTTTATTTTTATTTTTTTTTATAGGTGTTAAAAATTTTAATTATGTTAAAGGTTATTGTGGTTCAATTTGTTTTTTAGTTAAAATTTAATTTAAATAAATTAAAAAACATAATAATAAATAAATTTGATTTATTAAATATTATAAAGAAATTTAAAATATTTTTAAATAAAACGTTTAATTGATTATAAACAAATTTTAGATTTAGTTAAATATTGGGAAGTTGAGAAGTTATAGGTTCAATTTTCTCAACACACTTTGGGTTAGGCTCTATGGTTGAGTGGGCAAGAAGTGATCCCTTCAAGTGGGTTTTCCTGGTACAAATATCTCTTCGAGTGGGTTTGCCTGGTACAAATATTCCATGAACGAAGTGGTCACTCATCTTTAGTGTTGGCGAACCACATAGAAAAAAGCCTTGAGGGTTTGCTCAATTAGTTGAGTCCTTGTCCTTGTAGTTAAAACACCTTTGTTATTGTGAGTTGTTATTGTGAAGTCATGAGTTCAATTCTATCACTGCTCTTAGAGTCAAACTATAAAAAAAACATATTAATTAATTACATAGTATATTTATAATCTGATAAAAATATATTAGATGAAATTTTTCAAAGTATATTATATATTTAAAAAATATAACAATATTAAAAAATACATAAATTTTTATAATAATATGATAAAAACATATTATTAATAAGCATGTTTTAGAGGGAAAAACGAGCGATGGCGGTTGTTCGTGAGTTTAGGGTTTCAGAAGGTCCGCTCTGTGCCGCCGCGGCCCCCAAAGATCTGCTTTGCTTTGAAACGGCTAGATGCCTGACCGCTGGATCCTCAGAGCTCGATGCTACCCTCTGGTTCTGGCCCGGATCCTCTGCTGGAAAGGAGTTTCATGACTCGAACCACAGCAAACAGAGACCGGAGCGTTTTCCCTCCTTCTGGGCACAGGTCGATTTTCTCAGGGCGGCTCTAGAAATCTTTTCCCATCGTCCTGGGTTTTTTGTTCCAAAACAACCGGTCCTTACCCAGTCTCGGTTTGATGCGCCCTCCTCCGCGAATGCCTTGCCCAGGCCAGGCAGATCTGTCTGCGTCTATGGAAAAAAGAGTCGGTTACCTGTTCCCCTGCCCCGTTTTGGTATGCCATGGATCCGATCTGTCGATTTATGGCAGGTTTTAAATGGTTTGGCTGAAGATCAAGTACGGGGTGGGAGACTGGGCCTGGCCTCCCGGTGGCTTGAGGTTTCTCTGCTCTCTGTAGCGCAGATTTGGGCAGTTACCATCTCGGCAGCGGAAAAATTAAAGATCCGGACTCCCCTTTCCAAGATCCCTATTAGTCGAGGGATCCAGGTCCCCCTGTCTCATACAGGTCCTCCAGATACTTCAAATGCATGCAGGAGGATCGATCAAGACAAGCCTGCTCCCCTTCTTGTGCTGGAAAATCAACAAGTCGAAGGAGCTAGGAAAAAAACAAAATTAGCAATAAAGGATTCTGGTCTAGAAGTGATCCAAATTTTCATCAGAACCCTGTCAGGGAATACAATCTGCATGCAAATAAGAACAGGAATGCTGATAAAAAATTTAAAGGACGAAATTCAAGAATCTTTAGGCATATCAGCAGTTTTGCTGAGCTTGGTCTATGTAGGACACATTTTACAGGAAAAATATACAGTGCAGCATTATGGAATAGTGAGAGATTCAACAATTTTTCTGAATATGAGGCTGAGAGGAGGAAGCTTTGGATCTAGCTCAAAAGGCATAGGTTCGTTCAAGGATGCTGTCAAAGGAAAAGGGGAAGCCACCAATAAGCCAACACTATCACAAGATCTGCCTGGTCCTTATATAGTGGAGCAAAGTAAGTAGAATCCAGTACTGATAATCGATAGGCCGGAGGTAAACAACTTTCATGCTGATTTATCTTCTTTGGCCATAATTTGTAGATTCAATGGCTTTTGGCCGAAAACATATGCTTTACGGCATTGGATCTATACCACATGGACACAAAATTGTGAAATCCTCTTATGCTCCAAAGGTTTTTTTATTGTAAAATTCGACTCAGTGGAGGAAAAAGACCATGTCCTCCAACAGGGGCCATGGTTCTGGGGCAATGCAGGGCTCTTTACGACCCCCTGGTTTCCGGGTTTTGACCCCTCCTCTATGGTGGTCTCCAAAATGCCGGTCTGGGTCAGGCTACATAATCTCCCGCTTCACTTTTGGCTCCCCAAAGTTTTCGAAGCAATGGGGAATGCAATAGGTAAATACATCAAGCAAGACACCGAAAGAATTGCTAGATGCATTCATACTTTTGCAAGAATCTGTGTCGAAGTTGACCTCAGTCAAGGGCTTCCTGACAGCATCATCTTGATCCATAACAACTCCCAGTGGAAACAACCACTAGATTACGAAAACACGGCTTTCAGATGCCGAGGCTGTCAACAGACAGGTCATCTCCGTAATAACTGTCCTCAAGCCAAAAGGGAAAACAGAAGGAACAAGAAACAAGCAAAAAAACCAAGAGGCTGGCAACACACAGAGAACCCAGAAGAAGAAACAGAAGACGAGGAGGCAGACAACCCTCCACCTGAACATGACGATGATCCAATTGGGGGTGAAGCCGCGGCTGCCTCTCCCATAGCACCTAGTCAAGTTCACATGATGCCAGAATCAGAGACTTTGGCAGCTCAGGGAATGTTGGCCTCTTTGTCGAAGAAAAATCCAGTTCTTGAAGACACTAGCGGGCCCAAAAGACACCACTCTCCAGAACACTCTGATTCAAATAAGGACATGCCTCGTACTGTGGAGGATTCCTCTCTAGTCCTTTTTTCATCCTCTCCAACCCAAGGAGAATGGCGAAAGGTTGAGAAGAAAAAGGGGAGAAAATCATAATCTCCCTCCCTCATTGTATTAGGCAAAAACTGTTATTGTCGTTGCTACTTGTACATAGTTGTAGTCAAATCTTCTTGCTACTATCCGGAAGGCTGCTAGCCTCTTTATGCATATACTTAGGCATCTACAGAATGTAATTTCTTAAGATCTAATAGAAATTACGACTTTTTCTACGGAAAAAAAAATAACCATGTTTAATATTATTAAAAGGTTATCATTATATATATATATATTAAAATTTATATAAAAAAGTACTTAAAATAGAATTATGATTTTTGTTTTTTAAACATAAAATTTAAAAGAGGTTAGTGTACCCTTTTATATTATCATACATAAATTTTTATAATAATATAATAAAACATATTATTAATAACTATGTTTAATACTATTAAAAAGTTATCATAATTATATATAAATTAAAATTTATATAAAAAACAATCCAAAATATAATTAAGATTTTTGTTTTTCAAATATAAAGATTTTTGTTTTTTAAACATAAATTTTAAAATATGTTAATGGAACCTTTTATATTATCATTAATTGAATGGAAGAAAATATATTAAATTTGAAATTATGATGGTTAATCTCATTTTATATTTAGAGATATTTTTTTGGTAAATCAAGATGTTTTTATAAAATCAAAAGAGATTGCATTGTTACATATAATTTCTCAAAAAAATTTCGGTCTCATTCTTATCATATTTATGGGCCAAAAGATAAAATCTAAAATAGATAGCAAGTTGCCAACACAATCTTCTTAAGCAAAGAGAATATGACCAGTGAAAACATAAAAATTTTAAGACCAAAATACATCCCACAACCATTAGGGATCAGAAGAGTTGACTGGATTAGGGTTCTTTGGTATAACACTAGGTGATGCAAGAGATGTGAAATGGGAGGGAAAACGCCATTTTAGAGAAAAACCCACAATTTTTTTGTTGCACATTGCAACCAAACCATAATTCAATTTGACGAATCGTCGGCACCATTAGAAAGCTCTCATCAGGTACTATAATGGGTCTCTCTTAGTTTTTGATGATTTGACACTTCACCTGGAAGCCATTTTTCCAAGAAGGGTCACTACGTCAACTCTTAAAATCAATTTTTTTCATATGCGACGCTTGTACTTTGGGGACCACCTTCCCTTGGTGATTGTCATCTCACGTGTCAATTTTTGTCATGAGAAACCATAATTTTCTCATGCTTTCATGGTCCCCACCGGGCCTATTCTGTGTGGCAACATCATTGAGTCACCCTTGTTCAAAGCATCTGCGATGAGTCACCTTTGCATCCATGGAGTCTATTGCACGTCTCATTGTATCATGTCACAATATTCCATCCATATTTGCATACTATTCATCCCATGTTACCCATTTTGTCCTTCAGTCATACTGTCCACCATCCCCTCTGGAGTCGAGTCAGTCGCTGCTAGGTCAACCATGCACTTTATGCTCTGATAAGGGAAGTCATCTGTTTGTCCCTCAGTCCCATTTTTACCATTTTCCCTAGTTTCAATCCATCAGTCACATTACTATTCCCCTTGTGCCTTAGTTGAGGATCCTCATTTCCTCACCTAAGACGGGCCCTATTATGTCAACATCAACACATCTATTCCAGAAGAACGGCCTAGAGGGCGGTGTAGCTTGGTTCCATCTTCCACTCTCGTTCGGTGCCTTCAATCAAGAAAAGGGAATCATCATTTCCCTTTGACTTGGTTGTTTCATGCTCGTGATTTGTACACTTGATGGTCCAGTGAGGCAGCAGATTATACTAGTGATTCCTAGGTGTGTGTGATGTTTCAAACCTCATGAGGGGGTGGCCCTTCAGGTAACCCCCCACATGCCCGAATGCCTTCCTATTATGCTACAACCTCGGATGCAATTCCACATATTTGATGGGTTCGGTTCATCGTGCTTGCAGCGTTCATAGCATGCATGTCTCCTTCAGATGATCCATTCAGTTTTGCAGAGCTCTTTCCTATTCAACAGGGCTTCTTTGGTTGTTTTACCCTCCCTCCCACCCATTTTTTGAGGGAAGGGCTATTATATCACATGTACTCATATGTTATTGTATTCAGCCCCGAATCATGTTTTTTCTAGGTGCATTATGTATATGGGACACATTGTATTATTTTTTGGCTCATTTGTGTTAGCATGTCATTTGCCATTCAACATATATTTTCTTGCTCAATTTTATGTTTTTCGGTGCATCATTATTTTTGTACTAAGTTACCTCGACGGGTATAGGTATGCCTCCTCGACCTCACTGAGATCCAATACCACAACATAAAAGGAGACTTGCATTGGTCTCGCCCCCTCTATCACTATCCTCTTTTGCTTAAGCTCCATTGGTCTCTCTCTCTCTCTCTCTGACTCCACTTCATTGTATAGTGATTGTCTCCTTACAACGTACTTTGGTCATATGTTTTGCCCCTAACACTCGAATGTTTGGGGGAAATATGTTATCATAAAAAATTGGTCATCTAGCCATAATTTACTAGATGGATCGAAGTACACCAAGTAGAGCCAATTTTACCATAGTAAAATTGCTTTCACTATGAGAAATTACTTAATAAACCACATTTGTTAAGTCATTTATAATTAAATCCATGAAGAATAATTAAATAAATCACCATTTATTTAATTATCTTCTAGGAATAATTAATAAAACCATTGTCTAATTAATATTCCTTGTCACATTTGACCCAATTATGAGAAATAAATAGATAGACCATTAATTATCTTATTTTTCTTTAGGAATAATTAATTAATCACTAATTAGTTATTATTCCTTGTTTGGTTTGACCAAATCAGTTAGGAATAATTAAATAAATCATTATTTGTTTATTATTCCCTAACCATATTTCTTGAGATGATAAATAAATAATTTATTTATTTACTATTTCTAAATAAAATTTTAAATACTTTTTCCCTCTAACCAAATATAATAAAATATTCCAAATTATTTAAAAATAAAAAAATTATCATTTGCAGTAGTCATTTATCTTTTTCTGGTATTTTCATATTCATTATATAAACGACTTATTTAGTAGTTTATATTCATTTAATTTAATTTCATTCATAATCATTATAAACGACTAATTTAGTCATATATTCGTTTTATTTGTGTTCATCATTAATTAATATAAACTACTACTTTAGTAGTTTTAGATTGATTTTATGTGTTTATTATTAATCACCATAAATTAATTAGTATGATATTGCGACTATGTTTTAAGAAAATGTCATACAATGTGCATGCTTATCTAATATGATAACGCAAAGTTACATATGTTAATTACAAGGGTGAATAATATCAAGTGCAAATAAAAATAATTTCAACAATATAAATTTTATTATATAAAATATCAAGAATTACAATATGAGTTTCCAACTTAATATGGGTTGGACTACAATTTACACATGAACTATTGTTTCATCATTTCAAAACATTATCGCTGTGTTGCCAAAGCATTGCAAGTGAATTCACCAACTCTGAAGGCTTGACCATCAGTCTCTATGAGTGTGTCTTATGCAAGATATTGGCTCTAAGGGTATCACTAGATAGATTCTCTTCTCTCTCTCATTTTTCATTTGTCGCTCCAGTGTTATTTTTCTCCTCTTTTTTCAGTTATTTCTTTTTACCATTAATATTGAGTTCCTCTCCTAAAAATGAAAGAAGATACAATGCAAAGTATAAGACATGAAAGACGATGAATACTTGAATATAAAATAAAGTAAACTATAAAATATTTTTATGACATATGCCTCAACATTCAATAGTGGCCACTATGTGGCTAGATGACCTGTATGAACAAAGCAAATAAAATGTCACCATATAAAATGGAATTGGAGGGGGATTCATGATGCATGCTAGGATTTTTTGTGTGTGCACAAATCATATTGCTCACTTCTAATTCTATCAAAAACAAAGAGTATGCACAATGACATGCAGTGACATGTGGGTGTCTATTTGACTCAATGATATGTTTGATTTTTTAACCCATTCCAATCCTACGACAATGAAATTAAGAGAGACAAGGATACAAGAAAGACTATTAATAAATGATATTAGAGACTTTAGAATGCAACTCAATTGTGCCTAAGTGTAACGATAAGTATTTGCAGCTTCCTAGTCACCAATGAGAATCAAATCACATTATGAAAAATTGTGCATTATGATAATTGGTTGCACCTGCACTAATCCTCTATAGGAGTCCCTTGTCTTTCTTATAGATATAATTTTAGAAACAATCTTACTCCTGCAATTCTTCCCTATATGGATCTTATTTGTCCCCCCTATTGATAGTTATTTTTTAAGGCAACATAATTGAACTCTCTAATTGCATCATCGCCTTTCAAAACAATGCTTGAGTATTTCCGAGTGATTTTTGAACTAGTCTCTACTCAGGTCCATGAAATCCTTGATTTGTCTCCATCGCACAAACCTCTGTTCATAATAAAATTATAAATCCCACATCTGCATTTCTCGTCCCCAACATTCCAATTTTTTACTGTGAAATACTTTATCATTGCTCCCTCGGTGCAATAGAGATCCACTATTGTGGCATGGAGATGATTGGTGTCATAAAATGGTACAATTCATCCTTTAATATATGTCACGAAACTCGTCTCACCTCACATAACTCCTCTCATCTACAAAAATTAGAGTCCTCTGAAATGCCTGGCCTCCATCTCATTCATCCCGAAATAAGTGGATATTTCCATGGGTGACAAAGTGTTCTTGGAGATTTAATAGAAGGAGGTATAACAAAAAAAATAAAAATACAATGCAACATAATAGTTATCAGCAGGAGAAACAACCCTGCCAAGCTACTTCCTAACTAGATAAAGATACTCCCAAATTACCTCATATAACGAAAAAAAGATAACCTCAACTATCTATAGAGTCTATCTATGCATGGTAGAAATGAAAACACTATCGAAAACAACATTTACAACAACGTTGGTCAATCTCTTCTTCTAGTCAAGGGCATGCCCAACTTTTGAAAAGTATCAAGCAAGTCAAGGTCCACCTCATCTAGTTTCCTCTTCTTCTTCTACTCTCTCTTTTTAGGTTCAAAATAATACCAAAGGCCTTCGAAATTGATGGTTGGGTAAAAGTTATCAGACCATTGAGTTATTTCATTTTTCATCATTGTCTGTAAAAATTGAATCTAAATTGCAAAGGTCGTTGAGATTCCTTCTTTTTAGCTAAAATTAACCTAAGCTTTGGAGAGTTGTAATGTTTAGTGGATCTAAGTATATTCTACTTAAAATATAGTAACATGGTTTAAAAATGTAGGCATTGAGATCAAAATCTAAGGATGAAACAAAAAAGATTTTATGTTCACGATTATAAGAAATTTTAATTTCATGTAACAAATTTTGAGGAAGGTCTAGCATTTGCATCCTACCAGAAAATGTTCTTGCATCACTTGAGCCCTTTTAATTTGGGCATGGTAGAGTCCATTACACAAGCAATCAACCACTAGAAAAAATGTGAAAAGAAAAAATAAAATTTCATGCATTCTGACCCTAGAAATGTTAGGCAGGATCAAACTGATATGAGTGAATTTACAAGAGCTGTGAAACCCCTTCTTTCAGAAATACTTGAGAGATGATTGCGTAAGACTTCTGAGTAAGATGAATTGAATCAAAGAATACATATTTTGAACCATCGATACATGTAAACGGTGTCGCCTCGTTGCACAAATACCCAAATTCGATGGTGCCAATGCCACAACAAGCTTTTTCGGTCACTTTAAACCCTGCAAAAATTAACACACAAATTAAATGAGAAAACTGATTTCATATTTTTTTGATGTACCTTAATCCATATAGAATTTTTAAATTTCAAATAATTAACCTGCACATTAAGCCCCGAGGGATAGCTCAAATGGTCGAGTTCTCGTTGATAGTACTCTCCCGGTTTGGGAGGTCACGGGGTCAAATCTCCTCGACGCCCTCGGGGTTAGGCCTGATGGCCGTGCTTCTCTACGTGGACGTAGCGGCCCACCTCCGGTGCCCCGTGAACCACACGGTAAAAAAAAAAAAAAAAAAAAAAAAAAAAAAAAATTTACCTGCACATTTATTTAATAAATTAAAAACAATTATATATTATATATTTTTCATTTTAAGTGAGAATTTATCATTTATTATTATTATTATTATCTAATTATTTTTTTTATTATTATTATTATTTGAGTGTGACATATATATATTCTATTTTTTGGTTTTAAACCTATTACGAAAATTTTAAACTTATAACCTTTTAAAATTAAACACATACTTTTAACCACTAATATATACATTAATATTTATTAACTTGATAATTGAATAAAACACTTTTACATTTAAAATATTTATCCACCAAAACCATTATTATCTATTATTTTACCCTTTCCTCTTATTACATCAGATCGAGAGTTAAAAATAAATCTATATTAACATCGAGCATGTTCTTACACCAACCATGTTATATGAAAATTGCAACATAAGGGAAGAATATAGCTTCACTATACCTACCATATTTAGCTGGATCTTTTATAGCGTCGAAAACAATGTCGTAATATTTGAGAGAAACAATTTTCAGTCCAGGAAGCTTAGCTTTCGATCCATCAATGGTAGATATGAGCTGTTGGGTATTTTTAATGGGGAAAATACCAAAACCAAGATTCAAACTAAACACAGAGGCAATGCTCTGTTTTACCTCCACAGGATTTTTATACACAGACAGCTTAAAAAAAAATTCACTGAGTAACAGAGGATTTCACCACCATAAAAGATTTCTATTCATTAAAACAAAAAGAAACTAATACATCCTCTTTTTCTGAGAGGGATTTACCACTGTAAAATCATTTTCATATTCACTGCTGTGAAAAACAACTTACTGCTGTAACAAAAGTTTACATGAGCTTACTGCTGTAAAACAAAATTTACATTCACTGGTGTGTAAAACAACTTACGCTCCACCATTTTCTTTATGCACTTGCAAAACCATACATGGTTTTCCTTCACCTCTGTTTTTCAATGCCCACACAAAAACATTACAACATATTTGTGCACTGCTGTGCATACACCCTCTGGTTCTTCTTACTGCCGTAAAAAAAACAGTTTTCACTTTACCCCCGTGTGCAATACATACCAAAGAAAAAAAAATCAACACTCAAGACATAAAAGACTTATTACATACGGTTTTTTTTACATTCAATACATGCCGTATGTAAATATAAAAAAAAATATTAAAACGTGCCCATATCCCATACGAAACTTAATTAATGAGCATATGCGCCCATGCCTCCATAAAAAAACTTACGTGCAATATGTGAAAACTTTAATACACTACCTACCACTATGACATTTCATTGATTAAACGTATGGTCAACAAAACTTAGATTTACTCCACGCTATGAATTTAATATTTGCCGTATGCAGGTTTGGAGCAGCTTCGGACAATCAACGGTTGGAGAAGGTGGAGCAGATCCAACGGACAAGAAAGATATCGGAAGCCCTCACATGAGTGAACGATATCTCCCGATGGGTCAAAGTTGATTACGTCAGGTGAGACCCACGTGCCTTCACCAAAACGCATCGGAGCACAACCATACGGAAACCACTTTTCATGGATGGTGGTGCGATATGATCCTGGGCAGTTTTGTGGTTTTGCAGGCGGTTTTGGTTGCGTACGTAGGGCGTTGAAATTACATTTTCAACACTCCCCTTTAATTTCAACTGCTGGGCATTCGGTCATACCCAAACACTTCCTCAAAAATTCAAAGCTTTTCTGATCCAGCGGCTTTGTCAAGATGTCCGCAACCTGTTCTTGAGTCCTGCAGTGTTCTAGGACAATTTCTCCATTGTTCACCAATTCTCTGATGTAGTGAAACCTTGTATCAATGTGCTTCGTTCTCTTGTGAAACACTGAATTCTTTGACAATGCAATAGCTGAGCTATTGTCACAAAATATCACTGTCGCTTTTGCCTGCTCTTGGCCTAAGCTTCTCAACATTCTTCTCATCCACACTGCCTGACATGCTGCTGCTGTAGCTGCCACATATTCAGCCTCTGCTGTAGACAATGCTACAATGGACTGCTTCTTAGAAGCCCATGAGATGGCTCCTGAACCCATGTTAAAAACATAACCGGAAGTGCTCTTCCGATCATCTATACTTCCAGCCCAATCGCTGTCAGTGTATCCAACCAAATCTGAATGTTCTGAGGCATGATATAAAATTCCAAACATTTTAGTGCCTTTGACATACCTCAAAATTCTCTTTGCTGCCTGCCAATGTGCCTCCTTCGGCCTCTCCATGAACCTGGAAATTAAACTAACAGCATACATTAAATCAGGCCTAGTTGCTGTTAAATACATAAGGCTGCCTACAATGCTTTTGTAGAGGCTAGGATCAAAATCCTTGCTGCTGTCCTCTCTGCTGAGCTTTAATCCCATTACTGTGGGAGTGATTGCTGCCTTGCATTCTTCCATCTTAAATCTGCCCAAAACTTGATTTACATATCTTGCTTGAGATATAAAAATTCCTTTTTCATTTTGATCTACTTCTATGCCTAAGAAGTATCTCAACAAACCCATGTCAGTCATTTCAAATTCATTCTTCATGACTGATTTAAAATTCTCAATAAGATAAATATCATTTCCAGTGAAAATAACATCATCTACATACAAGACAACAATTAAAATTTTACCATCATTTTCCTTGATGTAGACTGTGGGTTCTCCTTCACATTTGTCAAATTCATTATCCAATAGATATGAGTCTATCCTGCTGTACCATGCTCTTGGCGCTTGCTTCAGCCCATAAAGAGCTTTCTTCAACTTGCACACTTTGTGCTCTTCACCTTTCTTCTCATATCCGAGAGGCTGTTCCACATAGACCTCTTCCATTAACACTCCATTTAGGAATGCTGATTTCACATCCATTTGGTAGACTTTCCATTTGTTTTGTGCTGCTATGGACAGCATTGCTCTCACGGTTTCCATCCTTGCAACCGGTGCGAAAGTCTCCTCATAATCTCTCCCATACTGCTGCTTGTAGCCTTTGACAACCAGCCTTGCCTTGTGCCTTTCAATCTTGCCTTCAGCATTGCTTTTGGTCTTGTAGACCCATTTCACACCAATGACTTATTTGCCTTTTGGTAGCTCAACCAAATCCCATGTTTTGTTTCTCTCTATGGCATTCATCTCCTCATCCATAGCTTCTATCCATTTCCTATCTTTAATCGCTTCCTCGAAATGAATAGGATCATCAACATGACAATATAATGCAAACAAGGAATTCATTCCTTCATCATAAATGTCACTTAGATTTCTAAACTTCTTACCTCGTTCACTTGGTGTGCAAGTGCTTGAAGATGCACTTGAATTTCCTCCTTGTGGTGTGCTTGGAGAAGCACTCTCATTGATCCTCAATGGTGTACCTTGCTGTCCTTGTGTTGGCGCTGCTGTTTGGGGATGTATTTCAGCTACCTCCTCTTCATCTTCATCATGAGACAAACAACTCTTGACATTCACTGTTTTCTCTATGCTTCCATCCCAAGCTTCTTCCTCAATGAATTGAACATCCCTGCTGACAAAGAATTTCTTGGTAGATGGAATGTACAGCCTGTAGGCTTTGGATTCATCACTGTATCCAATGAAGATGCATTTCTCCCCTTTGCTGTCCAACTTCCTCCTTAGCTGATCCGGAATGTGTGCATAGGCCACACACCCAAAAACTCTCATGTGGGTGACTCCTTGCTTTCTCCCACTCCATGCCTCTTCTGGCACCTTGTTCATCACTGCTTTTGTAGGACACCTGTTCAATATATAAACCGCACAATGTACAGCTTCAGCCCAATACTCATTTGGCAAATGCTTTGCCTTCAACATGCTCCTTGCCATCTCCATGATGGTTCTGTTCTTCCTTTCAGCAACTCCATTTTGCTGTGGGGTGTACCGAGTTGTGAACTGTTTATGTATTCCATTTTCTCTACAAAACTTTAGGAATTCATTTGAGATATACTCACCTCCTCTATCAGTTCTCAATACTTTTATGTGCAGCCCGCTTTGGTTCTCCACTAGTGCTTTGAAATTTTGGAATTTCACAAATACTTCACTTTTGTTCTTGAGGAAATATATCCATGTCTTTCTTGTAAAATCATCAATGAATGTTAGGAAATATTGGCTGCCAGCTAATGATGGAGCTTGCATTGGCCCACATAAATCTGAGTGGATGATTTCTAAGGGTGCCTTTGCCCTTATGCTCTTCCCTGATGGAAAACTTTCTCTATGTTGTTTTCCCAATATGCAGCCTTCACATAGGCTGTCCGGCTTCTCTATCAATGGCAATCCTTTCACCATTCCTTTCCTACTCAACAAATTCAGACCTCCAAAATTGAGATGACCAAATCTCAAGTGCCACAACCAATTCTCATCCTTTGGCACGCTTTGGAAAACCTCTTGGGTAACTGCTGCAATTTCATTTTTGTTTTTCAAATCTGCCCTGATCCTCAAGGGGAACATCCTGTTCCTTGTCATCTTCACTTCAACAATGCATCTTTTGCTGGGTGGTATATCCATGATGGTGCATACATCATTTTTAAAGAAAACATTGTACCCCTTATGGACAAGCTGTCCAACACTCAAGAGGTTACATCTCATTCCGGGGACATAGTATACATCTGCTATGGTTTTCTTTTCTCCTTGCTTTGAAAGTATTTTTATTTCTCCTTTTCCCATAACAGACACTTTACTATCAGTTCCTAGTGTGACTTCTGATTTCACATTTTTATCTAGGGCAGAAAAGAAGGCTATGTTTCCGGTCATATGGTTGCTGCAACCTGAGTCTAAAAACCATATGTCCTCACTATGCGTTTCAGCCATGTTACAAGCTAATAAGACATTTTCTTGACTGTTGTTTTCTCTTGTAACATTTGCATTTTGTCTGCTGTTCATATCATGTTGTTTCTTTCTACAATCACTAGCATAATGTCCATACTTTTTGCAATAATAGCATTGAACATTAGATTTATCATACCTCTGTCCTTGAGCATGATGTTGATCTCTTTGTTGGCTGTTGCCTTGACCTTGGTTCTGATTTGGATTGCTGCCTCTTCCTTGTGCATTTGATGAGCTGTTCCTTCCTCCTCTGTTCTGGCTTCTGCCTCTTCCTCTTCTGTTTCCTCTTCCTTGACCTCTTCCTCTTCCAAAGGACATCTGGGTCTTGAAGGCTTGCTCTAGAGAAGAGTTTTCATTCCTACTCAACCTCTGCTCATGTGTTATCAGTGATGCATGTAGCTCATCAACTGAATATTTTGAGAGATCCTTTGTCTCTTCAATGGTTGTGACTATGGCATCGAACCTTGAGGGTAAGACTCTCAATATTTTCTCCACTATTCTTCTATCTTCAATTGTTTCTCCATGAGTTCTCATTTGTGTGACTACTCCAATCATATGAGTGAAGAATGAGTCAATGTTATCTGACTCCTTCATGTTCAAGTTTTCAAAATCCTTTCTCAGCATTTGCAATTTTGCTGTCTTCACTCTCTCCATGCCTTGATAGGCTGTCTTGAGAGTTTGCCATGCTTCATGTGATGTTGTAGCTGCTGCTATCCTTGGGAATATACTCTGGTCCACTCCTTGATACAACAAGACAATGGCCTTTGCATCCTTCTTCCTATTGAGCTTCAACTGATCCTTCTCTCCCTGAGTTAATGCATTGAACTCAGTTTCATCTGCTGGTTCCTCAAACCCATATTCTACTAGTTCCCATATATCTTGAGCGATGAACAAAGCTCTCATGGTTATAGACTAGTAGTCATAGTTCTTCCCATTAAAGTGTGGGAGCTGGGTGTTGAACATACCCATGCTTGTGCTTGCCATTCCTTGCATCTTGAACTATGGTTTTAAATCCTTGACTGTGATTTTTTTTAAAACTGACTGTCTTCAGCAATAACAAGAGAAATGCTTTTGGGGAATACCTGAATCCTTCGCTGTCTGAGTCTTCTGTCTGCCTGAGAAGTTTTGACTGCTGCAACCACACCTTCCTTCAGCTTCTTTGAGTCTTCAAAGAGCCTGGACTAGCTCCGATACCACTGTTGGGTATTTTTAATGGGGAAAATACCAAAACCAAGATTCAAACTAAACACAGAGGCAATGCTCTGTTTTACCTCCACAGGATTTTTATACACAGACAGCTTAAAAAAAAATTCACTGAGTAACAGAGGATTTCACCACCATAAAAGATTTCTATTCATTAAAACAAAAAGAAACTAATACATCCTCTTTTTCTGAGAGGGATTTACCACTGTAAAATCATTTTCATATTCACTGCTGTGAAAAACAACTTACTGCTGTAACAAAAGTTTACATGAGCTTACTGCTGTAAAACAAAATTTACATTCACTGGTGTGTAAAACAACTTACGCTCCACCATTTTCTTTATGCACTTGCAAAACCATACATGGTTTTCCTTCACCTCTGTTTTTCAATGCCCACACAAAAACATTACAACATATTTGTGCACTGCTGTGCATACACCCTCTGGTTCTTCTTACTGCCGTAAAAACCAGTTTTCTCTTTACTCCCGTGTGCAATACATACAAAAAAAAATCAACACTCAAGACATAAAAGACTTATTACATACGTTTTTTTTACATTCAATACATGCCGTATGTAAATATAAAAAAATATTAAAACGTGCCCATATCCCATACGAAACTTAATTAATGAGCATATGCGCCCATGCCTCCATAAAAAAACTTACGTGCAATATGTGAAAACTTTAATACACTACCTACCACTATGACATTTCATTGATTAAACGTATGGTCAACAAAACTTAGATTTACTCCACGCTATGAATTTAATATTTGCCGTATGCAGGTTTGGAGCAGCTTCGGACAATCAACGGTTGGAGAAGGTGGAGCAGATCCAACGGACGAGAAAGATATCGGAAGCCCTCACATGAGTGAACGATATCTCCCGATGGGTCAAAGTTGATTACGTCAGGTGAGACCCACGTGCCTTCACCAAAACGCATAGGAGCACAACCATACGGAAACCACTTTTCATGGATGGTGGTGCGATATGATCCTCGGCAGTTTTGTGGTTTTGCAGGCGGTTTTGGTTGCGTACGTAGGGCGTTGAAATTACATTTTCAACATGTTTCATTAAATGTGTTTCATTAAATTCAGCTGCGGCCTCGTTCACTTTCTCTGCGCACTCTCCTCCTACTTTGATATGCAGAGTTTTTCAAAGGGTAGACAACCTAAAGGAGGTAGGTTTATTATCCCAATCCTACGCACATCCAAACTGTACAGATCCTGCAACAATAATCGAGATACATATATATTAAATATTTGTTGACAATTTCTTAGGTTACATAAAGTTGAGTGAGAATATTCAAACCTCAATATATCCAGATAATGTGCGCAATAGAAAATCTACGTATTGGGAAACTGTAAAGTGCGAGGGGCGAATTGGTTCCAGAAAATAATTTGCAATGAAGTCATTAGTGCCAATGCTGATAAACGCCACTGCTGTATTCAACAACATGGCAGCCTTCTCTATACCTCCCACCTGCGTGGCCACCCGAGTTCGATATTCCTTGAAATATTCGATTTCTTTCCACATTGGAATCACAGACTGCACAATTCAGATCGGCCAGTAATAATTAGACAGTTTCGACATCTACTATCTCGTCTACTAACATGATAGCAGATCTAATAACATGATGAATACAGAATATTTGAATGACAATATTTTATATAATTTATTGGATTTAACAATTGATCTATAAAATTGGTTTGAAGGTTGAGAAAATTTGTTCATATTAATAAATCATATTGGATAATTCCAAACAAATATTTAATATTTTTATATGATGGATCTGGAAAATAATTTACGTGTAAATACAGAAATCTTTACGCATACAAAAACATAGACATTCCACACTCAAATATTAATGCAAATAATTTCATTTCATTTAATTGCAAATAATTTCATGATGAAGGTTTTATGTTGAGTGAGTGAATCATTAAGTGGCAGCGGTGAGATTGTCTAATCCGGTCCCCGATGAGGAGAAACTGACGCCTGTGATCAATTCATGCTCTTGAAAGTTCGGATCAAGATATGCTGGCAGCAGCTCTTTGATGCCAAGCCCTGCAACTATATATTCATTTGAACACCAAAACAACTTATAATTTAGATATCCGTAACAATAAAAAAAAAAAATTCGCTGCCCAATTACTAACTAACTAACATTGTGCTTACCCAAATAGTCTGGAAGAATTTTTCCATCGGAGTATCTCCCAGTGGGTTTGCCTCCCACGAAATTTCTTCCATAGGGATGGAAAATCGCTCTTGATTAGCGTGGGAATGTGGTTGTTGTTTCCGGGATCTCCATAAGAGTCTCCGAAAAACAATACTGCTCCAACATTCTGTGCCTCAGCGTCAGCAGTTTTCCCAGTTGTGCAGACCGCTAACAAGAAAGCCTGAAACGCGAATGCCCACACCGATAATTGAATTGCAGACATGGCGAAACTGTTCAAACAAATAATTTAACGCAGTCACATGCATAACTCTCTCTGGCATGGAGGCGCTTACGGCAGGGCTCAGCTATATCATGTGTGCCGGGTCAAAACATCCGATGTGAGGCACCATGCAATGGATGCGTGGTCCTCCTGAATTCAATGTTAAAGATCACATTCGCCATCACAAATTGAAGCTTACACCAACCTAACAAAACTTTGTGAGACATTTCGCAATCTCGATTAATATCCCCGTCACTTATACCTAATTTCTAGAACATGGCCAGAATTTCTATAACATCGTATAATCCTTACTAGGTATAATTTCTAGAACATGGCCAGAATTTCTATAACATGGTATAATCCGTACTGGATATAATTTCTAGAACATGGCCAGAATTTCAACCGTCGTGCACCATATTAGATTGAGTCCAATTATCGTGAACCATCATTAACGAGGGTCTAGTATTGGAGAAATATTTTTTCAATATGAAAATTAATCTAAGTATGTCAACAACTATCCAATAGCACATTGCAATAAAGATTGTTTTCATATGAAAATCAACCATCCACATATGTGATCAACTATGTTTTTTTTAAGATTTATAATATTTATCTAATGATTTATATAATTTGAATTTACAATATTTTTTTAAGAGTTTATTTATGTATATAATTTGAATTTACAATATTTATCTAAATCTTTATTTATCTTAAAAATTATTTTATTATTATTTATTAATTAATTTTATTATTATTATTTTAATATAAATTATATTTATTAATGTGATGCTACTCATATATTTATGTATAATTATGTAATAGATATAAATGGATAATTATGTAATAAAAATTTTATTGGAA
This sequence comes from Pinus tabuliformis, assembly GCA_031772625.1. NCBI lineage: Eukaryota > Viridiplantae > Streptophyta > Pinopsida > Pinales > Pinaceae > Pinus > Pinus tabuliformis. Next base: position 894,315,806 of record CM062815.1, read on the forward strand.
ATTTCTACTTACGCTCAGTCTGCCTGAGGCCATTACGCCAACGTATACCGTCCGACCACCGATATTGATTGAAACGTGCAGCTTTACCCTCAAAATTGCTTCAACTTTATTGTCCACACATTTCACGACACACCGTAACTTGGAAATAGCATCCAGCTGTGTGAATGCAACATCAATCAAAGTTAACGAAAGCTGAAAATGAACCTTACTATTTGCAACCTCTCATAACGGCTCAATAATTCGTCGTTTTCATCATCTAAATATTTTGGTGTTTGATGGGACTTTAAATTTCGGGCATCGTAAAGTCTTATTAAAGATAATTCTTTTTAATATATGTGGTTGTACATTTTAGCTATATCCAAAAATTTAGTTTTTATATCTTGTCTTGCATTTATAATATATGATTTAATTTCTAAATCAATTTTTATTTTTTATTTTTATTTTTTTAATGATGATCTGTGAGTAAAAAAATTCTGAAACGCAAGAAGTCCATTTGAAGGGAAATTAAACTAGTGTAATATATGGCAGGATTATAACAACCTTAAATGATATTGAATTGAATTAGTAATCACAAAATAATTACTTTTGAAGGCTGATAAATAATTTATATATATATATATATATATATATATATATGAATTAGTTTTATTGGAAATATTAAACTTGATATTTATAAAATGCAGAATAGTGGGTTTTAGAACATTTGTTTTATTTTTATTTTTATTATTTTTATAAGTGCTAAAAAGTTTAATTATGTTAAAGGTTATTGTGGTTCAATTTGTTTTTTAAGTTAAAATTTGATTTAAATAAATTAAAAAAATAATAATAAATAAATTTGATTTATTAAATATTATAAAGAAATTTAAAATATTTTTAAATAAAATGTTTAATTGATTATAAATAAATTTTAAATTTGGTTAAATAAAATATTTGATTAAATATATTTTTGAGGGTTATCTTGAGAACGTCATTAGTATTGAGAAGTTGAGAAGTTACAGGTTCAATTTTCTTAACACACTCAGGGTTAGGTGGGTTTGCCTGGTACAAATATTCCATGAATGAAGTGGTCACTCATCTTTAGTGTTGCCGAACCACATAGAAAAAAGCATTGAGGGTTTGCTCAATTAGTTGAGTCCTTGTCCTTGTAGTTAAAACACCTTTGTTATTGTGAAGTCATGAGTTCAATTCTATCACCACTCTTAAAGTCAAACTATAAAAAAAACATATTAATTAATTACATAGTATATTTATAATCTGATAAAAATATATTAGATGAAAATTTTCAAAATATATTATATATTTAAAAAATATAACAATATTAAAAAAAAACATAAATTTTTATAATAATATTATAAAAACATATTATGAATAACCATGTTTAATATTATTAAAAAGTTATCATTATATATAAATTAAAACTTATATAAAAAAGTACTTAAAATAGAATTATGATTTTTGTTTTTTAAACATAAAATTTAAAATAAGTTAGCGTACCCTTTTATATTATCATACATAAATTTTTATAATAATATAATAAAACATATTATTAATAACCCTGTTTAATACTATTAAAATGTTATCATCATCATATATAAATTAAAATTTATATAAAAAATAATCCAAAATATAATTATGATTTTTGTTTTTTTAACATAAAATTTAAAATATGTTAATGGAACCTTTTATATTATCATTAATTGAATGGAAGAAAATATATTAAATTTAAAACTATGACAGTTAATCTCATTTTATATTTAGAGATTTTTTTGGTAAGTCAAGATGCTTTTATTATATCAAAAGAGATTACATTGTTACATATAGTTTCTCAAAATTCTTTCAGTCTCATTCTTATCATATTTATGGGCCAAAAGATAACATCTAAAATAGATAGAAAGTTGCCAACACAATCTTCTTAAGCAAAGAGAAAATGACCAGTGAAAACATAAAAATTTTAAGACCAAAATACATCCCACAACCATCAGGGATTAGAAGAGTTGACTGGATTAGGGTTTTTTGGTCTAACACTAGGTGATGCAAGAGATCTGAAATGGGAGGGAAAATGCCATTTTAGAGAAAAACCCACAATTTTTTTGTTGCCCATTGCAACCAAACCATAATTCAATTTGACGAATCGTCGGCACCATTGGAAAGCTCTCATCAAGTACTATAATGGGTCTCTCTTAGTTTTTGATGATTTGACACTTCACCTAGAAGCCATTTTTCCAAGAAGGGTCACTACGTCAACTCTTAAAAACAATTTTTTCATATGCGACGCTTGTACTTTGGGGACCACCTTCCCTTGGTGCTTGTCATCTCACGTGTCGATTTTTGTCATGAGAAACCATAATTTTCTCATGCTTTCATGGTCCCCACTGGGCCTATTCTGTGTGGCAACATCATCGAGTCACCCTTGTTAAAAGCATCTACAATGAGTCACCTTTGCATCCATGGAGTCTATTGCACGTCTCACTATATCATGTCATTATATTCCATCCATATTTGCATACTATTCATCCCATGTTACCCATTTTGTCCTTTAGTCATACTGTCCACCATCCCCTCTAGAGTCGAGTCAGTTGCTGCTAGGTCAACCATGCACTTTATGCTATGACAAGGGAAGTCATCTGTTTGTCCCTCAATCCCATTTTTTCCATTGTCCCTGGTGTCAGTCCATCAGTCACATTACTATTCCCCTTGTGCCTTAGTTGAGGATCCTCATTTCCTCACCTAGGACGGGCCATATTATGTCAACATCAACACATCTATTCCAGAAGAACGGCCTAGAGGGCAATGTAGCTTGGTTCCATCTTCCAATGTTGTTCGGTGCCTCCGATCAAGCAAAGGGAATCTTCATTTACCTTTGACTTGGTTGTTTCATGCTCATGATTCATACACTTGATGGTCTAGTGATGCAGCAGATTATACCAGTGATTCCCGGGGGTGTGTGTGATGTTTCAGACCTCATGAGGGGTGGCCCTTCAAGTACCCCCGACATGCCCAAATGCCCTCTTATTATGCTACAACCTCGGATGCAATTCCACATATTTGATGGGTTCAGTTCATCATGCTTGCAGTGTTCATAGCATGCATGTCTCCTTCAGATGATCCATTCAGTTTTGCAGAGCTCTTTCCTGTTCAGCAGGGCTTCTTTGGTTGTTCTACCCTCACCCCCACCCATTTTTTGAGGGAAGGGCCATTATATCTCATGTACTCATATGTTATTGTATTTAACCCCGAATCATGTTTTTTCTAGGTGCATTATGTGTATGGGACACATTGTATTACTTTTTGGCTCATTTATGCTAGCATGTCATTTACCATTCAACATGTATTTTATTGCTGAATTTCATGCTTTTGGGTGCATCATTATTTTTGTACTAAGTTACCTCGACAGCTATAGGTATGCCTCCCCCACCTCATTGAGATCTGGTACCACAACATAAAAGGAGACTTGCATTGGCCTCGCCCCCTCTGTCACTATCCTCTTTTGCTTAAGCTCCATTGGTCTCTCTCTCTCTTTCTCTGACTCCACTTCATTGTATAGTGATTGTGTCTTTACAATGTACTTCGGTCATATGTTTTGCTCCTAACACTCGTATGTTTGGGGGAAATATGTTACCACAAAAAATTGGTCATCTAGCCATAATTTATTAGATGGATCAAAGTACACCACGTAGGGCCAATTTTACCATAGAAACTATGAGAAATTACTTAATAAACCACATTTGTTAAGTCATTTATAATTAAATCCATGAAGTATAATTAAATAAATCACCATTTATTTAATTTAATTTTCTTCTAGCAATAATTAATTAAACCATTGTCTAATTAATATTCCTTGTCACATTTAACCCAATTATGAGAAATAAATAGATAGACCATTAATTATCTTATCTTTCTCTAGGAATAATTAATTAATCACTTATTAGTTATTATTCCTTGTTTGGTTTGACCAAATCCGTTAGGAATAATTAAATAAATCATTATTTGTTTATTTTCCCTTAACCATATTTCTTGAGATGATAAATAAATAATTTATTTATTTACTATTTCTAAATAAAGGTTTAAATACTTTTTCCCTCTAACCAAATATAATAAAATATTCCAACTGGTTAATTCTAGAATGAGGTTAATAATATTTTATTATTGCTCATTATTCGAGGATAACCTAATATTTTGTTATAAATAGAAGGGTTTTACATTCATTCTTCACTTTTGATTATTTTTATTATTGCACTCACTATGGCAGCTCTGATTATTATCACTATCGCTCACCATTTTCTTTTCCATTTGAGTTCTCATTGAGCTCAAACATTTTATTTGCTCGGTTTTACACATTATAGAGGATAGAGACTCTACAAAAGCTGAAGACATTTAAGGATAGCCAAGAACCCATCCCATAGAGGGGGGTTGGTAACATTATTTTTTCCCTTCACAGATGTTGTTTAATAAAATATATTCTTTATATATCTAGTTTCCATTGGATTATTGGAGTTATTTGCGCTTATTTTACTATTCCCTTTTGTTGTTTAACTATAATTGTCGTATAGATCAGGGATTTGGTAGGTTTTGTTTCTATCATTTGCTGCAGATCTACAATGTTTAACAACCATTTATATTGTTATCCGCAGTCAAAAAATGATTTCTTTTCGTACACCTTCGAGAAGAAAACACAATAACACGTAGCATAAGAAATGCCAAGGATTTTGGATCAATTCTGTAATCGCTATATTTAACCCTACAACTAAATCATTTAGGTGCAATAAAACAAATCTGTAAAGAAGACCTTGGAATCATGTTTCTATATTATCAACACAATGACACCATTCCACTCAAGAGTATTGGATTTTCACTAAAAACATAAAACCAAAGATTTGAAATAAACACTAGTACAAAATGACTAATTAGTTACTAAAAAAACAACTAAAATTTGCATATAAATGACCATTTTTCAGTCGGTGACCAATAGTAGCTAATTTACAGTATCTTATAATGCGATCAACTTTTAGTAATTTTTATCTTAGTCATTAATTGGTTTCCTCAATTTTACCATCAAGTATATTTAGTCATAAATCCGGTCATTAATTTTTCATTGGTTTAGTCGTTAATTGTCGCAATTAATGACCAAATATGTAAAAAAATATATTACTAATATGAATCCTCGAGAAAACCAATTAATGAGCAAAATGTTGATCGTGTTATAAGATACTATAAATTAGCTAATAATAGTCATATATATGCAAATTTTAGTCATCATTTAAAACTAATTAATGACCAAAGAAATATGACTAAATTTTAATCGGGGGAATCGAACCTGGGTCCAAGCTCTGATACCATGTGGAGGTTTGTCGTTACACCAAAACCCGCAGGTATTGGTAAATGTTACAAACCAGTAACTAGGATCCCCAGGTTGGAAATTACAGATTCTATAGAGGTGCGGTGATTCTTCCAATACAAGCAAAATTTAGTCATCATTTAATTTTTTTTTTTATCATTTGCAGTAGTCATTTATCTTTTTCTGGTATTTTCATATTCATTATATAAATGACTTCTTTAGTAGTTTATATTCATTTAATCTAGTTTCGTTCATAATCATTATAAACGACTAATTTAGTCATATATTCGTTTTATTTGTGTTAATCATTAATTAATATAAACTACTAATTTAGTAGTTTTAGATTGATTTTATGTGTTTATTATTAATCACCATAAATTAATTAGTATGATATTGCGACCATGTTTTAAGAAAATGTCATACAATGTGCATGCTTATCTAATATGATAACACAAAGTTACATATGTTAATCACAAGGCTAAATAATATCAAGTGCAAATAAAAATAATTTCAACCATATAAATTTTATTATATAAAGTATCAAGAATTACAATATGAGTTTCCAACTTAATATGGGTTGGACTACGGTTTACACATGAAATATTGTTTCATCATTTCAAAACATTATCGCTGTGTTGCCAAAGCATTGCAAGTGAATTCACCAACTCTGAAGGCTTGACCATCAGTCTCTATGAGTGTGTCTTATGCAAGATATTGGCTCTAAGGGTATCACTAGATAGATTCTCTTCTCCCTCTCATTTTTCATTTGTCACTCCAGTGTTATTTTCTCCTCTTTTTTTCAGTTATTTCTTCTTACCATTAATATTGAGTTCCTCTCTTGAAAATGAAAGAAGATACAATGCAAAGTATAAGACATGAAAGACGATGAATACTTGAATATAAATAAAGTAGACTATAAAATATTTTTATGACATATACCTCAACATTCAATAGTGGCCACTATGTGGCTAGATGACCTGTATAAACAAAGCAAATAAAATATCACCATATAAAATGGAATTGGAGGGGGATTCATGATGCATGCTACAATTTTTTGTGTGTGAACAAATCAAATAGCTCATTTCTAATTGTATAAAAACAAAGAGTATGCATAATGACATGTAGTGACATGTGGGTGTCTATTTGACTCAATGATATGTTTGATTTTTTAACCCATTCCAATCCTACCACAATGAAATTGTGAGAGACAAGGACACAAGAAGGACTATTAATAAATGATATTAGAGACTTTAGAATGCAACTCGGTTGTACCTAAATGTAACGATAAGTATTTGCAGCTTCCTAGTCACCGATGAGAATCAAATCACACTGTGAAAAATTCCTTGCATTATGATAATTTGGTTGCACCTGCACTAATCCTCTGTAGTAGTCCCTTGACTTTCTTATAGATATAATTTTAGAAACAAATCTTACTCCTGCAATTCTTCCCTATATGGATCATCTTTGTCCCCACTATTGATAGTTATTTTTTAAGGCAACATAATAGAACTCTCCAATTGCATCATCACCTTTCAAAACAATGCTTGAGTATTTCCGAGTGTTTTTTGAACTAGTCTCTACTCAGGTCCATGAAATCCTTGATATGTCTCCATCACACAAACCTCTTTTAATAATAAAATTATAAATGCCACATCTGCATTCCTCGTCCCCGACATACTAATTCTTTACAGTGAAATACTTTATCATTGCTCCCTCGGTGTAATAGAGATCCACTATTGTGGCATGGATATTATTGGTGTCATAAAATGGTACAATTCATCCTTCAATATATGTCACAGAACTCCTCTCACCTCACATAACTCCTCTCATCTACAAAAATAAGAGTCCTCTCAAATCCATGGTCTCTCATTCACCCTGAAATAAGTGGATATTTCCATGGGTGAAAAAGTGTTCTTGGAGATTTAATAGAAGGAGGTATCACAAAAAAAATAAAAATACAATGCAACATAATAGTTATCAGCAGGAGAAACAACCCTACCAAGCTACTTCCTAACTAGATAAAGATACTCCCAAATTACCTCTTATAACGAACAAAAGATAACCTCAACTATCTATAGAGTCTATCTATGCATGGTAGCAATGAAAACACTATCGAAAACAACATCTACAACAACGTTGGTCAATCTCTTCTTCTAGTCAAGGGCATGCCCAACTTTTGAAAAGTATCAAGCATGTCAGGGTCCACCCCATCTAGTTTCCTCTTCTTCTTCTACTCTCTCTTTTTAGGTTCAAAATAATACCAAAGGTCTTTGAAATTGATGGGTGGGTAAAATTTATTAGACCATTGAGTTCTTCCATTTTTCATCCTTGTCTGTAAGAATTGAATCTAAATTGCAAAGGTCGTTCAGATTCCTTCTTTTTAGCTGAAATTAACCTAAGCTTTGGAGAGTTGTAAGGTTTAGTGGATCTAAGTATATTCTACTTAAAATATAGTAACATGGTTTAAAAATGTAGGCATTGAGATCAAAATCTAAGGATGAAACAAAAAAGATTTTATGTTCACGATTACAAGAAATTTTAATTTCATGTAATAAAGTTTGAGGAAGGTCTAGCATTTGCATCCTACCAGAAAATTTTCTTGCATCACTTGAGCCCTTTTAATTTGGGCATGGTAGAGTCCATTACACAAACAATAAACCACTAAAAAAAAGGTGAAAGAAAAAATAAAATTTCATGCATTCTGACCCTAGAAATGTTAGGGAGGATCGAACTGATATGTACAATAAGGACATGAAAAATGCTTACTTGTCCATTGTCTTTTGATGAATTGTTGGCTGCAATCAAGATCTACATTATCATAATCATTAAACCCTTTGTATAATAAGAATATGCAAATTGCTTACTTGTGCATTGTATTTTGATGAATTGTTGGCCGCAATCAAGATTTGCATTATCATAATCATTAAACTCTCAACTCTAGATAAAATTTATGATTTGATCATATAAACCCTCAAAATTATTTACCCATAAGAACAACAATCCTCTTTAGTAAAAAGTAAGAACAGAGTCCAAATTCATAACCATGTACAAGTTACCAAAATATCATAATCATTAAACCCTCAACTCTATATAAAATTTATGTTTTGATCATTCCAAACTCATACCCATGTACAAATTACCAAAATATCATAATCATTAAACTCTCAACTCTATATAAAATTTATGCTTTGATCATATAAATCCTCGAAATTATTTACCCATAAGAACAAAAACATCTTTAGTAAAAAGGAAGAACGAGTCCAAATTCATACCCATGTACAAATTACCAAAATATCCATGCCCAATGACCTTGCCCTTATCAAAATCATTAAACCCTCAACTCTAGATAAAATTTATGCTTTGATCATATAAACCCTCGAAATTATTTACCCATACAAACAAAAATCCTCTTTAGTAAAAAGAAAGAACATAGTCCAAATTCATACCCATGTAAAAATTACCAAAATATCCATGCCTAGTGACCTTGCCCTTCCTCCATCTAATCATTGATGCTCTCCTAAGGTGTTTCCCATGAGAACTCTATCTAGGGTTCGAATCCCATGAAATCCATATATCGCATTGATGGTATTCCTTCGGTGTTTCACATGAAAACTCCATCTGGGGTTTGAATCCATGAAATCCTTAGATCACGTTGATGGTCTTCCTTCTAAAATTTCCACGCAGATATAGACAAGGCAGAGAAAAATACAGTGCTACAATGTGATGTCGTAATCTTTGAATATTTTATTTGAACCCAGTGCTAAACTGAAATGAAAAAGAAAGAAATATTTATAATAGAAAAAATAAAAGAAATATTTATAATATAAAATAAAATATATAAATTGCAATTGGGTTAAATGATTTATTTTTAATAATAATTTGTTATTTTTGCCTAAGATGCTAAATTAAAAAGAAGAATAAAAAGTTAAAAATGATCTTGGGATAAGTGTAAACATTTAAATATGACATCAATTAATAATAAAAAGTTAAATTAATGAAAATAATAAAATTTAATTTGTTGTATTTTGATTTTGTTATTAACTTGTGAACAGGGTTTGTTACAATAAGATGGGCCAATACCATGGCTTATCAATACTACAAGTCCAAAAACATAACTTATTTCACAACCAAAATATTTTACAACAATATGGAAAGATTCTTAACCATGGATATTCACCCCCACATTATGGTAGATATTATTAACTTGTAAAAAATAGCTTTTGTTATTATACCATGGGTCAATACCATGGATTATCAATACCACATGCCCAAAAATATAAATTATTTCACAATCAAATATTTTATAACATTATGACAAGATTGTTAACCATGGATATTCACCCTAACTTTACCATGGATATTAAATTGTAAATTTTCTTTGTTATAATACCACGGGCCAATGCCATGGCTTATCAATACCACTTGTCAAAAAGCCATAACTTATTTCATAGTAAAAATATTTTATTTTAATTTAATTTTACAACATTTTTTTAATTTAATCTAAAAGGGAAAATGTTACACTTTGAGATACATCTAAACCCTCTATCCTCAACGACTACTAAAAATATTCCCATAGAAATTTAATTAAGGTTTTAGTAAAATTAAGGTAAGATGGATTTATGCCAATTCTTCATATATATATATATATATAAAGAATCGACATAGATCCATCTTAGCTAAGGATCCAAGGAATGAGAGTAGTCAAATTGATTAATTATAATAGATTAAATATAGTGCATGATTTTTTAAAGTTTTTCATTATTTTATTTCCTTTGACATGATTGATCCAAAATATAGGTTTAATATTTTACAACCAATACCATGGGCCAATATCATGGCATATCAATACTACAAGTCCAAAAACCATAACTTGTTTCACAACTAAAATAGTTTACAACAATATGACAAGATTCTTAACCGTGGATATTCACCCCCACATTATGGTAGATATTATAAACTTGTAAAAAATAGCCTTTCTTACAATACCATGGGTCAATACCATGGATTATCAATACCACATGACCAAAAATCATAAATTATTTCACAATCTAAATATTTTATTTCATAGTAAGAATATTTTATTTTAATTTAATTTTACAGCATTTTTAATTGAATCTAAAAGGGAAAATATTACAATTTGATATATATCTAAACCCTCTATCCTCATGACTACAAAAATATTCCCGTAGAAATTAAAATAACCTTTTAATAAAATTAAGCTAAAATGGATCTATTCTGGTTCTCTCTCTCTCTCTCTCTCTCTCTCTCTCTCTCTCTCTCTCTCTATATATATATATATATATATATATATATATAAAGAACCAAAATTGATCCATCATAGCGAAGGATCCAAGGGATGGGAGCAAGCAAATTGACTAATTATAATACATTAAATATAGTGCATGATTTTTAAAATTTTTTCATTATTTTATTTTCTTTGACATGATTGATCCAAAATATAGGTTTAATATTTTACAACCAATTAAGTTTTTCTAATTTAGATAATTTCTTAAAGACAATACAATGTGATCAAGTTTAAGAGAGAATCGGGGAGGGGGTGGAGATAGGGAGCGAGACGGTGAAAAAGTTAAAGGATAGAGAGAGCGAGAAAGAGAGAGTGATGGGGGGAGAGAGAGTGAGGTGGGAGAGAGGTAGTGAGAGGAAGGAGGAGAGAGTAGAGAGAGAGAGAGAGATGGAGTTGGAGTGGGAGAGGGAGCGAGGAAAGAACAAAGACTTATAGAGATAGAGGTGGAGAGAGAGATAAGTGAGAAGGGAGAGATGAAGAGAGAGTGAGGGAGAGAGGGGAGGATGGAAGACAAAGAAGAGGAGAGGATAGAAATAGGGAGAGAAGGGGAAGGGAGAGAGATTGAGAAGGACAGGGAGGGGGGGAGATAGTGATAGAGTTGTATAAAAGAGAGAGAGATAGAGATAGTTATTTTGGGGGGGGAGATAGAGGGAGGTGGGAGATAAGGGATAGAGAGGAAGGAAGATAGAGATGAGGAGAGAGAGATGGAATTGGAGGGGGTAGGAGAGGGAGGGAACATGAAAAACATAGTGGGAGAAAGGTGGAGAGAGAGAGGGGGTGACAAGAGAGTCATGGAGAGAGAGTGAGGGAGAGAGGAGAGTGGGAGAGAATAGAGAGAAGGATATAGATAGAGAGGGATAGAAGGGGAAGAGAAAGATAGACAGAGAAGGGGAAGAGATGGAGAGAGAGTGTGTGTATGTTTGGGGGGTGATATAGAGAGAGGGAATAACAATGAGACACAAATACAAATATGGATATTATATAGTATTATATAATCAGCCTAGATCCAAATTAACTCTATAACTATCAAGTGCCGAGAGGGATCCAATCTCTCGAGGTGAAAACATTTCCTCAAGTTTTGCACTAGAAAAAAAAGTTTGCACCTCGAGGGATTGGAGCCCTCTCAACGCTTGATAGATACAGGGTTAAGATGGATGTAGGTTGGTTAATATGAAATTAAAATAGTTTTTATTTGATATTATAGTCTTAAAAATTAAAATTTCCCTTTAAATTAATTTCAAATTAGAACTAGATCCAATTAGATTCAATGAATAGATTTTTAAAAAGTAAATAAAATAATTTTTTTACTAATTTTTTTTTATTTAAAAAATAATTTGTTTATTAAAAAATAATATTTTATTAAAAAATATATTTTTAAAATTACAAATTATTAGAGATACATAGTGCAAAGTTGGCTCACCTATACACCATGTGAGGATGAAGAAGTGTTTAAGGAAGGATAACCTTTCAACCAATCTGTAACAACCTTTCAATCCCCTATCACTTGTATGTTTAGATTGCTAGACACAATTAAGATGACTAACATAAAAATCTAATTCATATTATTGTAGTACTAGTAAGGTAGTTGTATTTTTGTTCTTAGACTAAATTAGTCATTCATGTTAGTCATTTTCAGTTGTATTACTTATTAGCCATTCACATATTTTAACCTGCGACTAAATTAGTGATTTATGTTAGTCGTTTTTAGTTTGGTCACTTAAGATTGCTCATTTTTGGTAGTATTTCACTTGGAAAAGTTGTGGTGACTAACCCTTTTATTCACCTAGTCATTGATAGCTCATTTTCTACTAGTGAAATAACTAAGGAGAAAACAAATCCATGATTCATTTCAAAACCATGCAAGCGCAAACATTTCAACAAATGAAAGACTTTTCAAAATAAATGTATTCCTGCAATTGATTCTTGTATTGGAAGAGGCAAAATCGTTCCTCCACTCTGCTGCTGCACTGGGCCAAATAGAACAGTGCCTGCACTCTATTCCTATACTAGGAGAAAAAATAACACTTTGTGCATGTACTGAAGAAAAACACCTTATTCCTGTACTAAAAATGATATCGTGTAGCAAGTCTAAACTCAAATACTGTGAAAATAAACCTTGCTTGAATTAAGACAAAACTCTCAGACTCATCACACCTTCAATGCATGAACCTCAAGACTTCATCAATCATCAAAAGAAATATTAAACTCCTATGCATAAATAGGAAAATCACCTCATAAATAATATATATATATATATATATATATATATATATATATATATATATATATATATATATATATATATATATATATATATATATATATATCATTGTGGTTTATCGTTATGTTAAAGATCAGCGTTTGTGCATATAACTTTATAAATAAAACTCAACTGATGACTCTAGTTTAATTAAAGATGACAATATTATGTTCCTGCACTTATCATTTCCAAATATCCAAAGGAAAAAATTTCATTTATCAGGCCCAAAATAATAGTGGAATGTTAAATCAAGAGATCCTCAACCAAGAATAACTTCACCTGCACAATAAGGCTGCCAAATAGCTACAGGTACTAGAACAAGGGTTTTCGCTTGCCTTCTATGAAAGGAAGACAATTTAAAGAATAAACATATCCATTGTCAAGCAATATTGAAATAACCCTTATGTGGATCTTATCTTAGGAAGTATGTGTGCACCACAAAGTAGATCTAATTTAACTAAAGAGATGACTTCGAAATCAAAAGAGAATTTCCAGATTCAAACCCTTACTGTGGTTTACAATAAACGAAATAAATTCTTCAACAACAAGGAAAGCTTTGCTTAAAAGTAAACCCCAAGCATAAACACAAGAACGTAAAGTTATATATCTAAATCTTTATCACTCATTTCGAAAGAAAACACACAAGAGCTTATCTAATTGGGTGCACCTCTTACAAGAAAACCTTCACACAGAAATATGTATCACATCATTTACTCACCACACAATATAATAGACAGATAGCTAACGAGCTAGGCTGGTTGGGCCCTATTCAACCAGCTCGTTTCCATGTTTAAGAAACGACATTAATCTATAAGAATAGGTTGATCATCACAGGAAATAAAATACATGAATGCATGAATATGGCATTAGCCCTATTTTATTAAACAACAAAAGTCTCTGCTCGATACATAATGTATAGTGACAAATCTAGCCTCAGAGAGGTCGTGGTGATACAAATTTCTGAAAGTATAAACACCAAAATTGTTCACAGTATCGCTATCTTCCATCCTAATATATCTTGACATAAATATAGAATTACATCGGCCCACGACTGTATCAAACTAATAACAAAATATGGCTTTTTTGGCAACTAATATCTGACTTTAGGAACCCTCCAATGCTCCAAGCCATTTGTAGGAAAACAAGAACATGTCCTCAGGAGTGAATGCACACCTTTTGATGAGCCTAGGTATTGCAACAAGAATGATGCAACTCTCAGGGCTACCAGCTTTACTTATCAACTCGGGGTTCGTACAAACTTGGAGGTGACAGTGCTATATGCACAAGTAAAAGTGAAGGTCATGCCTATTGTCAATGTTCATCTGGCAAGAGACCCCAGGGGTTCCAAGCTAGACTTTTGTAGGGTCAGAAGAAGCTTGATTCTTTGATGGAAGAAGAAAAAATATATTCTAAGAGAGAGCTACTCTACTGGAGTAATGAAGAAAACAACATGTAATGCTAACTCACAGCATAACCTAATTAACCATTTAAATAGCTATGCTAAGTAGAATTGCTAAATCAACACTAATCTAATGCTGCTATCTAAGTTGCAGAAGTAAAGAGCATCAACCCTAAGAATGTGTAAGCAAGGAAATGAAACTAATCTGGTGGTAGCGTTTAACTAATACGCATAACAAAGTTTGGGAAGGAGTCAAGCAAAAGAGCAGTTGAAGGACGAAATCAATGAAAGGAGGACGTAATGAAAGATGAGCGGTGGAGACCTTATCGCAGAAGATTAAGTAGATAGATGGGTGAACAGGATTAACAAACAGGATGAGTGGTGAAGATCTTATCGCAGGCGCTTTAGTGAATAGATGAACGAACAGGGTTAACGAACAGGATGAATGGCAAAGATCTTATCGCAGGCAGTTTAGTGAATAAATGAACGAACAGGGTTATCGAACAGGATGAATGACAGAGATCTTATTGCAAAGAATTAAGTTAATAGATTGACGTATAGGATTAATCAGAAGATGAGAGGCGGAGATAAAAATGTGTGGAATGATGGAGCAGGTTTCATAGGCTGTAAGCAATTTCTCGCTCACCCTCAAAGCTGTAAGCTGTATTTCTAAATTTCACATGATTAGCCTGAGTGAGTGAAACGTAGCAGGATAAAAACACATTTCTCGCGTGCTCTCGGGTGGATAATGATCGTGAAAGAATCCACATGAGATTGCGCGATAGTCATCGAATCAGGTTAGATAGATTGATGGGGGAGATTGGAGCGCATAAAGTATTGAGGTGATGTAATAGCCGTTGGATCAAGAGACAGATCGACGGTGGAGATTTGAGCGCATAAATTAGGTGGAAGACTTCATGCGCGTTCGCTATTGGATAAAATAATGAATCAGAAAGTGATTGGTCAGGTTGTTTGTGCATCGGACGGTAAGGAAATTATGCATGAAGAAAGTGCTGAAGGAGATTTCAATGAAAACAAAAAAAACTGGTGAGGATGAGGGTGGACCAAGAGTGATGGAAAAAGATGACAGTGAAATCAAACAAGTACATCAA
Organism: Pinus tabuliformis; assembly: GCA_031772625.1. Classification (NCBI taxonomy): domain Eukaryota; kingdom Viridiplantae; phylum Streptophyta; class Pinopsida; order Pinales; family Pinaceae; genus Pinus; species Pinus tabuliformis. Next base: position 894,331,217 of record CM062815.1, read on the forward strand.
ACAACGAACTCCAAAGCTCATGGGAGAACTAGAAACCTGTGTTTTTGGGGTTGCTGAAGGGTCTCATCCTCAAGTCACGATCCCAGAGGGAGGAGGTGAGGCCGAGACACCTGTGGACAACCTTATGGTGATTTTTTTCTCCTAGCTACCCTGCTAATTGAAAGAAGTCACAAATGGAAGTAAACTAAAGCACAATTGATATACTATACACTACTATAATGGGAATGCAACTACTTAGGAAAATGAATAGTTAAACCATAACTCTATGCTATACTGTTGTAATGGAAATGCAGCTACTTAAGCAAATGAACAATTAAACCGTGAATCATCTACACTATATTGTTGTAATGTAAATGCATCTGCCTAAGAAAATGAACAGAAAACTAGGAATCTATGCTAGCATACGTGTACAATAAAGAAGAGCTTTGGCTGCTTGGGTTGGGCCCTAACCCAAGAGCTTCAGCCCTCTGAGTTAACTTAGTGCTGGCTCAAAATGAAACTCATTCTTATTATCAAAACCATGGATTACATAACAAACTGTCACAAGTCTTGCAGCTCAGAAATAAAGTATAGTTTTACAATAAAAATCTAAATCCTACTAAGGTCTTAAGAATCTCTACTTATGCATCTAAATTTTCTAATGACTTCCTTCAAATTCGGGAGGCTCGGCTCCCAACTCAAGATAAATTGGTTTCTATCACTTTCACTTGCTCAATTTCCTTCTAGTCCTCATGATTTGGTTGTTTGCACTCTGAGGTGATGGAGGAATATTCGAATGGAGGGGTAGTAAATGAGGAGGATTTACCTACTATAATTCCTCTCCCTTGTCCCATTCAAGTTTCTAGCAAGGTCATTGCCATAGTTCCTTGCTTTTATCCTTTATTCTTGCATTTTTCCTTGCTTTTACCCTTTATTCCTGCATTACATGCACATTAGACAACAAAGAAAAATATCCAACTCTAACTCATCTCATAAAAAAAATATAATCAAAAGTATGCAATAAGTTGTGAGAATAGTTGGTTTGACTAAGCTAGGAGGTGAATGAAGGCCAATTAAGGCCCATATAATTACCCAATGATGAGCCTCATCATCACCCCCCTATGAAAAGTGTTGCTCATTCTCTGAGCAACTTGGTGAATGTCCATGTCCTTCATGGCTCTGGTAGCCTCTCTGACATCCCATGCTTTGGTTGTGGTCTCTTCTTCTTGTTTATAGAAGCCTGCTTTCCTTTCTACTTCTTCCCATGCCTCTTTTCCTCTTCTTCTTTTCTCCCATTCTAACATCCCTAGGAGTAGTGGTGGACTGATTTTTTTAGGCCTATCCAATTGACTTTCAACCTTTGCATCAATTGCTTATACACAGGTGTCCTGTTGAGTGCCTCTCCCAACCTTTGAGGAGAGCGATATTCTCTGATCTTCAAGCTGCGTGGCAGTGATTTCCATCTCCTTTATTAGGCATGTATATTATCATCTCTTAGCAGCCTAAGCATATCCTCAAAATGTGAAATTTCTTGCTCTTGGGCAACAATATATCTAGGTGCCAGATGAGGATCATTTGCAATTAGATTATGGGTGTTGATTAGGGCCATGGGATTCGATTGTTCAGCTCTGATGAAAAGAGGTTCATTTTTCTCTCTGGCCAATATTATTTTCATCTCTGCAACCCTTGACTTATCATGGTTCACAGATGATGCCAAAGCCATTAATTGTAGATCTCCTAGCTCTGCATTAGGAGCCCAAATATTCATGTCTGTGAGGGCCATGTTGTGTAAGTAAAACTTAGCCATTTTGGCCCTATCCTCTAGTGCACTTTGATCGCAAAGATCAATAAACTGCTTGCAGTCCTGAAATGGCATGATGCCCCTTTGTGCTAGTGTTTTAATCTAAAATTGCAGCCACTATTCTCTGAGGTAAAGAGCATAGGATTTAGATGGCATCCTGCACTGGATGGCCTCCAAGGAGAGGCTAGCCATATATGCTAGTTTTTTTTCCTTTTCCTGCAGTTGTCCTTTCAGCCATGCATTTTCCCTCTCAAGTTAATATCTCATTATTTCTTCTCTGTCCCTTGGTGTAGGGGAATCTTCAATCTCAATAGGGTTTTTTGTTGATATTTGTGGCTTCCCTTGTTTGATTCTTGTGCTCTTTCTTGTTCTGAAATATAGAGGGATTTGCCTCCTTCTTTTCCCTTTTTCCTTGAATGGTGTGTTGATAGTAGTGATGGCAGCTGCTACCTCCCCCTCAGGGACCTCTGGATACACCCTAGGTGACTCCTCCTTTTTTTCTTCCCCTTCTGTGTCAATGTCTTCTTCCTCTTTGTTTTTCTTATCTTACTCCTTTTACTGTTCTTTCTCATCTCCATCAGTTTCTTCCTTCGTTTCCTCCTTTATTTCAGCATCATCATCCTTGTGTTCTCTTTCATCATGTTCCTCTGTATTAGTTTCTTCTTCATCCATATCATCCCCAACTATCTTTGTATCTTCTTTTTCTTGTTTTTCCTCCTCCTCACTGACAGAAGGACTAACATCATGGGTGAGGGTTTTGATGTCATCCTCTGCTGGTAAGTTTCTAAAGACTGACCATGTTATAGGGATCCTGAGGGTTTGGAGGGCATCCTTAATGAGGATCCTAATCAACCCATGGTGAGCCAACTGTTGGGAATTCCCTTCCTTTACTTTGCTGCTGGAGTCTATGAGTGATTGCATCAAGAAATAGGGTATGCTAAGTCTTTGGTGAACTGGTGTTTCTACCCCAAGTCTTAATTCTTCAAGCATTCTAAAATGGTTTCCATAACAACACTGTATCTATGGAACAATAGATGAGGTGACAGAGTATGGTGAATGAAGTGGATGGTAATGAATGAGTGTGGCAGATGACGTGGAGGAGATGAGATGGAGTGGAGTGATGGTGGTGTCCTGCTGCGGTGGTAGGGAGTGTATAGGTTGGTCATCATGCTTGAACCCCCACAACAATATCAAGCTGTAGATCTTGGTCAAACACCATGATGTTATGGTCAACTGCGGGGGTTGAGCCTGAGTTATAACTTGTGCTCATTTCTCCCCCACAAAGCACTTTATCTACCTCTCAAACCCACGTTTACTTAAATCTTGTGATACCACTCGAACTTTAATATGGTTCGAGACCCCACCTTATGTCATTGTTTTTAGACTCTTGCAACGAACTTTTCACTTATAAACCAACTACCTCATACCCTTTACAGCTTTTGATCAAATGATGCATATGAGTGAGTGAGTGGGATACTTACCTTTGGTCTCGATGCCACGTTGCCAAGGTTAATTTTAGGGGCAAATAATCGCCCAAAGGCGAAATTTAAGGCTTTTTATATTTTAATGGGGCGAATTTTTAATTAAAATAATAATTTTTTTTTTTATATAATTAGCCCATATTTTATTTAAAAATTAATTTATTTTTTTATTTTAGCCCAGGGCGGATAAACTAACCGAATGGTATTTGATCAAAATAGCCCCATTTTGATATTTGCGGAATCGTATTTGATCAAAATCGCCCCCATTTTGATTTACAGTTTGGATTTTCTGGTTTGGGAGTGGTTTGTGAGGGTCGATTTGGTCCCGGGAGTGGTTTGTGAGGGTCGATTTGGTCATGGGATGTTAGATTTATTTTGAAATGGAGGGCGGAGCGAGGGAAGCTCCCTGTTTTGACGGATTCAGCCCACTGTTTTGGTGTATATGGCTCCCTGGGTTCCTGTATAAAAATGGTTTTGAAATAGGTTTTTTCATCCTAGTTCACAAATCTAGCAGCAGCAGTTTCGGTGGGATATTCTTGCATTTTCAGATTTCAATCCGTTTATTCTTCTCTGGTTTCGGTATCCATTGTTTCTTGGATTTGAATGGCTCATGCCACTGCAGCAGCAACAACAACAGTTGGTACTTGACCGAATTGTTGGCTGAGCGCGAGAAATTAGGCCCCTTTATTCTCATGTTCGTGTAAAAGGTATATTAACTCTGCTGATATTCAAGCATGGGATAAGTAGCCGTGATCTGCTTCTAATTCTGATTCTGATGGAGAAGGCAACTTCCTGCTTCTGATTCCCATGTATTGTTCGTGTTAGTTTAAATAATATTTATGCACCATTTTTGCAGTAACTTTCTGGTCATTGCTGTTTTATCTGTTGCTTATATCACGCCTATTTCGTTAAATGTCCGTTTCTTTTTCCTTTGGTTTTCCCTTTCATTCTGTTAGCTTTCTTATAGCTGTAGATTGTGCTCATTTTTGTGCAATCCAGATGTGTTCTTGGGTGTTTAAGGTCAAAATACGCGGTCATTTTTATTTTCAGGGTTATTTTATCAGATGATAGGTTAATTTCAAATTTCAATTCGCTGAATATGTTGTGCTTCTTTGGCACAGTACGTCATATTGTTTCTTGCGGTGATAAAGGCCAGAGCAGTTGGTGCCGGCAATGATTGTTGTATTGTTCATATTTTTCATTCAGCTTGATCTCGGTACAATTGTCTCAAATGTCTTTTATGGTGAGAGGGAGCGTTATAGTCATGTTGCCAAGTATGGGCTGGTTCATAGGGTTGAGTGGGGGAATTGGGTGTTTTCTTGCCTGAGTCATGGGTCAGTTAGCACTGTTTATATCAAATGTGGCCTGAATGCTGTTTGAAACTGGAGATACTGATGACCTCAATGATGTGAAAAATTGGAGATACCGTATGGCCTTAATGGTGTTTGTAATCAAAATCTGGATTGAACACAATGTCTGTATAGACTGTAGTTCAAGTTTTGTATAGACCTTTTGAAAAGTTTTCGAGGCAAGAAATCTGTTGTATTAATATTGTCTGATTTGTAATAGAGAAACTGCTATGAGGTGCTTTGGACTACTTGGGAATGAATTTTTGTCTCAGATGTCGATAGTCTGTACTGTGGTAGACAATAAGATGATTTCTTTTCTCAGGGATTGCAATTGCTTTCCGGAAGATGGGGTATACCTGTTCATGGTACTTCTTTCGACATCAAGTTGATAAACCTTCCCTTAGACTTGAGTTTTGTTTGGTTCTTGTTCGTTGGGTGATGATAAAAAATGTAATATTCATTTGTATTTGTTGATTTTATACTCATGGAACTTGTTTCTTATTGTACTTAGTTCTTTTGATGCAAGAAAGAACAACATACTAGTTTGAGCTTGAGGTACTTGAAGCGGCAGCAGCTCTCTTCTCAAGCGGTATGTGTTCTAGTTCTCAATGTAATATGAGTAAATTTAGAATGTACTTCCGTTTGACAATACTTGTAAGCACTTTGAAGAAAATGTGGCCTGAATGCTGGAAGGAAGCAAATTATCTTGCCTAGTAAATAACTCGCTTCCTTGATCATAAACATGATTGGGACCAGGATATTTTCCACGATCAAAGGTTGTTGGAACCTTCAACATAGGAAATCGCAAACATATGCATCGAGTGGCCTTGTCACATAATTTTGGTGTATCATATTGTGAGCTCAAGTTAATATGCAATGATATTTCTGTCCCTAATAATCTCTGATGGAAGAAATTCTACAGCGTACTATACTACTATTGTGGTTCTTGTGTTGATAAATCTCCTTTGCCCATTGAAATAACTACTTCAGCTAATTCTTGGTAACGATGGTCACACAATGCCCTATGAATAGTAGAATTTCCTTAAGAATCTGCAGTCCAATGAAAGAAAGTCCATCCATGTGCATATCGAAAGTTAATCCCAGTACCATCATCGATTGCACACTCAATTTGTTCCCACTGCTCTTCGCTTGCTGCTTTCAAACACAAAATAATATCTTTGACTATAACATCTTCATACATAGTATGATCAAAATTTGAACTTGGTTTTATTCCAGAGTGAAGCATGTGAGCAGATTGAGCATGCAACAAAATTTCCTCGTAGCCTTGCTTGGCATCCATAGACTCTAGAAGCGTTTCCATTCCCAATATTAGATTTCTCCTTATTATCCACAAAATTACCCTTACAGAATCAATTAAGACAATGTCATCTTTGTTGTTCGGGTCAGATTCACTAGAAGTATTTGAATATGGAAATTTTCCCATCTTTACAGAATTATCTATATCCCACAATAATGCACAAGTCTCATCAAACCCTGAGGCATCAATGTTATCCAAGGAAAAATCCATAGCTTCTTTTATCTGATTTCTTTCCAGGGTGAAGGCTTTCAATGTGTCTTCAAATCCGCCTTTTTGTTTGTCAATTGAGGAGCGCTCTAGATCAACCCACTCACTCTTTCCAGCAGTATAAGTTGCACTACAACCTTTCTCCTTTTCTAGACTTCTCATGCCTTCCTGTTGGGATAAAAGTGGTGGTATCCATTGTCCACTTTCAGTTACCATGGTGAAAAGCCTTGTCTACGGTGTTTGAAGTAGTTTTTCTTGAGAAAATGAATAGGTCGGAAAAATGTAGTATGTATGCTCCTTTAATCTAAGGTCAACTAAGAAATTCATCAATTGAAGGTCACGTCCCCTTCCCATTATTTCTTGCTTATAAGCACAACTACAATCAACCACACACATTGCCATGGTGTCGATCATGTTCATTTGATGCTCATCGTCTTGGAAAGGAAGTGTAACCAATTCACCCTAGCTAAACTCTTGCATTTCATCCTCGGCTGCCTTACCATCTGCTTTGGTCATGAAAACAATGAAACTGATGTTCCATTGCCTTATTCGTTCTTCTTCCATTCTCGGCTGCCTCATTCTATTAATGGCATTAGGACTAGGCCAATCTAATGTCAGTGAAAGACAATTCTCATCCACCTGGAGCACTAGACTTTTTATATAAGGATTAGTTGTCTGAAGATCTTCATTATCAAGTATACTAATTGGCCTTCTACTTGAATTAATCTCATTGGCTAGTTCATCGAACCAACCTACCAGTTGTGAGACTACCTCAAAACTCAGATTTGCAAAATCCAGCTCTATGTCTGAAGATTCTTTTTGCACGATTGTTAACTTTGGATGTGAAATGACCAGGCTATGTTCCCTTGGAGTAGTATCTATAAGCACAGAATAGCTGGTGGAAATGAGTTCAACCATGGACTTGGAAGGACCTCCATTATCCCAAGGCAATTTTCTACTCCGACAACAACAGATAATTGTGGTATTTTCTCAAACAAATGTGTAGCCTACTTTTGCAGGAGTCTTTCAATTCTCTCTTGCCTCATTAAGAATACAACAATGTCACCAAAATCCTTCCTTATAAAATTATGGAAGACAATTACCAATGTTGTGTTAATATAATCTGGTTCTACGTTGTAAATATGTAGAATTTATACAACATATCGTTGTTCATTAGCCATGAAGTTTGCCAAAACATTCAGTGCATCTTCATCTGGAGCTATACGAAGTTATCCTTTTGTTCTATTCTCAAGTGACTGCTTGTTATTGGAAAGCTTAATCCCATGACAATGTTCTTTGAAAACCATATGTGTGAACATGGATTCAGAATCCACATATTGGTTTTGTTCTTCAGAAATGCATGTACCTGCAATAGACCTCAATTTATCCTCTGCAACATTTTTGAGCATGACCATGGCAATTCCCACCTCGTTTATTGTTTTCTTATCATTTGGAAAATTGAAGGAAACTGTTTGAGAACCTTTGACATCCCCTGCATTATATATCAGTTGGATCCCACAAAAAGGAGCAGCAACCAAATTTACCATATTCCATTCCATATAAATACCCCCAGAATTTGTCAGAGCCTGAGGATGATTTTCCTAAATTTGAAGGTAGTTCTGGTAACAAGCAATTTCTTCGTCCACTTTCCCCATAAATTTTCAATGCATCACCCAGGTTATTCTATACCTCCAAAAAGATGGAGTCCAGGATGATAGAATATTTCTAGAGTGGTAATGCCAACTCTTGTTCATAAAAAGCGTTGGATAAATACCCGAAGGCAAATAGATAGTCAATACACAATTGGATTGTTGGTTGGTAGCGCAAAATTACATCTTGAAGCTCTCTCATAGCCTTTAATACATTTCCTTGGCTCAATTGAACATCCAAATATAGGCTTCAACCTGATTGCCCCCTTATAATAAACAAGGGCCTTCTGTAAACCCCCTGCTTCCATTAATAGCCCAGCCAAGCACAAATACTCCAGTCCAAATGATGATGATACTACGGGTCCCTCAAAAAGTATAAAAACTTCATTCACTAGGCAACACAATTATTGCATAGTTCTAACTGGGGAAAAGGAAGCAAATTATCTTGCCTAGTAAATAACTCGCTTCCTTGATCATAAACATGATTGGGACCAGGATATTTTCCACGATCAAAGGTTGTTGGAACCTTCAACATAGGAAATCGCAAACATATGCATCGAGTGGCCTTGTCACATAATTTTGGTGTATCATATTGTGAGCTCAAGTTAATATGCAATGATATTTCTGTCCCTAATAATCTCTGATGGAAGAAATTCTACAGCGTACTATACTACTATTGTGGTTCTTTCAGAATTGTGGTTCTTTGTCATAGTAGTATAGTACGCTGTTCCTGAGATTACCTTTGGTTCTGTTCTGAGATCTGTAGAGAATTGTTGAGCAAGGGGGAGGATAGCTTCATCTTAAAGCATCCCTCTACCCAACGTTAAGCTTGATGGGAAGAATTATCCTATCTTCAAGTGAAGGGTGCTAAACATATAATTGAAGAATTGATTGTTAAGACTTGTGGAGGGTAAGAAGACAAATTGCACTGTTGCTAAAGAATTAGTAAAGCTATAAGACAAATTGCACTGTTATATAGAGTGTCTATACAACAGTCTATATATTACAACTAAGTACAATGAGTCTCTCTTTGTGGTTAATTGTACTATACCTTGGGTGCCAACATTCATAATTCTTGTTGTTGAACCAAGCTCTCCAGTTGCAGCAATAAGCTCGACACCTTTGTCTTATTGATTGCATTCTTTGAACAATGTTACTCAAGCCAATCCTTAAACCTTGGATTGATCAACCGATCTCTAAAGAACATTGCATCATGATGTTGTTCATCCCCTCTTCTACAATTTCTCTCTTATAGATGCATTCTTTGATTGTTCAAGGCTTCCTCCTTAATGACATTTGAGGGATAATTTTGCCTCCTTCCTTGTCTTAACATAAACTTGGTTTTGTTATCCATGTTTCACATGGCTGCTAGGATCCATGGTCACTTCTGAAAATTTCTTGCAAGGTTATCTTGGCTTCATTATGCATTGTTTTTTCCTTTTGGAAACTCATCCTTCCTTGAGGATTGTCTAGCATCTACTACCTCAATTTGGATTTCTTGGATCAATTTAGTGCTCTCGTTCTCCTTTTGGACCAGTTGTCCATTCTCCTCACATGCAAAGCATGCATTCACATAAAATTCACCAATTTTAAAAATAAAAGGTTACCTGGCCTCTTCTGATGCCTCCAACATCAAATTTTGTCTTCATTCCATGCTTTAGGAAGGTTCTCCTTCTCTTTCTTCTATTCTTATGACAACTATGAATGATTGTCCCTCTCGAAAATCCTTATCATCTGCATCTATACACATAGCATCAGTATCATAATCACCAAGCTCTTTAGCCCCATATGGTATATATGTTACGAACACTTCTAGCTAACCTCCCATGAGACTTTCATTTATTGTCTCATCAACATCCTGTTTTTGGAGCTCCCTCTACTGTTATGATGCTTTTTCCACCATATCTTCTATCAACAAATCCATATGTTGATTTGAACTCTTTATGCAGTCCATGAGACTCTCTGATAGTCTCTCTTCAACATCTTCCTCATCATCAAGGACTATTCCCTGCTCTGGTTCAAAATAGTGAACTAATTCAACTTTAGGCTCAACAGGTGCTTCATCTTCCTCCCTAGCTTTCTAGCTTTAGGGGGCTTCCTCTCAAAATCTTTTTTCTGACAAGTAATTTGGCCTTCTTCCTTAGGTCCCATCTCTACCTTTGGTATTCTCTTTCAAGCCTCATTTTGACTATGTTGAATCTCTCCTTCAACTCATAAATCTCCTTTTCAATTTCTTCTTTACTCATGCCATTTTCCTTGGCATGCTTCTCCCTTTTGTTATGGCCTCTCTTTGAATTATGTCCATCAGTAGCCATCTTCTTTCCTCCTTTCTTGTGAGCTTTCTCTTGCTCATTGTGAGCTACACTCAAGCCCCTTTAACAATTCTTCTCCATCACTTGTTACCCAATATCTCACCCACTTCACCTCAACCTAGGCTTTTGGTATTCCTCTGGTTCCCTCCTCTGGAACCCACTTGAGCATGCTCTGGTCTTCTATGGCTTCTACAATTTCTCACCTTTTGAGAACTCCACTTGTTCTCTTCTCTTTGAGGACCTCAGCTAGAAACCTTCTATGTTTTGTTTTGTAGCCTATTTGTCGTAAGTTTCTTGCCATACACTTTAAGAACTTTATTGGTCCTCTGTTACCACTCCTTCTACTATTACCACTGTAAGGATTAACTCCTTGTATACATTTAAAAAAAAATACAAACCAGTTACCTACTAGTTCCTTAACCTCTGAGGTCTCAATATCTCAGTTCTTCCTAGCTCTACACTTGGTTGGTACTTCTTTAATATGCTCCAATCCTGTATTCCGTTCTCAATCTCTTTCTCTCCTCACTTTTTTTCTTAGGTTCCTCTTGCCCAAAATTTTTTTGGTTTCTTTGTCTCAACTTTGATGTCTCTTCTTCACGAGCAATCTTATAAATCTTTTTGGTTCACTGCAGAAACCTCCTCAATCACTTGTCAATCCCCAAGAGCATCAATATTTCTCTAGTACCACTTAATGCATACCTTTTGGCTACTCTCATATTTCCATCATTCAACGTAGTCCATCTCATTCATTCACCTTCCCATTTTTGGCTCTTCCGGTCCCTTTTTCTAGCAGCCTTAATTGTGGAACCTTACGTTATGACCCACTAGTCAATTGCTCTATTCCTTTGACCTTTGACATAACAAACAATCTTGATTTTCCCAGATTTTCCACAAGTTCTTTCTCACAGTGACTATACTCGCCCCTGTCTTGCGTTCTAAACCTCCCTACTACCTTCAACACAACCACCCTTAATAAATATCTTCGCATAACCCACTTAGTTGTTCTAGGTCACTAGACAGTTCTCAACCTCCTTAGTTGAAGATTTGTTCCCACTGTGCCTTGAAACCTCATAGAATCTGCTTAAAGTGTGTAATAATTCTCCCAGGCCAAACTTGAAGTCAACACACACACCTGTCTCCTCGTATTTGAAAGCACTCAATCTCAATAATAAAGGTGCTTAGGCCTAACTTTACTCATATTACACTTGAGGTACTTGAAGCGGCAGCAGCTCTCTTCTCAAGCGGTATGTGTTCTAGTTCTCAAGTGTAATATGAGTAAATTTAGAATGTACTGCCGTTTGACAATACTTGTAAGCACTTTGAAGCAAATGTGGCCTGAATGCTGTTTGAAACTGGAGATACTGATGACCTCAATGATGTGAAAAATTGGAGATACCGTATGGCCTCAATGGTGTTTGTAATCAAAATCTAGATTGAACACAGTGTCTGTATAGACTGTTGTATAGACTGTAGTCTAATTATGTATAGACTGTTGGTCTTAAGAGCATGCGATCATTGATCAAGCCATCATGACCCATGGCAGCTTTGAAGGGATAAAAGGAAGACGTGTTGAAGCCAATGCTGCCATTGGAGTTTGATTCTTGAATATCATGGAGATTAAGAAGAATTATGTTCCATGCTCAAGGTTAATTACATTAACGTTTTATGTGCTTACTCTACAAATGAATTTGAACAAGTTTTTCATGGAAACCTTTCGAAAAGAGAAAAAAGACCTTGCATTATAGTTTATTGGTGGATTCCTATATTTTCTTGGTTGTTGTTACATGTTGACTATTGGAAGATCTGTTTATATTACTGAGAATCTTTCACCTGAAAATGGAGCAGTAAAGGACATATTAATTGTTATACGCTTTTGATTTTTCTGCCTTTGAGAACCTTGTGAGTTGCATGTCATTGAAGGGTGACTTGGTTTGAATAGTTAGCTTTGGAGAGCAGTTAGAGGAAGAAATAACTCAAACCCAAACTCAACAATGGAATTTTTATCAATGTGTCCATTCCAATAGATTATTATTCTAAATCTGGATGATGTGGCAACAATAATTATATATTTTTTGGAATGTACCTCAGTGAATGATCACCTTTTGTAATATTTTAAGTGCCGCTACATAGAGATGTTATTTCTATGCTTAATTAATTGCATTGATGTGCCATAGAGCAATGCAATGCATCTGGATACTTGAAGTCTTGGAATTGCAGAGCAGCATTTGCTTGATTCCTTGGTAGCTGTTTGAAGATCCTAACCAAACTGATGTTTCTTTCAGAATTGTGGTTCTTTGTCATAGTAGTATAGTACGCTATTCCTGAGATTACCTTTGGTTCTGTTCTGAGATCTGTAGAGAATTGTTGAGCAAGGGGGAGGATAGCTTCATCTTAAAGCATCCCTCTACCCAACGTTAAGCTTGATGGGAAGAATTATCCTATCTTCAAGTGAAGGGTGCTAAACATATAATTGAAGAATTGATTGTTAAGACTTGTGGAGGGTAAGAAGACAAATTGCACTGTTGCTAAAGAATTAGTAAAGCTATAAGACAAATTGCACTGTTATATAGAGTGTCTATACAACAGTCTATATATTACAACTAAGTACAATGAGTCTCTCTTTGTGGTTAATTGTACTATACCTTGGGTGCCAACATTCATAATTCTTGTTGTTGAACCAAGCTCTCCAGTTGCAGCAATAAGCTCGACACCTTTGTCTTATTGATTGCATTCTTTGAACAATGTTACTCAAGCCAATCCTTAAACCTTGGATTGATCAACCGATCTCTAAAGAACATTGCATCATGATGTTGTTCATCCCCTCTTCTACAATTTCTCTCTTATAGATGCATTCTTTGATTGTTCAAGGCTTCCTCCTTAATGACATTTGAGGGATAATTTTGCCTCCTTCCTTGTCTTAACATAAACTTGGTTTTGTTATCCATGTTTCACATCGCTGCTAGGATCCATGGTCACTTCTGAAAATTTCTTGCAAGGTTATCTTGGCTTCATTATGCATTGTTTTTTCCTTTTGGAAACTCATCCTTCCTTGAGGATTGTCTAGCATCTACTACCTCAATTTGGATTTCTTGGATCAATTTAGTGCTCTCGTTCTCCTTTTGGACCAGTTGTCCATTCTCCTCACATGCAAAGCATGCATTCACATAAAATTCACCAATTTTAAAAATAAAAGGTTACCTGGCCTCTTCTGATGCCTCCAACATCAAATTTTGTCTTCATTCCATGCTTTAGGAAGGTACTCCTTCTCTTTCTTCTATTCTTATGACAACTATGAATGATTGTCCCTCTCGAAAATCCTTATCATCTGCATCTATACACATAGCATCAGTATCATAATCACCAAGCTCTTTAGCCCCATATGGTATATATGTTACGAACACTTCTAGCTAACCTCCCATGAGACTTTCATTTATTGTCTCATCGACATCCTGTTTTTGGAGCTCCCTCTACTGTTATGATGCTTTTTCCACCATATCTTCTATCAACAAATCCATATGTTGATTTGAACTCTTTATGCAGTCCATGAGACTCTCTGATAGTCTCTCTTCAACATCTTCCTCATCATCAAGGACTATTCCCTGCTCTGGTTCAAAATAGTGAACTAATTCAACTTTAGGCTCAACAGGTGCTTCATCTTCCTCCCTAGCTTTCTAGCTTTAGGGGGCTTCCTCTCAAAATCTTTTTTCTGACAAGTAATTTGGCCTTCTTCCTTAGGTCCCATCTCTACCTTTGGTATTCTCTTTCAAGCCTCATTTTGACTATGTTGAATCTCTCCTTCAACTCATAAATCTCCTTTTCAATTTCTTCTTTACTCATGCCATTTTCCTTGGCATGCTTCTCCCTTTTGTTATGGCCTCTCTTTGAATTATGTCCATCAGTAGCCATCTTCTTTCCTCCTTTCTTGTGAGCTTTCTCTTGCTCATTGTGAGCTACACTCAAGCCCCTTTAACAATTCTTCTCCATCACTTGTTACCCAATATCGCACCCACTTCACCTCAACCTAGGCTTTTGGTATTCCTCTGGTTCCCTGCTCTGGAACCCACTTGAGCATGCTCTGGTCTTCTATGGCTTCTACAATTTCTCACCTTTTGAGAACTCCACTTGTTCTCTTCTCTTTGAGGACCTCAGCTAGAAACCTTCTATGTTTTGTTTTGTAGCCTATTTGTCGTAAGTTTCTTGCCATACACTTTAAGAACTTTATTGGTCCTCTGTTACCACTCCTTCTACTATTACCACTGTAAGGATTAACTCCTTGTATACATTTAAAAAAAAATACAAACCAGTTACCTACTAGTTCCTTAACCTCTGAGGTCTCAATATCTCAGTTCTTCCTAGCTCTACACTTGGTTGGTACTTCTTTAATATGCTCCAATCCTGTATTCCGTTCTCAATCTCTTTCTCTCCTCACTTTTTTTCTTAGGTTCCTCTTGCCCAAAATTTTCTTGGTTTCTTTGTCTCAACTTTGATGTCTCTTCTTCACGAGCAATCTTATAAATCTTTTTGGTTCACTGCAGAAACCTCCTCAATCACTTGTCAATCCCCAAGAGCATCAATATTTCTCTAGTACCACTTAATGCATACCTTTTGGCTACTCTCATATTTCCATCATTCAACGTAGTCCATCTCATTCATTCACCTTCCCATTTTTGGCTCTTCCGGTCCCTTTTTCTAGCAGCCTTAATTGTGGAACCTTACGTTATGACCCACTAGTCAATTGCTCTATTCCTTTGACCTTTGACATAACAAACAATCTTGATTTTCCCAGATTTTCCACAAGTTCTTTCTCACAGTGACTATACTCGCCCCTGTCTTGCGTTCTAAACCTCCCTACTACCTTCAACACAACCACCCTTAATAAATATCTTCGCATAACCCACTTAGTTGTTCTAGGTCACTAGACAGTTCTCAACCTCCTTAGTTGAAGATTTGTTCCCACTGTGCCTTGAAACCTCATAGAATCTTCTTAAAGTGTGTAATAATTCTCCCAGGCCAAACTTGAAGTCAACACACACACCTGTCTCCTCGTATTTGAAAGCACTCAATCTCAATAATAAAGGTGCTTAGGCCTAACTTTACTCATATTACACTTGAGGTACTTGAAGCGGCAGCAGCTCTCTTCTCAAGCGGTATGTGTTCTAGTTCTCAAGTGTAATATGAGTAAATTTAGAATGTACTGCCGTTTGACAATACTTGTAAGCACTTTGAAGCAAATGTGGCCTGAATGATGTGAAAAATTGGAGATACCGTATGGCCTCAATGGTGTTTGTAATCAAAATCTAGATTGAACACAGTGTCTGTATAGACTGTTGTATATACTGTAGTCTAATTATGTATAGACTGTTGGTCTTAAGAGCATGCGATCATTGATCAAGCCATCATGACCCATGGCAGCTTTGAAGGGATAAAAGGAAGACGTGTTGAAGCCAATGCTGCCATTGGAGTTTGATTCTTGAATATCATGGAGATTAAGAAGAATTATGTTCCATGCTCAAGGTTAATTACATTAACGTTTTATGTGCTTACTCTACAAATGAATTTGAACAAGTTTTTCATGGAAACCTTTCGAAAAGAGAAAAAAGACCTTGCATTATAGTTTATTGGTGGATTCCTATATTTTCTTGGTTGTTGTTACATGTTGACTATTGGAAGATCTGTTTATATTACTGAGAATCTTTCACCTGAAAATGGAGCAGTAAAGGACATATTAATTGTTATACGCTTTTGATTTTTCTGCCTTTGAGAACCTTGTGAGTTGCATGTCATTGAAGGGTGACTTGGTTTGAATAGTTAGCTTTGGAGAGCAGTTAGAGGAAGAAATAACTCAAACCCAAACTCAACAATGGAATTTTTATCAATGTGTCCATTCCAATAGATTATTATTCTAAATCTGGATGATGTGGCAACAATAATTATATATTTTTTGGAATGTACCTCAGTGAATGATCACCTTTTGTAATATTTTAAGTGCCGCTACATAGAGATGTTATTTCTATGCTTAATTAATTGCATTGATGTGCCATAGAGCAATGCAATGCATCTGGATACTTGAAGTCTTGGAATTGCAGAGCAGCATTTGCTTGATTCCTTGGTAGCTGTTTGAAGATCCTAACCAAACTGATGTTTCTTTCAGAATTGTGGTTCTTTGTCATAGTAGTATAGTACGCTATTCCTGAGATTACCTTTGGTTCTGTTCTGAGATCTGTAGAGAATTGTTGAGCAAGGGGGAGGATAGCTTCATCTTAAAGCATCCCTCTACCCAACGTTAAGCTTGATGGGAAGAATTATCCTATCTTCAAGTGAAGGGTGCTAAACATATAATTGAAGAATTGATTGTTAAGACTTGTGGAGGGTAAGAAGACAAATTGCACTGTTGCTAAAGAATTAGTAAAGCTATAAGACAAATTGCACTGTTATATAGAGTGTCTATACAACAGTCTATATATTACAACTAAGTACAATGTGGAGAATAGGAAATGGAGAGAAAGTGAGAATAGGTGAAGATTCCTAGGTGAGGTTTACAAGGCTCCAGGAGATTAATGAAGAAACTATTGAGACCCTGCATAATAATGGCACACAATCAAGCTGATATTGTGGATCCAAATTTGACCACCATGCAGAAACAACACTAGATATCAGCAAGGTCAACAGGTTTGGAAGGATATTCGTTTGACAATCGAGTTGGCTATGTTAACAACTTAACATATTGCAACTAAGTACAATCAAAATTAGAGATAAGGAGGATGAATTAAATTGGTCTAACAACCTTGATTCAGTCGGCTACACAGCAAAGCTTGGTTACAAAGCAGTGCTCACAGAGAAAACACAAGGGGAGCCAGTATGCTGGTAGAGAAGCATATGGAAAATCAAAGACTAAGTCAAAACTAAGTTGTTTAGAAAAAAGATATTGAAATTTAACTGAGGATATAAACCTAGGATACCTACCACAGTCCGGGTAGAATTTGAATATTTTTCTAAATTCTTAACCAGACCATATAAGGGTTCCCCTACATATTAGCATCACTAGTTGTACTTTGTAGTCCCATTTACCTATCTGTCAGGCTTTATTTAGACTTAAATAAAATTATCTTGCCTTATCTACATTGTTTCTCAGCCTTATAATCTTATGCTACAAAATTAGATAGAACTTTGTAATAAAGGCAGGACAACCTTTCAATCTGAGTCTTGACTTGCAGCATCCTACAAGTTGGTCAGGCTTAAATTTTTTTGTTGGCAGGTATTGAACGATGATACTATATCTATAAAATATATTTCTTCTGTACTAACTGTATTGCCTAGAATATTTTGGTCATTGAAGTTGTGGGTTGGCAGGCTCTAATAGCCCACTTGGAGCACAACCCCTTGAAAAATTCGGCTTTAAGAAGAATTACATGAGAAAATTGCTGTCACTTAGATGTCAGTAAAAACAGGTAGGTCTTTAGACTTTTGATCATAGTTGAGAACATTCCTGAGATAACTTTCTTTGATACTCCAGACTATAAAATTTCTGAGAATGCTGCAAAATGGAAAAACTGGAACTAGACATGCTTAAACCTTCTGCACTCCTCAAAATAGTTCCGCTTACACTGTTTGATTTATAAAACAGAGAATGCCAAGCCAACTGAGCAATGGCATTCATCAACTCCTATATCTTCAGACTTGATTGTTTCTCTTGAAGTCTCATCTTCCGAAGGCTAGTGATTGGTCAGAAAGAAGCCCTGACTTTCAGTAGATGAGCTTTTCTCTAAACAAACCTCTTGATGTGGAAGTAATAGTGGCTTTCCTTGACCCTGTCAAGACTTCCAAATTAAGCTTTCCATCTTATTATATTTTAACCATTTATTTTTCACATGCTAAGGGATGGAGGCTCTACCCTTTCCATACTTAGATTTCTGGTTGTTCAAATTTCTTCCTCAAGTAGCAATACCCTTTCATTTGGCTTAGCATTAGCTTTTGAGTTTTGGGCATGGTAGACATACTGTAAGCTGGCTTGGGAGGAGGGGACCAGGTCCTGAATCCTGTCAACCAACTTCTGTAGGAAATTAGGAATAATTCAAATAAAGTGATGTTGTTTCAATGTTATACAAATGAATTATTATATTTTATGTCTTAAAATTTAATAGTTTCCCATTATCATTGTTAAATAATTTTTGTGAAATTCCATTTTGCCTCAAAATTCAATTTCTGATATATGTTCTTTCAATGTTGACTCAACAATTATTTTGCAAAGTATAATTCTATTTTCTATGAACAAGTGAATTTATATGAAGCATATCTCAACGCTTGAAAACTGTTGATGCAGGTTTGCAGATCGATTGGAAATTTTACTTGTGGAATATTTAGTGAGATGTCGAAAGATAATCATGGGAAGAAACCATTAAGGCAAACAGATGTAATATCATACTTTCAAAAGGCTCCATCCAAAAATACACATTCTCTTCATGATTCAAGCTCCTTTGAACAATCTGTTACTGAGAGAGAGGTTAACTCTTGTGGAAATGCATTTGATATCCATACGATGGATGAAGAAATAGGTTCCTCAAGTGGTCAGGTTGAGATAAATGCAGTTTCAACAGAAATTGGTGATGAAAATGTTAAATATTTTTCCTTGGAAAGTGACACAATCCATTCGCGGAAAAGGAAAAGAGGCCAGTGGGCCATAGGAAGACGATTCCAAGAAAATTGGGTCTCAAGTTTTCCATTTATTGAAGAAATACCTCCTACAAATGAGAAAGAGCTTTTCCGACAAGTTAGATGTATTGCGTGTAGTTGGAAAACTCAAAAGGAAGTTAAATTTCAGATGAAGCTAGATACGGTACAAAAGCATGCAGGAAAGGTGTATGAAAAGAAAATTGTAAATGGTAAAGAGAAATCTATTGTTAGATGGAAATCTTCCGAGGAATGTCGACATGTTGAATATGCAGAAGAATATAAAAAATATCTATTATGTAAGAGGAAACTTGAGGCGGACGGAGGAACCATCATATCTCTATTTGAAAAGACGATGGAAAGAAATTTGTTATCCAAGACGATACAATTGAGCACTGTATTTCACATCTTATCTAAAGGTCGTCCTATGACAGATTATCCAGATCACATGAAATTACTATATTTTCTTCAAGTGCCAAACTTTCCATCTTCTCATTGGTCTGTAACTAGTGGTTGGGGATGGGCAGGATATCTAGCTCAAGTAGAAAAGGATGATTTGAAAGAGAAGATTGCAAATGCTAGGTTTTTGGCATTGTCTTTAGATGAGGTTACAGCTATAGATAATACTTCATGGATTTGCATGAGCATTTATATGGTTAATGACCATATTAGACATTCCTATCTACTTGGGATTAATAAGATGAGAGAGACTTCTACAGCTGAAAATATTTATGAACTTGTTCTTAATGGATTGAAGGAAAGTGGTATGGATGAATTAATGATTGCAAAAAAGTTGGTATGTGTTGGAGCAGATGGAGCAGCGGTAATGCAAGGACAAAGGAATGGCCTTTGTGTTAGGCTACAACTATCAGCTTCACCATATATGCTTAATATTCATTGTATGGCTCATAGGATGAATCTTGCATTTAAAATAGTAAGCAAGTTTCCATCAGTTTCAAAAGTTGAAGATCTTGTACGTGAGACTCATGCATACTTTTCTCGTAGTCCCAAACGATATTTAGAGTTTCAACAATTTGCAGATGGTATTACGGATGGAAAAAAACTACTGAAAGATGTTGATACAAGATGGATCTCATTAAATGGACCAGCTCAAAGACTATTTAGTGAGTTCAAATCTTTGGTAGGGTTGATGTATGAAAATCGCTATAATGTAGACAAAGCTCAAGATCTTCTTTCTCAACTAACTAATATAGAGACATTATTGACATTGACTGGAATTCTTCCTATGCTACATGAAATGAATGTCCTCGTGAAAATGTCTCAGAATCGCACAATGTATATTGCGGAATACACAAATGCAAGAAAGTCAGCATGTCTTGCATTGGATAATTTGTATATGATGCCAGACTCTTTTACTGGTCCAGAGTTTAAAAGTTGGACTGAGATCATCAATATAGAAAATACTGAAAATTTTTTGACCTTTGATGAAAAAGGGATACTATGTATCGTAGTGTGTGGGTATATGGTTCCCTTTCATTATATTAGTAAGACAGGACGAATCACCAAAGATTGCCCCCGTGTCAAGAGACCAATTTGATAATATTGTGATTTCAGTGAGACAAAATTTGATAGAAATTGCAAGATCACTATCATTAGAGATAAGAGAACGATTTCCTCGAGATGAATTGTTGGAGGCCATGTGTGTGGTATACCCTCAATATTGGAACAATTGTCAATGTCGAAGAACTTTAAAAGCTGATTTTCAAAAAAGATTAAAATGTTTAGTAGACCATTTTTGCAAGAAAGTCTGGATACATGGAGAACAAATTGAAGGTATTTTAGATTCATCAAAATTGTATCAACAAGGTGGACGCTTTGCTGAAACAATGTGGAAGCAATATCCTTTTTTGGAGAATCCCAATGAAAATGGTGCTATAACAAGATTATGGACTACTTTAAGTGCTAGCCAATACCTGCAAGAAAACATATCAGAATATTTCAAATTAGCAGATTTGTGTCAAACCATGATTTTGGGATCAGTGGAGGATGAGAGAATGTTTAGTGCATTATCATTCTTGAAGTCAAAGTTGAGGAACAAGCTTGATAAACATGTGGATACATGTTTAAGATTATATGTAACAAAGTATGACATTGACAATTTTCCATATGAAAGAGCGCTAACTCTTTGGCGATCAGATTGTGATAGAAGGGGAGAAAACAATATAATAAATCTATCTAATGAACTTGATATAGAACATAATGTTTTGGAGGCTCATAATGACAGTTCATTTAGAGAAGCTCATGTTCACAATTTAGAAAATGAGGACCAAGATGAGAACTGGGAAATTGAAATACCCTAGGACTCTTATTTTGGTATACATGTTCCATTGATCATGCAAAATTACTATATGTCAACTTCAGGTAAAAATAGGTTCTATATTTGTATTTTTCATTGTAACATTGCAGCAACATTATTTTGATGTGTGTTATTTTAAGATTGATGTTTCATATTTAATCATTACATTGTTTGTTTCTTATCTGTGACAGGAAATAAAGCTAGATTTGGTGAGGTTGGGACCTATTTCTTTTCATTTGCTAGCCATTTCTTGTCAGTGATTTGTCAGCCATGTTTTCAAGTCTTTTAGGTACTAAGTTGTTCGGGTCCCCACATGTCCTTAGGACCATTAAGGGATGAGATAACATGAGTCAGTCCAACTCATGCCCCGAATTTACTTTTTACCTATTGATGTAAGTGTTTTGTTACCACTTATCACCAACAAAATTCTACCATAACATAAACCAACTTGAAGACGACACTTCTCATCTTCCTTTTACATAAATGCTCTATGGATCTCCCTACTATACTTTTCCGAGACCAACGTCCCTTCTTGGTAGGTCTCTCCACCATACCACTAATCACACAATAGTAACTACTGCCTTCTATAAATCTCTCTAGTGTCAGTTATTTGTGTCCCTGTCACACTCGACCAATATAATCTTGAAGGTCTACTTTTTTATCATATCTTTATTTTTTGTTATTTTGTGTATTTAACATTAGTACCATCCAAGAGTAACGAGTTAGTGTCCTTTGGATTTGATCTTTGATTTGAAATGAAGTCAGATTTGATGAAGCTGGGACCTATTTCTTTTCACATAGACAGTGTCCTAGTATTAAATGATAAATAACTAATTTAAGAAGTCTAACGCTAAGCAACAATGGGCTTATTCAAGTACATGAAATTGCGTTGATGTCTAGCTCTAATATCTTAGAAAATTTTAGCAGTTTGTTTGCTGCTTGTTTAGAGGATTTTGTCAAGTTTGAAATTTTTGGTTTATTTTGGTCATATTTTTTTAGTCGCTTGACTTATTTCATGCATAGATCGACAGATCTAGTTTTATTTTTATAATTATTGTTGTTTTCTTTATATATTTGGTGGTTTGAGGAAATATATTTGATTTCCTTTCACTTTGTGGCATGATTTCAACATCTTCACCTTTTAGAATATAGTAAAATATTATTCTTATTTTATGTTTTCTTGGAAAAGAATTGTTGATATTTGGAAAGGGAAATAAGCCCTAGGTAGCTAAGCGAAGAGAAAAATGGTCTATGTACTAGGTTCCTGCGCATTCATCGTAGGAGACCTATTGGCATGAGACCGACATTCCTTTTATGCAATTACACTTTTTCAAGGCGGAGCTGAGTTTGCTGACTTGGGAAGAACACTGACAGCTGATCATAATGCTAAGGAGATTATAATGTTGGTTTCAAAAACAGGATTGTGAAAATTGTTTGCACTAGTTCTTCTTTTGGTCATATTTACTACCAAATTTGTGTCTTGCTGATTTTTTACATTTGTAATGACCTTGTGCAGAGATGGTTTGAAGAGCCTGATGTTAGAGTGTGAAGACTCTCTACAAACCACAAGGACTACATTTTCTTGGAGGGCACTCGATGTTCTTGGTGTTGCTGAGTCTCTTCGCTCGAAGCGTAAATGGATACAATGGTATGGCCATAACATCACTTACTTTGATCCTCTTTACTAATCTCCTAATATCATTTCAATACATCAAATTGCTTTGTTTTCATGGAATCCAAAGATACATCAGTAATGTTATTTTGTCTTGGAAATACTAAATTATTTTGTTTTGATATCACCCAGTTTGAGTTGTTCTTTGCAACTACCACTTGATCATTTAACAAGCATTTGAAATTCAAAGTGAAATAAAGCTCTTTTAGTTTTTTTCCAGAAGAAGATTAGATGTTGCACTTGGTACCCACATATGATATAATATTTTTCATTTTTGGCTTGCTGAATATACAAAGAGAAAATTGCTTAACAATATTGCTTAATTTGACAACAATTTTGTTTTATTTGATACAAGAGTGGAGGTAGTCTTAGATTTTACCTATTTCTCAGTAGTTATTCTCCTTCGACAACAACATCATCCTTCAACAAATACATTCCAGCTTGTACAGAGGAAAGTTGATGTTTAGTAGAGGGCACATAAGAGATCCTCTAATGGAGGCGCAATAGTTTAGTAGGATCACTGGATGAAGCACATGTATGAATGTATTGTCTTCAATTAGGAAGGCACAGTTACCCATCCAGGGGAGGGCATGCATGAATGTCTATTTTGTGAATGGTGTAGTTTTCTAAGTGTGTTGGGTGCATGAGTTCATGCGTTTAGTCTACCCTACTGGGTCTTGTATTTGAAGCAGTGTTATCCACACGTGATGGTGATATCCACTAGGCTCATTAGGGTTAGGGATATTCGATGAAGCCAGATTCAATGGTTCAAGTCCTATAAAAGCTAGATTGACGAATTACAAAGAAATGATTGGACACACATCTCACTCAAAAACGACGACTCAAAATCCCTATGGAACCTTGTGATATGTTGTTATGGATAGTGCTTACCTGTGACTTTATACCTCTACAACTTCAGCCGAGTTCTGTAGGGGGGAATTATAATTTCCCCTAGTGCTAATTCACCCTACTACTTGACCTCATGGAAGATCTGCTCAGATAGTGGAGCGCGAGGCTTGAGGTGGGGTGAGGTGCTTTTTATGCACACATGTGAACCCTTAAAAATGTCATTCCTAGGCTAGGGTGGAACACTCTATCTAGAATAGGTTTCTTGCTAGTTTTACACACTTACCTCATGCTGTTCTGGCACTTCCTCTCATTCTGAGGATGGTATCCAGGGTAAACCCAAATTATTTGGGGTACGAGGCAATCAACAATACATTCATTAAGAGGTCAACATGTCACTTGTGAGAATTGGTCCTGGTTGTGGAGGGATAACATTCCCCCTCAATTGCTTGGGCTAGACCCAATTCACTAAAATGCTTTTTGCAAAATATATCCTGAGAAAACCTAGGGAACTTTGCCTCATTATGAGGATAGCACCTAGGCTTAAGCAAATTCCTTAGGGCCAAAGGCCATATCAACATGTCATTGGTGGGAATAGAACCATTGTAGGGAGGATAACAATCATTCCACCTAACCAGTGGAGCTAGACCCAATTGACATTAGATGTGTTTGCAGTTAGACAAAGGTGTAGGAATTTTGGAAATGAGTTTTTTGGTGTTTTTGGATGCATCACTGCTTGTAGTGCTCAGGAGCACGAGTATTTCAAAGATCTAGGTTTTGTACCCTGACTTGTATATTAGCTGTTGGAAAATACAAGTGTTTGGGATCTAAGAAACATTTTGCTCAAATTTTGTAGTTAATTTGGCACATAATACATTAAGAGAACTTAAAACAATATGTGCAAGTGTGAGATATGGAATAGGCTTCTAACATGTTGGTCACTAGCTTTATTGGTTTTCACAGTCTCTGAAATGGTTTGACCAATCGAAGTGGATCTTCTGGATGTCCTTTGAAATGTTAGTGTTTAAAAATGGATTTGGTAGAATTTAACTTCAAAAAAAATTAATGTTTATGAAATTTGTAGCTTAGCTGCTCAGACTTCTCAAATAAGAAAATTGTTTGTTATGACCAGAACAGGTAATCATATATCAGGTTTTCTTTATCCTTCTCAACTTTCTAATCCTCCTTTCTGTATCTCTACTTTAATAAAATCCATCTGTCTCAAAAAGACATTGCAAATTACATGTTTAAGATGTTCAATTGCAATAAGGTGTTCAATAGCAATAAACTTTCTGTATATGTAGTTGATTGCCTAAACCAAAAGATGCATTATCTCTTCATGCAGGTGTTGGGAGAAGCTTATCAAGTTCTTAGTGATCCAAGACAGAGAGCAGCATATGATAATAATGGAAAAGCAGGAATATCAAAGTAACACTTGGCTTATAACATTAGACTCTAGAGCTATTAAACTTTACAGTATAATCAGCATTCTTAATTGTTTGTCAATATATATGACTTTATCACTTTTCAAGCCTTCCAGGAATGTTCTTGGCTGTTGTTTATAGTAATTTATTTCTAGTAGGTAAATGTTTAGATGGAATTGTTCCAAGAGTTCTCAGGTGCTCTCTGCAATGTGATCAACTGGTTTTTGGTTGATTAATATAATAAATTGCAATGAACTATATGTTAGGAACTTTGTATTTGAATTTTGCATATGCTGAATTTATTTTATTATTGAGTTAGTGAGGAAGTATTTTCCTTGATATCATCTTATGCAATAATTGTCAAATGCAGGGAAACCATGTTAGACCCTACAGCAGTATTCGCTATGCTGTTTGGAAGTGAGTTGTTTGAAGAGTACCTGGGACAGCTTGCAATGGCTTCATCTGAAATGTTTAGTGAAGGTGAAGAAGTACATACAAGGAAACTGCAAGAAAAGTTGATTAGCTGTGGGGATAAAAATACTATTGGCCTGTTGTAGTGTAGCCTGCATCATCTCACCAATGAGTTTCTCTTTGGATACTAGTAAAACAGATGGAACCCTGTATAAGTAACATGATCAAGTATACCATGTTTAAAAAAAAATTATTTTACCACATTTGCTAAGGATTTGCACCATTGGTGTAGCTAGATTGTGGTGGTTCTAGTTCTTCAAGACTATTGAACAAAACTTTATTTGGAAATTAAGTTGTTTATGATTGTTAAATATGACTGATCATTTGAAATTCTTTGCCATCTGTTGTTACTGACAGGGTATTTTATAATATTGTGCAATATGGCTTTCTATGCTTTATAGCGCAAGTATTTACTTGTTATGTTGATGTGTAGAGGATATGATATTCAAGTGGTTTTTATGTTTGTTTTGATGATAACATCTCAATGGTGATGGAACCCTATAGCTCAGGAAGCCTACAATGCTGGATTAGTGCTTAGTTCAAATAAGCATGACAATGAGAGGCCTTTTGAACATGATTGTGAGGTTATTGTTGATTCAAATATAACAAAAGATATGATTAATGTTTCTAGAGTAGAAGATACATTTGAGTGGAATTTTCCTTAGCTCAATTGTAATCGCAACGCTATGTCTTTATGTAAATTCAGTGACTGCAAAAAAATAGAATGGGTGTGGATGGTTTCTAAGGTTGAAAAGGAGATGTCAATATGGTGTAATAGATGGTTATCATCAAGGGGGGTAAGTTAGTGCTGGTGAAATCCCTACTTGAAGCCATCCCTGTGTACTGAGTGTTTTTTTCCTTTATTCCCAAACAGGTCCTGGAACAGGTAAGAAGACTTAGTTTCAGATTCCTATGGGTTGGATTAGTGCTTAGTTCAAATAAGCATGACAATGAGAGGCCTTTTGAACATGATTGTGAGGTTATTGTTGATTCAAATATTTTTTCAGAAGAAAAATAAAGCATGGAGTGAACATTTAGTGCACAAATATCCCCTGTTTTAATGGATGACTAAAACCAGGAGGCCTTACAACCATATATGTAAAGTCAAGTCAATCGTTCTACATGGTTCAGTCATTTAATATACTCAAAACTTTAGCCCAAAAATTAATACAATATAAGTCTGCTCTAGAATACAACAGAAGCAAAATAGTTCACATATATGCCCTTCCCACACTCATTTCTTCTGCTAATTTTGGACACTGACTACCATTTCAGTTCTGGGCCTTTTTGTGTATTGATGTTTGGCCCAGCGGATACCAGCCGAAGTCCCTTCCTTCACCATTTTGGCCCCAGCAGACGCCGCACATTTCATCTTCTTGTTAGTTGTTATAATCTGCTAATCTGGTCAAGACCATAGACTTGTTTTTCTGTGCTGTGTCCTGGTCATTGTATGAATAATCCCACTGCTCTGCCCATGTAAGCCCAAATGAATTTCTACGCTCATTGGAAGCCATTAATGTGATCAAATACTATTCACACAGCGCTTCAATATTTCTAAAATAGTTAAATTGATGTTCACTAGAAGTGTAACAGAGGAACTGAAACTATGAACAGGTTGGACAATCATTGTTGATTCAAATATAACAAAAGATATAATTAATGTTTCTACTTTGAACGGTCAACAATCTTATTGAAATATGTAGGGTTTGCGTAGAGGGAATACTTGAGAGAGTAGAGTCCTTGCTCTAGACTCTATACTATACTATTCCAATATGAATTAATTTAAGGTTTCAATTGAATATGCCAGAATTGTATAAAGTTACTATTAAGTTTAAAGTTTGGATGTTTGTCTGGTTAGAAGTTATTAGATAGTTTCACTAAAGGAAGGAAAAACCCCATGCGTAGTTTGTATGTAACTCATAATCTTCTTCTCTTGGGAGTGATATTGAATCATGTTTAGCTTTTATGTTTTTTATCAATGATTGTGCTTCTGAATCCTTGAATTTCTTCCATGATTCTCAAGTATGCTTGTTTTTATATTCAGTAGAAATAGAGACTATAGTGCTCATTTGTTTTCTACAAGAGATACTAGAAACTATAGGACTCATTTGGTTTTTTCTGCAAGTATATATCTAAGTTGGGTGAGATAGAATTATATTCATTCCTTTTAGATTTAACTCATTTGAATGATCAATAAATAATCCAAAACCAATATAGGGTACTGTACGCATGTAACAAGTGTCCTCCAAGATGAAACTAAGGCTTGAATCCATTTTTCAGCTTCAACGCAGGTGGTCTCTCTACTTGGAGGTACATTTTCAAGTTCTCTAGGAGCATCTAATACTGGGCAAACCATCATGGGCAATGGCCATCAAGTTTCGATGGGTCTTGCAAATGATCTCAATTCAAATGATAGGGCATTTTTGTGGTATTGATGTTTGGCCCAACGGATACCAGCCGAAGTCCCTTCCTTCACCATTTTGGCCCCAGCAGATGCCGCACATTTCATCTTCTTGTTAGTTGTTATAATCTGCTAATCTGGTCAAGACCACAGACTTGTTTTTCTGTGCTGTGTCCTGGTCATTGTATGAATAATCCCACTGCTCTGCCCATGTAAGCCCAAATGAATTTCTACACTCATTGGAAGCCATTAATGCGATCAAATACTGTTCACATAGCGCTTCAATATTTCTAAAATAGTTAAATTGATGTTCACTAGAAGTGTAACAGAGGAACTGAAACTATGAACAGGTTGGACAATCATTGTTGATTCAAATATAACAAAAGATATAATTAATGTTTCTACTTTGAACAGTCAACAATCTTATTGAAATATGTAGGGTTTGCGTAGAGGGAATACTTGAGAGAGTAGAGTCCTTGCTCTAGACTCTATACTATACTATTCCAATATGAATTAATTTAAGGTTTCAATTGAATATGCCAGAATTGTATAAAGTTACTATTAAGTTTAAAGTTTGGATGTTTATCTAGTTAGAAGTTATTAGATAGTTTCACTAAAGGAAGGAAAAACCCCATGCGTAGTTTGTATGTAACTGATAATCTTCTTCTCTTGGGAGTGATATTGAATCATGTTTAGCTTTTATGTTTTTTATCAATGATTGTGCTTCTGAATCCTTGAATTTCTTCCATGATTCTCAAGTATGCTTGTTTTTATATTCAGTAGAAATAGAGACTATAGTGCTCATTTTTTCCCTTGGTTAGTTTTTAAAGGTAATGGCTAAACCAGCAATTACCTTTAAAAATATCCAATTCATTTCTCAGAGTGGTGCAAGTATTGCACTAGGCCCTCTTTATTTTGCATGGCCACATTTTTGTTCAGGCTGAAGTTGGATTTTTGATCTTCTTTTTTTGGTTTTTTCTTTCTTCTTGTTAACCCGTAACAGGGTTTCTGCAATAGAAGAGGGGCTGTGTATTCTTCCTGACCAGTTGGCCATGGCGGTGGCACATTGATGTCAACCAATCTATGTTCTGAAGGACACAATTACATTATATACCACCTCTATTCCATTTCTGTAGATCAAAGTGCCAGACATTATGCACAGATTGAAGTCAAGGACCATGTAGGCTGGTGCCACTTGTTCGAGATTCAACTCTTGGGAAGAACACCATTTCCAAGGTCCTCCAAACTTGTAAGCAACGGCCTACAGTTCAACTCTTCATTTATTTGAACAACACTGTTGGTGGACCATCCTTAGCATTAACCATTTTCTTACAGTGAGCTACTTGGTTCTTGATATTCCTGACAAGTAGAGCTACCCTTACTAGCACTCAACTGTGTAAAGCGCCTTTTCCAATTTTTCCTGAATCACTGCCATGTTAACTCTGTCCATTGAAGGAATGCATGCAGAAGTTTTTATATCCTTTGTTTTATGTTAAAGTGTTTGGATCAAACAGTAAACATGCAGGTATCCTCCTTTTTTTGTTAAGGGCTTTGTAGTCCCTCATACCCTAGTCTACCCAGATTGTGGAACATGTAGTTTAAGGGGTTAATTACTCTGCATAGTGAGGCATTTTGTTGGAAACAAAGCTTGAGGTTTGGCAGTCTCAGACTTCAGTCATACATTTTAATAGAAAAATAGAGAGGCAGCATAATGTTTCAACATTAATAGAAGTCTAGTTTCCAATGAAAAGTGTTGAACAAAGAAAGCATTAAACATTCATAGCACAATTTGCCGAATATGAACTTGCCAACTTAACAAATATTCAAATAGGTGAGATGAGATGATGAAGAGATATTCTAAAAATGTACATACACTGGCCTCACAAAGAAAGTAGGAGAGAGAATAGGAGAATTATATTAAGATTTTCAGAATGAATGTACAGAAGATTCGATGCCTATATCTATGTGCCATCCTCTTACATATTGAAGAATCAATTATGATTGAACTACATAAATAGTAATAGGTTAACAATAATATATGTATGACCAATAACATAAGAGATTATATATGAATGACTAGAATAAAACGCTGAAATAAACTAAATACAAACTGTCAATATCCAATTAACATAAAATGAATATCATGAGTAGAATTTTTTTTATACGGATAGAGAGAAATGCTATCCTCTTCAAGTAACAAGTAGCTCCTATTTTATCCTAAGATAACAGCTAGAATTCAAATCATGTTTTGCTAGATTCAATACCGTAGATTTAGAAATAAATGACTAAATACTACAAGGAAATAGCATTACCCCATAAGCTTTTTCAGATGCAACAATATGCTCCTTTTGTGGTTCATTGTTGGCTCCTTCATCCACTATATCATGTTACATACAGGCACTCTTGCTAGCTCATGTTGAGATGGAAATATCTATTTTTCATGACAGTAAAACATTTAGATAATGGAAAGACAGAATATGTGCATTCAAGTTAAATCAGATTTATCTTGAATGGTTGGGAAGATTTGTTATTATCTTTAATAATTTAAGTCTTGTAAAACAAATTCAGAAGGAATAATTTAAGTCTTGTAAAGCAACAAACTTGAAGAAAAACAAAGAATATGAAGCCATATACAAGGAATATGAAGCCTGCGTGTTATGTTAATTTATGAGCAGTTTTATGCTCTGTAGTATGATCTGTGAGAAAATTTGCTACAATATTCAACAGACAGGACATTATGAGTTTCTCAATTTGTGCTATTATATGCTATGGATTTTCTAACCGATATCTTGAAAACGCGGTCTGCACTTGCCATCTATGCCTGAGTTCTGCAGCGGTTTGTTACTTTCAAGCCATGCCTAATGTCATATTGTTTGTTGCAACTTTAATGTAGACAGCTAACCAGGAAGGCATTGGGTCATTCATAGAGGATGCTTAGGCATGATTCCAGGCTTTTGAAAATAATTGTGATTTCCATCACTAGTCATAGCACTTGATAGAAAGTTGGGATATTCATGAGTGTGAATTTATGTTTGTGTGTTTACATACTTTCTTATGAATTAACTAATGCTCAATAGCAGTAGACATTGGACAAGTATATTTGTATACTTCTGCTTTAAACTGAAACAAATCCAGGGCTAAAAGGAATGGATTGATTGCACTAGTCATCCTTCTATAACTTTCCAACATAGGCTGGAGTAAATAGATTGTAATTTGGGTAATTTTTCTAACTGCAAACAAGAACATACTTGTGTATTGGCAGGGAAGCTATGATGGCCATTATGTCAGGCCAGGTGATCGCACTCCCTTGATCGTGAGCACGATTGTGATCAAGATGGAAGACTTCATAGTCTAGATTGATTGTTTAGCAGTGATAGTTAGTGGGCTCATTCACAAAAGCTTCTATTTCACTAATCCTTTTTATAGAGTTGTCAGATTCAATTTCCAAAGGTTTTAAGTACACTATAGAGTTGAGTTCTGAGAGAGCTGTGATTCACAGTGTTAAGTATAGCAGCTATGACACTTGAATGAAGACAAGCATAATAGAGGTATCAGACTCTGTTATAAGCTTACCTACATATTATAAGGGACTTGGTTGGTTTTTTTATAATTTTATAGACAAGTTCCATGTCGTGGAAATGTGAAAAAAAATAGTGATATTGCCACCATGTGGTTCTTATCATATATGGTTTTATACTTCTCCAAAATATTCTCTAAGAGTTCACAATGCTAAAATTCACTAGGACTTTACAAAGTTTTATTATTTAGTGAAAGACTTGCCAAGTTCTTACAAGATTTTATAATTGAGTAAAATATTCGCCATGCCTGGTGAGAGATTCGCCAGAAAATTATATATACATATTATATTATTGATAAAATCGCCTTCCATTTTTCCTATATACCATGGAGATTCGCCCAATTATTATATTTATAAATTTGGGGGGGGGTTCTTAAAATTTTCCCTGCACGTTACAGTTGTTGAAGATTAGAGGTTCTACTGATGGTCATTCTTCTTCCTCCTCTGTTGGCTGCTGATGGTTTATTAGCTTTTGCAGGTGTTTGTGACTAAAGATCTGATGTTTTTGCTGGTTCTGTGGAGCTCTTGGATCATCGTAGTGAAGAGCTGTAGCTGATGATTGATATTCTATGGGATAGGCTGCCACATGATTTTCTACAAGATGCCTTGTAGCTGATGTCTTGTTGTTGGCTGGAGCTGTGAGGATGTTGCAATGAATGGACAGAGGGAGTAGGAGTGTGTGTGGATGCATGGATGATGGTAATGGATGAGTTGAGGGGTTAGATCATGTCTAGAATGAATTTTGGGGACCTAACCAATCTACCATTCAGGGGATCCTGTAGAAAACACAATCTTCACCTTAAATTGAAGCAATGAAGTAAAAAACAATGGAATTGATGGAGGGATGCAGGGTAAGGAGTGGAGGAGATGAATATATGTGAGTCAGGGTTCCCTTTAGATCTTCTCTTTTCATTTTGATTGTCTTTATCACCCACCTGCAAATAACAATTATGTCTTTTTTCTCTTTTTAATTTTATTATGATTATTATTATTTTTTTAAAAACACCTAGGTTGCCTCAGAGAGGTTTTCACCCTAGATATTTGCCCTGGGTGCCTCAAGGAAGGTTTTCACCCAGGGATCTTCTTTTTCTTTTCATTTTTCTCATCCTTGGGTTGCCTCATGAGGTTTTCAACCCAAATATGGGACTTAGGTGCCTCATGGAGGTTTTCACTTGAATCCTTATTCTTTTTTCTCTTTTTCAGTGACTTGATGAGGGAGGAGCTGGAGCTTCCTCCACCATCATCAATATCTTATTGATATTGTTAATGAGCTCTTGTTTTGATAAAGGCCTCTTGTACATTTTCAATCGGTCTCCATTAACTAGAAATGGAATGGCTTCTTCATATATAGTTCTAATTTGCATTGAACCATTGTCATGGCATCTTTCCACCACATAAGGTCCGAGCCATCTTGTCCTTAGCTTGCCCTTGAAGTCTTTATACCTAGAATCATATAACAATACCCAGTCTCCCTCTTGAAATTGCTTCTCCTTAATATGTTTGTCATGCCAGCTCTTCCTCTGAAGCTAAACTATCTCTGTATGTAGGAGGGATTGCATTCTAAATTCATCCAAGCCATTCAAATGGAATAATATTTCTTTCTGTGCATGACTGAGATCCAAATCTAGTTGGGCTGCCATCCTGAATGTGTTATATTCAAACTCAATGGACACCAAAGCCTTTTTTCGATAGACCAGCTCATAGGGTGTAAATCCAGTGGTGGTCTTCCATGTTGTATTATAGGCCCAGGTGGCCTCAACTAGTCTCCATGCCCAATCCTTCTTGCTACTGCTCACTACCTTGGTTAAGATGCTCTCCAGTGCCCTATTGGTCACCTCCACTTGCCCATTAGCTTGTGGATGTTAAGGAGTGGAGGTCCTATGCTTGATTTTGTGATGGATAAGCAGTTCTTCAATCACGTTGGAGGTAAACTAGCTGCCTTGGTCTGTGACTAGCTCTCTAGGGTACCCAAAATTGCATAATACATTCTCCCTTAAGAACTCAACCAGCTTCTCTTCTGTTGCTACCTTAATCGCCTTGGTTTTAGCCCACTTAGTCAAATAATCAATGCACACAATAATGTACTACTTTTTCTTTGAAGGAGGGTTGATATGCCCAATGAATTCCATGCCCCACTTGTCAAATGGCTCAAAACTCACTTGAGGTTGTAGGTGCATTTCATCTCTTGGAGAATGATTTCCCACCCTTTGGCACTAATCACACTGACTAATGTAATTTTTCACATCCTGATGGAGAGTATGCCAATAATAGCTTGCTTGCAACACTTCGAATTTTGTCATATTTGCTGCAAAGTGACCTCCACAAGGCATCATGACAAGTCAGAAGGATGTCAAAGACTTACTCTTCCCTTACACACCTTCTAGAGATTTGATCTAGGCCAAGTTTGAACAGATTGGCCCCAATCCAGGTGAAGGGGGTGCTTTTCTTGACTATCTTTCTCTTTTCTTTAGAGGGCAAGTTTGGTGGGAACTGTGCTGATACCAAATAGTTTGCTATATCAGCAAACTATATAGCAAACAAATTCTCTTCTGGTAACTGGTTATCCACCATTCCTTCTTCACCTGTAGGCAGATTCATCCTAGATAGAAAGTCTACAACAACATTTTCCTTACCAGGCTTATCAACAATAGTTAGATCAAACTGCTGTAATAAAAGCAACCATCTTATAATTCTAGCATTCACATCTGGTTTGTTCATTAAATATTTGATTGCAGCATGGTCAGTATGCACAAATGTTTGATAGCCTGTAATGTAATGCCTAAATTTGTTTAATGAATGCACAACAACTAGGAGTTCCTTTTCGGTCACAGTATAATTTAGCTCAGCCTTTGACAGGTTCTTATTGGTAAAATAGATGGCATAGGGAAATTTCTCCTCTTCCTGACCTAAGGATGATCCTATGGCTTTGTGTGAGGCATCAACATGAATATGAAAAGGGAGGGCCGAGTTCGGGTCTCGAAGAATTGGTGCAGTGGTTAACCTACCCTTTAGAATGTCTAGGGCCTCTTGACAGCTCTTTGACCATATAAACTGAGAATCTTTGGCCAACAATCCAAACAATGGAGAGGCAAACTTGCTAAAGTCCTTTATGAACCTTCAGTAGTATCTATCTAACCCTAAGAAACTCCTGACATCTCTCTACTTTTGTGGAGGTGGGACCCTTTGGATGATTTCTATTTTGTTTGGGTCCACCTACAATCCTTGCTGAGATATTGAATGACCTAGCATAGTCACTTCAGTCATTAAGAATTCACATTTTTCTAGACTGAGAGACAGATTCATTTCAATGCATTTGTGCAATAATTTTCCTAGGTTAGTCAGGGCTTCTTGAAAATCACAGCGATAAGCTATAAAATTATCCATATAAATTTCCACCGAATCATGCACTAATTCAACAAAAATACACAAGACTGCTCTCTAGAAGGTGGCAGGAGCATTGCATAGGCCAAAAGGAAGGACCATATAGGCAAAAGTACCCTAAGGATAGGTGAATGTGTTCTTAATTTGGTCTTCTGGGCAAATTTGGATTTGGTTGTACCCATTGAATCCATCTAGGAATGAAAAAAACTTCTTCCCCACCAGGCCATCTAGCACTTGGTCAATGAAGGGTAGGGGAAAATGATCCTTCTTTGTGGCTTTGTTCAACTCCCTATAATCGACACAAATCCTCCACTTACCATTTTTCTTGGGAACTAACACTAAAGGAGAGACCCACTCACTGTCTAAGATAGGGTAAATGAATCCTGCATCTAGCAGTTTTTGCAGTTCTTCTTTGACTATGTCTTTAAGAGTTGGATTCATCCTCCTTTGTGGTTGCCTAACTAGCTTGCAACCTTCTGTGATGTATATGTGGTGAGTACACACTGAGGGGTGTACTCCCTTCATTTCCTTGTAACTCTAAGTGAAGGCTTCTAGGCTTTCTCTCAACATGTTGCCTAGCTTTTCCTTTTCTAAAGCATAAAGAGATGTATTAATTTTCAAAGTTTTCTCTGGGCTAAATTCCATGGTTTTGACATGGAGTGGGTTGGAATCGTCCAAGCATAAGTCAATTGGATGATTGTTCTGGGTTTCCCTTACCTCTCCTTCTAATGGTAATGAACTAGGAGTTGGAATTTGGAGCAGGTGTTCAATTAAGTCATCCTCATCTTGCTGTCCTACTCCTATGGTTGCTTCCAAAGCATAAAGTTGGGCAGAATAAACCTCATCTTCTTCCTCCTACTCCAACCATAAAGGTAAATCATGCTCTAGGGAAGGTTGAGCAGGAGGTTATAGGATTAACTGTTTGGACATATGCCCATTCTTGATGGTCATATTCCCAGCTCTGCAGCTAATGTAAGAATCAGATGTGGCCAACCATGGCCTCCCAAGAATGAGAGGGTAACCAATAAGCTTAGCCTTAGGCTGGAGAACTAGAAAATCTACAAGGTACTCCCAGGAGTCAATGGAGACCATCACATCCTCCACAATTCTCTCAGGGGTGACTGTGGAACAATCTGCGAGTTGCAAGACTATTATGGTCTTCCTCAATGACCCTTGGAGGTTGAGCTCAAGCATGGTGTCCTTGGTCATCACATTAATGGAAGCCCCAAGATCAATTAGAGTGTGTGGGACAATGGTGCCATTGATGTGCACATCTACTATAGGGATTCCAGGGTCTAAATATTTTGGACATATAACCTACCCCTGCATTAAGTCGGACAACTGCCCAATGACATTAATGGTAGGGGCATCCCTTTTTCTTCTTCATGTATGCTTGAAGCACTTCTCCTTAATCAACTAATTGTAAATGGGAACATCTTTGATTGCCTGGAGAAGGGGAATCTTTACACATAGATTTTTCAATTCTTCTAAAAGTTCAGTTTCTTCTGAGGTAGGCTAGAGTGGTTGGGTTAATCTCTCAGGAAAGGGTGGATTTACTTTAAGGTTTCTTTCCTCTCTTTCTTCCTCAACCTCCCTATGTGGAGAGGGAGGATGGTTCTCTGGTAGAATTCTCCCAGATCTTAGGTTGATCTCCTGGATTTCTACAGCATAAGCTGGGTATGATTTCTCTCCATTGTATACTTGTTGAGCCTACCTATTGTTTGGGTTCGGATTTGGCTGGGTAGGCATATGGGGTTTATTCGGTGGAGCAGAGTGCAGGAATTGTGGTTGGGTGGGTGGCAGAGGCAATAGAGCTGGAACATTGTTGAATTGGGGCCTCCACACCTGGAGTGGGGTATTCCACTAAGGTTGTGGCTGAACATAAGGTTGAAATGATTGGCTAGCTAGTTGGGAATGATACTGAGATGCATAGGACCAAGGAAGGGGTGTAGACTAGGAAGGATGAGAAGGGGGTCCCCAAGAAGGTATAGCTGTAGTTTGGTTGGGGTTGTAATATGCAGGGGATGACCCTTGTATACCTTGCTAGTATGGTCTAGGCCTAAGAGGTCTCCTTTGGTTGTTGTAGCAAAGCTGCTTAGTGACCCCTTCAGCTCCTTGATATACAAATTTGACTATAGGTAAAGAAGGGCACTTGTATGTGGAGTGGCTTTCTTCACATATTGAGCAAATCTCAATACAATTCAATGGACATTAAATCCTAGGATGCCTCCTGGTGCATCTAGGACAAAATATGGCCAAGGCTCTCTCTGCCTCCTCTTGATTCTTTTTGATGTTCATGGTGTCCAATTGCAAGGCAAGGGTTTGTAGAATATCATGTTTGAAATATTCCAACATATTTCCAATTTCACCCTTAATGGATGAGTTGGAGGATGATGTACTGGCCATAGGTTGACTACCCCTACCCTTTTTCTTGGTTGCCCTAGAATGGTTTCTAAAGACAGTCTTGATAGCCTCATAGGGTAATTGGTAGATATCTCCTCCTGCTAACATGTGTAAGGTATCTAGAAGATATTCCCTTACTCCTCTAAGCAAGACCAGCTTTAGTGACTTAGGGTTAAGTGTGCACCTGGCCCTTTTGTAACTGAGCTGGAATCTTTCTTCGTAGTCTTCTAGGGATTCATCTTGGCCTATGGTCATCCTGAAAATCTCTTATTTAGTATCCTTTGACCTATAGTAGTCTCTATATTTGTTGTTAAAATACTGCTACATCTGAGCCCAAGTTATGATGCTATCTCCAGGTAAACCCATGAACCAGCGCAATGTTGCATCCTTGAGGGTAGATGGAAACAATTTTAACTTTTTCTCATCATTTGTATAGTCATAGGGTTGGCATATAACAACAAACACAAATAGGAAAGTGTTAGGGTCCTCAATGGTCAGGCCATGGAAATGAGGTAGAGCAGAGGGGCTTATATTCTTCATCTTAGTGTCTCCATTAGTCTCCCTGATGGGGCAGGCACCCTCAATTCTCTCTCTATTTCCTCTGTCATTTTGGTTTTTAGCCATTGGTTCAGTAGGAATGGGTTCTTCCTCTTCTTCTTCCCCTGTAGGTTCTTCAAATATGTAAGGTTTCTCACCTAAAGGTTCTTCCAGTTCACAGTCACCGAAGAAGAGAGAAGGTTGACTGTTGGATGCAGTGGGGGTATTTGGCAAGAATTTCACTAAATTGTCCCTATTCCTATGAGTCATGAAAATAAATGTTTTTGGGTTTGTTTTGGGAAGATTTTTTAAGTAGGAAAGTACTTTGCAGAAATGAAATTGCTGATTTGAATGAAAACTATTGACAGAAAAAACTACTTGCTGAATTGAAATTCTACTTGCAGAATGAAATTGTTGATTGAATGAAAACTACTAATAAAAAGACTACTTGCTAAATTGAAATTCTACTTGCAGAATGGAAAGGAAGTAGATAATGACAAATGAAAGAAATGAAGCTACTAGATTACTTTTGCAGAAAAAGTGATGAGCCGAGGTATTGCAACAAGAATGCTGCAACTCCCAGGGTTACTAGCTTTACTTATCAACCTGGGGTTCATACAAACTTGGAAGTGACAATGCTATATGCACAAGTAGAAGTGAAGGTCCTACCTGTTGTCACTGTTTATCTTGTTAGAAAATTATATATTATGGAGCAATGGAACACATAAAATATTGCAGAAATATAAACACAGAGAACGCACAAAACAAGAGAGACACAGATATACGTGGTTCACCCAGTTTGGGCTACGTCCACCCCAAACAGCCAGTCCTTCCTTTCTATTATCCAACAAAATGAAGAGACACAACCTACAGCAAATCCGCTGTAATATCCTCTGTTTTCTCTCATAGTCTCACCTCTCTGTTTCTCGCTCACCGAATGCACATCTATATCTTAGCCTCCAATACAATGCCCTCATACAAAGAGAGGGGTTGCCTTCTAGGGCAAAAAACCCTAAACTAAACATAAGTTCTACTGTCAGTTCATTTGCCTAATGAACGGCCTAGATTGACTAGAAATTACTATACTTTTACAAGACAATTTTAAATTTGTTTTTAGCTTCGGGGGCGCTGCCCCCGAACCCCCACCGGGGGACCGCTGGCCCCCGGACCCCCCAGCCGGGAGGGATCGGCCCCCCACGGACCCCCGCGGGGGGGACAAGTCCCCCCCGTGTGGAGGGGTGTACAAACTTCCTGGGGTATACATCCGGCTGAAACAAAGACTTCTGAACAATCATGCTCCACAAACAACATATCTGGCAAGAGACTCGACGGGTTCCAAGCCAAACTTCTATAGGGTCAAAAGAAGCTTGATTCTTTGATGGAAGAAGAGAAAATATATTCTAAGAGAGAGCTACTCTACTACAGTAATGAAGAAAACAACATGTAATGCTAACTCACACCATAACCTAATTAATCATTTGAACAACTATGCTAAGAAGAATTGCTAAATCAACACTAATCTAATGCTGCTATCTAATTTGAAGAAGTAAAGAGCATCAACCCTAAGAATGTGTAAGCAAGGAAACTAAACTAATCTGGTGGCGGCATTTAACTAATATGTAGAAAAAAGTTATGTAAGGAGTCAAGCGGAAGAGCGGTCGGAGGACGAAATCAATGAAAGGAGGACGTAATGAAAGATGAGTGGAAGAGATCTTATCGTGGGAGATTACATAGATAGATGGGTGAATAAGATTAACGAACAAGATGAGAAGTGGAGATCTTATCATAGGCGGTTTAGTGAATAGACGAATGAACAAGGTTACCAAACAAGATGAAGGGAAGAGATCTTATCGCGGGCGGTTTAGTGAATAGATTTACAAACAAGGTTACTAAATAGGATGAACAATGGAGATCTTATCGCAGAGACTTAAGTTAATAGATGGATGGATAGGATTAATCAGAAGACGAGTGGTGGAGATAAACACATGTGGAATGATGGAGCAGGTTTGTAGGCGGTAAGCAGTTTCTCGCGCACCCTCAAAGTTGTAAGTTGTATTTCTAAATTTCACACGATTAGCCTGAGTGAGTGACACATAGCACAAGAAAACCACTTTTCTTATGTGCTCTCAGGCGGATAACGGTCATGCAAGAATCTGCGTGAGATTGCAGAATAGCCGTTGGATTAGGCTAGACAGATTGATTGTCGAGATTGGGGCGCATAAAGTATTGAGGTGACAAGATAGTCGTTGGAACAAGAGACATATTGACAGTCGAGATTGGAGCACATAGAGTAGGTGGAAGACTTCACATGTGATGGTCATTGGATAAACTAATGAATCGAATGGTAACGAAATTATGCATGAAGAAAGTAATGAAGGAGATTTCAATGAAAACAACAGAAACCAGTGAGGGTGAGGGTGGGCCGAGAGTGATGGAAAAAGACGACAGTGAAATGAAACAAGTAACTGCATCAAACAACGAACTCCAAGGCTCATGTGAGAACTAGAAACCTGTGTTTTTAGGGTTGCTGAAGGGTCTCTTCCTCAGGTCATGGTCCTAGAGGGAGGAGGTGAGGCCGAGACACCTATGGACAAACTTATGGTGATATTTTTCTCCTAGCTACCATGCTAATTGAAAGAAGGCACAAATCAAAGTAAACTAAAGCACAACTGATCTACTCTACACTAATGTAATGGGAATGTAGCTACTTAAGCAAATGAATAGTTAAACCATAACTCTATGCTATACTGCTGTAATGGAAATGTAGCTCTTAAGCAAATGAACAATTAAACCATGAATCATCTACGCTATACCACTGTAATTGAAATGCAGCTACCTAAGCAAATGAATAGAAAACCGGGAATCTATGCTAGCATACATGTACAATAAAGAGGAGCTTTGGCTGCTCAGGTTGGGCTCTAACCCAAGAGCTTCAACCCTTTGAGTTAACTCAGTGCTGGCTCAAAAAAAACTCATTCTCATTATCAAAACCATGGATTACATAACAAACTGTTATAAGTCTTGCAACATAGAAATAAAGTAGAGTTTTACAATAAAAATCCAAATCCTATTGAGGTACTAAGCCTCTCTACTTATACATATGAAGTCTCCAATGACTTCATTCAAATTCAGGAGGCTCGGCTCCCAACTCAAGATAAACTGGTTTTTGTCACTTTTCACTTGCTCAACTGCCTTCTAGTTCTCATTATTTGGCTATTTTCACTCCAAGTTGATGGAGGAATATTCGAATGGAGGGGTAATAAATGAGGAGGATTTACCTCCTATAATTCCTCTCCCTTGTCCCATTCAATTTTTTACCAAGGTCTTTGCCACAGTTCCTTGCTTTTATCCTTTATTCCTACATTTTTCCTTGCTTTTATCCTTTATTCCTGCATTACATGCACATTAGACCACAAAGCAAAATATCCAACTCTAACTCATCTCATAAAAAAAATATAATCAAAAGTATGCAATAAGTTGTGAGAATAGTTGGTTTGACTAAGCTAGGAGGTGAATTAAGGCCAATTAAGGCCCATATAATTACCCAATTATGAGGCTCATCACTTTTCTTCCTGGACAACTGGGACTGACTCCTAGTTAGATTCTTGAACCAACGATCTTCCATATTCAATGTAGGAATAAGGATGTGTGTAGGATTTCTTTGGATCTTCCTATACCATAGCCACTTCTGATCTGAAATTTGTGAACATACATTTTAATAGTCATAAGGTAATACAAATGGAAAGTTACATAGAAAAACATTGACCTTTTTTACTTTTAATTAAAATGACCATACATTATCCATTTACCCAAAGAATGATTAAATAACTAAAAATACTTGCATAGAGATATTGTTTAAGCTGTAAAACAGAGGATGAGGTAGGGTGATTTAGGTGAAAAGCAAGACAATTATGGCAACCAACAAGAATGACCAATTTCAACACAAGCTCGATATTTGATCAAACTAAATATCTCTCCAAGGACAACTAGACTTACCATGACATGAAATACTCTCTATCTTCAAGAATTCTTGGAAATTCAACATAAATTTAGAATTGAGGTGTCAAATAACTGTAGTATTAGACCCATTGCAACACATCATTTCAATTCAAGTACAACAAGCATTCTAAAATTATTACAACAAATTGTAGCATTCATATGCCTAAACATATAAGTGCAACATATACCTAAATTATAAAATAAAATTATTGCTATGATTTCGAATGATACTTGACTTGTCCTTTATTTGGACTATCTCCTCTCTCCTTTTTCCTGTGTCTAATCCTATAATGTTCACTAGAATCATGCCTACCTATTAAGATCGTCTAGTCAAAAATGTATTGAATTTCTTGAAAGTTAGGTTCTACCTTGTGAAATAACCCTGTAGATAAGCTACCACAACCTAATGGCATCCGAGAGTGCGCTCACATTTTATTTTCCTTGTATATTTCTTCTACCGAGCTATTGCATTATGATGATATATTTTGTAATTTCCTCATTAGCCGTGTCTACACGGAAGCTCACCTGATTTGGAATATAACAACAATATTTGTTTGGACATGTGATTTATTTCTATTCTATTAGTCCCCCTGATCTTGCCACATTGATAGTGAAGATCCATTTTTTCACTTATCGTGAGTATATTTCTAATGATAAGCTCCTTCTTTTAGAAATAATGTTTTGTTGGATACCTTATCATCAAAATCCCTTCACTTATACCAATTAACATGGTGATAAGAAGAATGTATGTGTTCTTCATATGGATCAAATAATCTGTGAGAATACTAAATTATACCTTCAGTGTAACCTATGTCATCACGCACACCTTTATAATTAAAGTGAAACCACTCATATGTCATTGGTATAATCCTTTACCTACCATGAGTGATTTATTGTCATTGTTATTTATATAAGTTAAAACAATATTGAGGTTCCTCCTGATAGCCAAGTTTCTCAATTCCATCATCTTCAAGTGCATCAAATCACTCCTCTATAAGCACTACTCACTTTTCATATCATTATCCAACTAACCATGTGTAGGTTGAACCTCATGTACATGAGATCTTGTAACAAAACACAATTCATTATCATAAGCATCTAGCATGTTTAGTGGCTACAATTCAACCTCAAGAAAATAACATTCTGAAGCATTTTCATCTATCTTTACATGACTTGGTGGAGTTCCAACATCAATAACACACTTATCTTCAATTAGTAACTAAACGTAAATGTGCTTTATATAGATGTAGGTTTAACAATGCTATTATCAACACCATTAGGAGCTTTCATATCCACTGATTGAGGTTCTTCTTGCACACCACTCACCTTTGTTGGCTTTTGGGAAGTTAAAATAGATTAGTTTCCTCTAGAAGGTGGAACATGCGTAAATAAACATTGATCTCCCTTGCACAATATCCGTAAAAAATTAATAGTAGGGAAATAAAATATTTTTTGAACTTTCATATGTTTTTAACAACTCAGTGCCTAATGTTGTTGGATTCCCTTCAAGTGGTGGATACATAAATGCACAATGTTGGATCACACAGTTCCCTTAAAACCAATGCTAGCAATGTCTTGGATTGATCCTTTCACTCTCATTGTGTTGATATTTTCATTCATTCCCATTCTTGCAAGTCAACGACGATTCTAAGAATTAAACACAGTGAGTGTTCTGCTTTTAGTTGTTCCTCCCTTCTAATACATTGAAATAAAAATTGTATACCATATATGAATGTTAATTAAGATCATCTTCCCAAACTAAACATACATACTAATATTGTAAATTCACCAAATTCACTAGTTTGAAAGAAACAGAGCACACAAGAATACAATGAACCATAGCTACAGTTTCTAAATTACATAGACAAATATGAAAGCCGGTATTAGGATAAGATCAAAACTCCAAAGCCCAAGAAGAGTTACAACCCTGAGGCACTGACAAGAACAACATGCAACTACAACTACTAACAAAATCTGAGAGACGTGAATTTATAGAACAATGAAACATCAAAGAAGCTATAGTTATGTACAACACTAACTATGTATACATCTTCAATCCATGATCATCTAAATTTATATAAAAAATATGTTGTTAATTTCCCTTTCAGATTGATAGATTTATGGCAGTGGCACCCCTTCGAAGCTGAACACGTTATGGGAGTGTTGAAATGGTGAGGTGGTCCAAGAGGTGGTGGCCCTACATCATTGAATAGTTTATTTTCCTAACATGTATAAGTATCTCCAACACTCCCCTTTAATTACATCTTACAACTTAACCTTGAATCAACATAACTTAAACATGTCTGTTGGTCTAAGTCTCAACTAGGCTTACAGTGACTTCAAATTTTTGACATCAACACTTGGGATAGATTTATTTTTCCTTTTCTTCCAGATCCTATATTTTCTAAACTGCTTCAACTTTGTCTTTTTATTTTAGGCTCCAAATTTTAATTTCTTCATTTTTTTTGCAACTCTTCCATTGTTATATCTTTATTTATCATAAACACATAGAAAGTCATTTCAAGTTGTCCATGCATGTTTGTTACTTCAAAAATCTGTTTATATGTGGATTGTTTCCACATGCCATCTTCTATAGTTTTCTCTTCATCATCAATATTTTTCTTATCAATTTGATGCAACATAAGTCCATAAAAATATTTTATCTCTTCAGGACTCCAATAAATGAAAATTTCATTGACATTTTCATTTTCTACATCATCCATGTTGTCTTCGAGATTCATTGCTACTTCTATGCAAACTTCATCAACACATGGTGTTTCAAACCATGCTTCAAGGAACTTTGATTCTTCTTAAAATTTTGTTACTTCTTCATGGTCGTTTCTAACATGTGCAAAGTGAAAATCAATGTTAAG
This sequence comes from Pinus tabuliformis, assembly GCA_031772625.1. Lineage (NCBI taxonomy): Eukaryota > Viridiplantae > Streptophyta > Pinopsida > Pinales > Pinaceae > Pinus > Pinus tabuliformis. The sequence continues at coordinate 894,375,881 of CM062815.1, forward strand.
TTTATATGAAATAACATCTTCATAACCATATTGGTTATGTGCATTATGCTCTACAATGAGATATTTATCCTCTCACACTTCCTTCTCTACCTTTATTTGCATAAAAATATTCATTTTCCACTAGTTTACTAACATATGCTACTACAACAGGTTTTCTTCCACTTGGTTTCCAGACAAAAGAAGGTTTCTATCGTATAATTGCAACATATCAATTAGACTTTTTTGTTGCATCATGTGGAATGACTCATCACTAGTTAATTGTTCTTCATCAATGTTAACATGAACAATTTCAATTCTGGGATCCACCAAACCACTTGTTTCTCCATTGGTAGTTTTACCAATGTCAAAATCAAATATTGTTGGTAACACACCATCATCATTGTCATCTAGTTTCAAGTGGGATTCACCATACTCTTCACCTTTCTTTAGATATGTTGCTACATATTGACCTTCCTCTTCATCTTCAAGCGTTTCTATAGAAGACTGTACAAATCTACTATATTTAACTTGATTACTCCCCTTTACAGCAAAAATCCTCTCAAGGATATCCCAATCCCCCTTTTTTTCTTTGCATCTACAATGAGGGGAATAATGTTGCCATCTATGCATTCCTTTATGCATTTTAATGCTAAGGCACTCTTTCTCCTTTTGGATTCTATATATTTCAAATAGACATCAAACAACTCTTGTTTTTGCTTTGAATTTCTTAGCCTCTTATATTTTCCCATTTATTTAATCATAGTATACTCTATAATGTTCAAGAAACAATGAGAAATGAGCTACAACTCACCCACAAATATTCAGTACTACAGACTCATTGAAAACAATACCAAAATTTCAATAGATAGAAATTCACTCTTCTAGACAAACTCCATGAAAGTTCAAACTTAGAAACTTACTCTCCAACTTATAACATGTTCAACATTCCATGCAACAAAAATTCTCCTGCATGCAAGAAAATTTACACTAGTTTCCCGATGCTCTATGTTAACTGATTCTCGGCTTCAATAAAAAAAATAAGCTGGGGTGATACAAGCTCTTAACAATTTTTATCAATGAACAAGGGATTTACCTCCACTACGTCTGAGTGGTGTATGGTGGATCTGGTCCCAATGAAAAATGAAAACTCATCACTAGTTCTATTAAGCGTTAATCTCTACGGCTCCAACTCCTTACATCAACGAGCGCCCATGATTCTTCACTCGTAGTCTAACTTCTCTTCTATACCTAGTAATAAACAAAGTTGGTTCTTCACATGTGCACTTCAACAATAACCTCACACAAGTTACACCCGTAGGCTCAATCTATAGTTGCAAAGAATACGCCTCAACAATTCTTCTCCCCAATATGGCCATAGCACTACAGGCTCGCGACAATACACAACGATTATGGCTTATGACAACAGCTAATATGGCAGCTAATCTAGACTTTTATGTGGTGGTATATGGATTGTCTACACGAACAATGCTTACAATCAAATAATAGACAATGAATACTTCATCTCCAATTAACATTAAGTTATGGGGAAGGTTGTATAGACTGTCGCAGTTGAGATTCTCCAAAATCGATTATCAAATGAAAAAATAAGTTACGTCTTACAACATGCTTTTCGAAAGGCCAAGAACAACCTTCAACAAATTTCAGGTTGTTATATATATATATAGAGAGAGAGAGAATCACTATGAATTAAAATCCATCATAACCGCACTTTCAACTGTAATCAAATGTCCACAAAACTTGAAAAATATAGCTAAGGAAGAAACTCTTTGTAAAGGAGAAGAACAATTGAAAATCTTGACGAGTCCTCTTATATCGGATGTGTAAAGAATTGACTATCCTTGCATGTGGGCCAGACCATGGCGAAGATGAAAATATCTTCAAATCATATAATCTGGCTATCAATCAACTAGACCCATGAACAACACAAAAGCATACAACACACAATGTTTCTCCTCTGTGAGTCTCGATAGGACCTCACTCAAATCACCAGTGTCCAAACCCAGCAACAACTCCAACCTCACTCTGATACCATTTGAAAGAAACAAAGCACAGAAGAATACAATGAAACACAACTACAACTGCTAAATGACACAGAAAAATATGAAAGTTGAGAGTATGATAAGGTTGGAACTCCAAAGGCAAGAAGAGTTACAACCCTTAAGGACTTAAAATAACAACATGCAGCTACAACTACGAGAAAAATATGAGAGTCATGAATTTATAGAACAATGAAACATCCAAACAGTTATAACTACATATAACATTGACTGTGTATACATCTAAAATCCATGATTATCTAAATTTTTAACAAACTTATGTTGGTAATTTCCCCTTCTGGTTGATAGATTTTTTTGCGCTGAAACCTCTTTGAAGCTGAACAGTTTATGGCAGTGTTGAAATGGTGAGGAAGTCTAGGAGGTGGAGGTAGTGCATCGGTGATTTCAATTTTTTTGTCCATTATAGAAATTTTTCTTTCTAAAATTTTAGCATGCACAACAACCCATAATTGGGAAGGAACAACTCCAAGCATGGTGGTGGTGTCCAAAACTTGATCGTACAATGGGAATTAAATTCACTATGGTAGCACCATATGCTTAAATATCATGGCCCTCATTCCCTTGACCATGGCCTCGATATCAACACCAATGCCAATCGTTTAGGGCTCTCTACTCTTTCTTGTCTTTCATACTCTCAGTTTTAGGATGGGCTTGGAAGGCTTCTTCTGGAAACCTATTATTGAAGACCAAAATAATTCCTTTTTGACACCTTCCCTAAACTGCATACACTCCATTCCCTTCATTTTTACCATAATAATCTCAATAAGGTGTCAACTTGCAAATTTAATGGCAAAAGCAGGTACCTAACCATCTTTTATTCATAGTTTCATTGTTTCCTTATTATTTGATTTAATATTTTCACAAGCTATTGAATTGCATCAATTCTGCAGGTAATGATTGATTTTGCAGCTTACTTGAAGAATTTGTAGGTTTTGAAATACCATTTGAGTGAAATATATGGATAGGTAACTAAAAACCAGTATAATGATATCCAAATATCTTCTTGATCCAGTAAGATGATAAGGGTGTCATATGAGCAGGTCAACATGGAAGTCAACCCAGTGGAAAAGGAGCCCAAGAAAAATCAGGCGAGCAAGAAGATCAATGATAAGGATAAAGCTGATATTTTTCCTCATCATTTGCTTTTCCAATAGCAAATAATGAAGAATAGCTATTTTGAATTATATTATGTTATTTTTAGGATTGTTATTGAGTAGGAGAGGTGTAAAAACATCTAAACAATTTATTGGAGGTTATAAAACCTACCCCTCAGTGTGACGATGACAAACTAGTTATTATTTTGAAAAATCCCTTTGCATTTATAAAATCAAGCTTGATTATTCCTCTATGTGTTGCGTTGATGCATGTTGAATCTCTAATTGATCGATGTGTTGTACATTTAATGGTATTTATGTGGCGGGTTATGTAAATGTTGACATTGATTTCAAACAAGGCTCAGCATGATGGTTGAGCGTCTAGAAGGAATTTCATGGTAGTTGCAGGCTTCATGCCTTAGTGGTTGTGACTCCAGCTGTGCAAAGACTTTGGAGCCACCTCTGAGGTAAAATATGGGCTCAAATACTAATCTCACCCCCTCCAATGGATAGTGCTCAGAATAAGATTTCCAATGGTATGTGGAAGTCCCATAATGGAATCGTAGATCAAAATTTAGAGTCAGTTGAAGTTTTTCCTATCTAAACCATAAAAAAAAGGAAAAACTTGTAAAATTCTAATTTGATTTGGTGTCCTTCTGACACGTGTCCAATCGGCAGTTGGAGGTCCTGGCATATTGCATATCAGCGATCAGAGGTTCCAAGGTGTAGTGTCGCAGTGGAAGAATTTCTCCAATTAGAGATTAGCGATTCCACATAGCAGAAGTCCAGTCACATCGTAAATCGCAAACCCATAGCACTACATATCGGTGCATCAAAGATTATAGGTCGGGTAGACTTCCATAACAGTGATCACATATCAGATGACAGGGAAATTGAAAGTCAGTGATTCGAGGTTGGAGAAGTCAACAATTCTTAACATTTGACAATTGAATTTTTTTTATTGCGATGGAACCCCGGGGATCGACACATGGTTATAGGCTAATCAGTAATCACACATTGAAACATCTTAAGTGGTGACCCTTTATATAGATGTGATATGGTAAAAGGTTTATTGTGTTAAAAATTGTTAGAGAGGCCAAAAAAGAATTTACAAAGGAATTTGTTGAAAAAACTTGGTAGGCGAGGCCTCTTTCTCTCTCCTTTGAAAGGAATCATGGCAGATTTTGGTGGGTTCTGATTGGTACAGATGGAAGCTGGAGATTGGTCTGGATAACGACAAATGGAAGTGTTTGGTTAGCTCTGATAAGGGACATGTGGTTACTGATGTCAGCATGATGTGGCGATACAAAAGGACACATGGCAGGAGTTATTGATTATTTTTTGTGGCCTAATGGGCCATATTTGGGTGAAACATGTCACCACTCAGAGAGTTCCACGTAGTAGGTGATAACATCACATCGATAATCGGCGATTGGAGGTTTGCGATGGTTGGCACATTGGTCACATTTCAAAATCATTGATTAGAGGGCTCTAATATGAGGGCTAGCACGCAGTCACGAAGTGTTAAGGAACCAAGTGCTAAGGATGAACAGAGGGGCCTATAGGAAATTGAAAATCAATGGATTGGGGTTTCTAGCTTATGGGAAACAAGTGAAAAATGCCGATAAGGGGGCTCTGGTAGTGTTAGTTCTTTTTTGTGGAACAAATAAGAAACCAAGGGTGTAGAGCTTTAACAAAGGAGAAAGATCCCCGGCAGGAGTCCGAAAGACTTAGTGACTTAATTTCAATCACCTGGTCACAACACCCAATCCTATGATGGAAATTCGATGAGCGCTAAATCTAAAGGGGTCAGAGATAATCAGAGATTGACAATTGGCATTTTCTCTATGTTGCACCACTATGTAGCATTATGAGGAAAAGTATTTGATATATTGGTACAAATAGCCATTAAAGGTGTATGAGTTTGCAGTTGTGGTTTTGACTACAGAGCGGTAAGGTTTGTGGTCAAGTACCTCCTATGCACGCTTTGTAGATGTAAATAAAGAATAGAGACGCCATGCGGATGTACAACTAAATCTCTGTGAGGCATAAATAAACATGGGGAGTCTCTGTGAAATGTGTAAGAGGACTAAAATTAAATACACAACATGGAGAGTTATGCAATATGACATAAGTGATCAATGTTCATTCTTATGATTTAATGCAGTGACAGAACTGGAGAAAGTGTGAAACAAAAAAATAATAGAGGGACATGTGAGGGGTACATGCTTGGGTAGTGTTGATGGTGACAGTGGATACATAGAGCCAAGTGCAGCATTGGAACAAAACTCTGAACCTCCATTGATCTGATGGGGATGTGTCAGCATATATGCAAAAAAGCAAAGTTGTGGGAGTGTGCATCTAAGAATAGTGTTGCAAGGGTAGTGCTGAGGAGGAGTTAGTGGAGAGCCCTTAAAAGTAAAGGCAAAGCACAAAGGAAGTTTTGTTGTGAGTAGTAAGAGGAGTTCTTCTACAAGTGATCATAGAAAGAAGAGTGCAGAAGTTGAATCATCAAACAACCATTTAGTGGTATTTTACTTGTAATATTGTATGCCTATGTTTTCAGTTTTAAAATTGTATGAAATAGTAAAATAGTGGCAAAGGTAGTTTGGTGCCTGCATTCTGAAGATGTTGGTGCCTCTTGGGAAGTTGGTGCTTTCTAAACAAAGGGGATCAGTGCCTCCTATGAGTGGGTGCTCATAAAAAAGCACATGTAATTAAGTAGGTGCTTAATTTACATCATGAAACAAACAACAAATTAGTGGTTTTTTCCCTTTGGGCTTCCATGTGAAACCACTATGTCAAATGTGTGCTGCTCATGAGATTTTTATTTGAATATGTGTGTTTGGAACTCTATTGATTCACTGTTTCATGAATGAATGCACTCACATGTGAAAGAACATAATAAGGGACTTTAAGCATAGTAATAAAAGAAAATTATCAGTTTCTTTAATTACTGATTCACCCCGCCTCTCAACAATTCTTTATTCTAACAATTGATATTGGACCCTGGTTCCTTCAACAACAATTTAAACATTGGAAGGTAGATCCATAAGGAAATATGAATAGGGAAGAGATTCAAGAAGTTTACTCAAGTAGAGTACTAGTCTTTGATGGGGCCAACTATGATTTTTGGAAAGTAAGAGTGAAGGCATATCTTATGTCCATGGGAGCAGATGTTTGGACCTCAGTAGTAGTAAACTACAATGTTCCTAATATTCCCCCCACTGATGCAGTTTGAAATTGGAGGTTTGTGATGGTTGGCACATTGGCCACATTTGGAAATCACTGATTAGAGGCCTCTAATATGAGGGCTAGCACACAGTCGTGAAGTGTTATAGAACCAAGGGCTAGGGATGAATAGAGGGGCCTATCGGCAATCAACAATCGGTAGATTGTGGTTTCTAGCTTATGGGAAACAAGTGAAAAACACCGATAAGGGGGCTCTGATAGTGTTAGTTCTTGTTCATGGAACAAACAAGAAACCAAGGGTGAAGAGCTTTAACAAAGGATCAAGACCCCCGGCAGGAGTATGAAAGAATTAGCGCCTTAATTCGAAGCCCCCGATCAAACACCCAGTCCTGTGATGGAAATTTGATGAGCACTAAATATAAAGGGGATAGACATAATTGGAGATCGGCAATTGGAATTTTCTCTGTGTTGCACCACTACGCAACACTATGATGAAAAAGCTTCGATATAATGGTACAAAGAGCCATTAAAGGTGTATGATTTTGCAGTTATTGTTTTGAATGCAGAGAAGTAAGGTTGGTGGTTGAAGACCTCCTGTGCACGCTTTGTAGATGTAAATAAAGAACAGAGATGCCATGCAAATGTACAACTAAATCTATGTGAGGCATAAATAAGCATGGTGAGTCTTTGTGAAATGTGTAAGTGGAATAAAATTAAACACACAACATGGAGAGTTATGCAGTAAGACATATAAGTGATCAACGCTCATTCTTATGATTTAAAGCAGTGACAGAACTACAGAAAGTGTGAAACAAAAAAAGAATGGAGTGACATCCCAGGGGTACATGCTTGGGTATTGTTGATGGTGAAAGTGGATACATCAATCCAAGTGCAACACTAGAATAAAACTCAGAACCTCCATTGAGTTGATGGGGATGTGTGATCATATGTGTGAGAGAGAAAATTTGTGAGAGTGTGCATCTAAGAATAATGTTGCAAGGGTAGTGCTGAGGAGAATTCAATGGAGAGCCCTTCAAAGTAAAGTCTGAGCACAAAGGCTATGTTGTTGTGAGCAGTAAGAGGAGGTCTGCTACAAGTGATCACAGAAAGTAGAGTGCAGAAATTGAATTTGCAAACATCCATTTAGTGGTATTTTACTTGTAATATTGTATGCCTCTATTTCCAGTTTGAAAATTGTATGAAATAGTAAAACATTGGCAACGGGAAGGTTGGTGCCTCTTGGCAAGTTGGTGCTTTCTAAACAAAGGGGATCGGTGCCTCTTGTGAGTGGGTGCTCACAAACAAACAAATGTAATTAAGTAGGTGCTTAATTTACATCATGAAACAAACAAAAAATTGGTGGTTTTTTCCCTTTGGGTTTCCACGTGAAAACACTATGTCCAATGTGTGCTGTTCATGAGATTGTTATTTGAATGTGTGTGTCTGGAACTCTATTGATTCACTGTTTCATGAATCAATGCTCTCACATGTGCAAGAACATAATAAGGGACTTTAAGCATAGTAATAAAAGAAAGTTAACAGTTTCTTGAATTATTGATTCACCACCCTCTCAGCAATTCTTTATTCCAACAATTGATATTGGATCCTCGTTCCTTCAGTAACAATTTAAACACTGGAAGGTAGACCCATAAGGAATTATGAATAGGAAATATATTTAAGAAGTTTACTCAAGTTCTGGCAATATTTTTTGAATTGGGAGCTTGTCAGCTATAACCTTCTTTAAACATGAGACATGGAAAACTGGGTGCAATCGAGAAGCTGCAGGAACCTCCAATTTGTATGCCATAGTACCAATCTTTTGCAACACCTTGTACGTACCATAATACTTTGGTGATAATTTATTATCCTTCTTAGCTTGCTTTAGGGACATTTTCTTATATGGTTGTAGTCGTAGGAATACCCAATCACCTACATCAAAACTTCTTTCACTGCAATGTTGATCTGCCTGTTGTTTCATTCTATTTTGTGCCAACACGAGGTTATCCTTTAAGAGTTGGAGGACTTGTTGTTGATGTTCGATGTGATGTTCCACTGCCTGAACCTTAGAATTTTCTCTTAAATATGATGTGATGGATGGTGGTTGATACCCATAAAGTGCCATAAATGGGGTCATTTTTGTTGCTGTATGGAAGGAAGTGTTATACCACCATTTAGCTAGAGGCAATCATTTGACCCATTGTGTATGTTTATCAGATACAAAGCAACGAAGATATCCTTCCAAACATTTGTTTACTATCTCAGTTTGCCCATGAGATTGAGGATGATAAGATGAGCTATGAGCTAACTGAGTACCCAGACAAGAAAATAATTCTGTCCAAAAATTTCCAGTGAAAATGGGATCTCTGTCACTTACAATAATCTTTGGGTTTCCATGTAGCTTTTGAACTGTTTCCATAAATGCAGTAGAAACTGTACTGGCTTTAAATGGATGTGATAATGCACAGAAGTGTGCATACTTGGTAAGTCTGTCAACTACCACCATGATGACACTCTTTCCCTCAGACTTGGGTAAACCTGTGATAAAATCCATTGAAACCTCCTCCCAACGTTGGCTTGGAATGGATAAAGGTTGTAATAGACCCGGTGTCTTAATTGTTTCAACTTTATTTTGCTGGCAAACCAAACATTCCGCCACAAACTTTTGAATATCTGATTTAAGGCCATCCCAAAAAAATTCCTTCTTAACCCTGTGGTAAGTTTTTAAAAATCCTGAGTGCCCTCCTAAGGGAGAAGTGTGCAATTCCATAAGAATCTTTTGTTTGAGCTGGGAATTCTTACAGAGGTATAAGCGATCTTTGTACCATAACGAATCATTTTTCCAGCTAAATGTATCAAAAGTACTGGAATCTTGTTGTAGCTTTCGAATAAGTGCCCACACTTCTTCGTCATTCTTCCATTCCTCCCTTGCTTCGTTTATCCAATCTGGTTGGATAATAGAAATGGCACACAACAATGCTTCCACATCCTCATCCTTTCTTGAGAGTGCATCTGCCACCACATTTTGCTTCCCTTTTTTGTAGATGATTTCAAAGTCATAACCCAACATCTTTGTGACCCACTTTTGTTGCTCTTCAGAGGATAATCTTTGTTCTAAAAAGTATTTAAGGCTATCATGATCCGTTTTTACCTTGAAGTGTCTTCCCATTAGGTAGGGTCGCCATTTCTTAAGTGCATGGAGTATTGCCAACATTTCCTTCTCATAAATAGCTTTGCTTAAAAACTTTCCCTTGATTGGACGACTTTCAAAAGCAATGGGTCTTTCATCTTGCATTAGAACAGCACCAATTCCATTTCCTGAAGCATCACATTCCACAATAAAGGTTTTTGTGAAGTCCGGTGTAGCTAAGACCGGTGCTTGGCACATTGCCTCTTTAAGATGTTCAAAGGCCTTTGTTGCTTCCGGAGTCCATGAAAATGAATCTTTCTTCAATAATGTTGTTAGAGGTGCTGCTATTCTCCCATAATTCTTAACAAACTTGCGATAATACCCTGTCAACCCAAGAAATCCTCGCAGATGCTTTATGGATGTGGGGATTTTCCATTCCTTAATGGCTTTAATTTTGCTAGGGTCTACCTTAACTCCTTCATGAGATACAATATGACCCAAATATTCCACCTCCTGGACTCCAAAGAAACATTTGGATCTTTTTGCATATAATTGTTTCTCCTCCAATAGTTGTAGCACCCTGTCAACATGTTCAACATGATCCTTCCAAGACTTGCTGTAGATTAGTATATCATCAAAAAATACTAACACAAATTTTCTAAGGAATGGTTTGAAAATTGAATTCATCAAACCTTGAAATGTTGAAGGTGCATTGGTAAGGCCAAAAGGCATGACCAAAAATTCATAATGACCCTCATGAGTTCTAAATGCCGTTTTCGGAATGTCTTCAATCTTCATTCTGATTTGATGATATCCCGAACGAAGATCCAACTTGGTGAAGTAAATTGATCCATGCAATTCATCCAGTAATTCATCAATAACAGGAATGGGGAACTTATCTTTAATAGTGAGCTTGTTGAGCTCCCTATAATCCGGACACATGCGCCATGATCCATCCTTCTTGTGCACCAATACTACTGGAGCTGAGAAAGAACTTTGACTCGGTTGAATTATACCAGCCTCTAGCATTTCTGCAACCATACGTTCAATTTCACTTTTTTGGACATAGGGATATCTGTACGGCCTGATGTTTGGAGGAACACTTCCTGGAATCAGATGAATAGCATGATCATGATCACGCATAGGTGGGAGACCCTTGGGAGTCTCAAATACCTTGGAATGATTGTCCAGGACTTTTTGGAGATCTGGAGAAATAGATGATTCCAATGTGGAAACATCTAGCGAGCATAATTGTGCAATTACACCTCTTTGCTCCTTTTTTAGAAGCTTTGTCATACCATTAGAGCTGATTATCTTTCCTGGTTTCCCTGCAATACCCCTTAATTCAACTTCCTTTCCTTCCGTAGAAAATTTGATGAAAAGTTCTTGAAAATTAAAAGCTATTGTACCCAAGGATTGTAGCCATTGGACTCCTAGTACAACATCAGCACCTCCCATTGGAATGGAAAGCATTGGGCTAGTCAATACATATTCTCCCATGGATAGCTTGATATTATGGCACTTTCCAGAGCAATTTATTGTTCCTCCATTTGCAATCATCACTTGACACTCTGGTGCTGGATATAGGAAGCAATTCAATTCTTTTGCTACCCTACAATGAATAAAATTGTGGGTGCTTCCTGAATCAATCAACACTATTACTTTTTTCTTCTTGATTTGTCCTTCTATCTTGATGGTTTGAGGAGTGGTAATTCCCGCCAATGCATTACAAGATATGGTCAGATTTATTTTTTCTTCATCTAGGCTTTGTTCCTGGAGTATATCTTCTTCTTTTGACCTTTCTTGCTCCTTTTCTTCTTCCTCTTCACAATCTATGTAGAATAATTTCTTCTCAGCACACTTATGACCTTTAGTGTATTTGCTATCACAACTTTAACAAAGCCCTTTTGCTCTTTTTTCTTCCAATTTTTGTGGTGTCAACCTTATAGGTTGTGGAAGACTAGGGGCAACAACACTTCCGTCTTTATAGTTGTGAGTGGTATGCTTCCTCGTTGCCATAATTTTGCTTTCCATTTTTCTTGCTAACCTGAATGCCTTCTCTAATGAATCAGGTTCCCAAAGGCGAACATCATGTTGGATATTATCCTTTAAAGACCCTATGAACACATCAATCCTATGCTCCTCTGGAATATCTTTTACCCTTATGTTCAATTTTTGGAACTCCTCAATGTGCTCCATTACTGAACCCTTTTGTTTGAGACTTATCAATTGGCTAAAAAAAGTGTTGCTTTTTGTATCTTCATAATGTGCTATCAATTCTTCCGTAAAAATTGCCCAAGTGATAAATTGTTTACGAGAGCAAAGCCATTGATACCATACAAACTGATTTGGTTCCAAATATACAGTTGCCATACGTACCTTTTGTGCGTTTTGCACATTATTGAGATCGAAGAATTGCTCCATCTGTAATATCCATGTGGCGGGATCCTTGCCATCAAACTTCCTCATATCGATTTTTGGAATATGGTGATTCTTCGATCCAACATTAGCATCTATGGAATCATGATTAACATTTCTTTTGTTCTCATCATGAGTTTCCTTTACTACCTTTTCACCGTTAGTGACCTTTTCTTGTAGAAAATTCTTCAATTCTTCCATGTCTGTCTTCAAATCTTCCATGTCTCTCTTCAAATTTATCTTCGAATCATCCATCTTAGCTTCCATGCCCTTTATCTTAGATTCCACGCCACTTATCTTAGCTTCTGTTAGCTTTTGTGAGCGTGACATTTGTTGCACTTGTTCTTGTAATTTTGATAAATCATGTAGCATTTCTTCCTCTTCTTCATGAGTCATGCTAGAGCTTTTAGGTTCCTTACTAGGTGTTTTCATTTTCTTTCCTCGGGGCATCAGTTACCGATAATAATGCTTTACTATGCCCTTTGAATTCCGTTAAACCAAGCTTACACAAAAATTTAAAAAAAAACTACACACCTTTTTTCACTTTATAGAAGCCTGATATTGAATCTGATTTATCTCTGTAATTTCAAATCATCTAGTTTTGAAATTGCTACCTGTAGTAGCCTTCTGTGTCCTCTTTCCAATGCCACAGGTCTAAGCCAAATTGGATTCTCCAAGGAAGAGTTATGTGAAATCTCCCACACTGACTTGCTTTTATACTGGTTCAGTAGAGCAAACTTGTACGACGTGCCACGAGTCACTGTTTCAACCTTTGAATCTAAAAGAAACATACAAGAAACTATAGTCCGTCCTCTTTCTATACCTTCTTAAGAAATTTCAATCTGATCCCCAGAGAGAAAGTTATGACGATTTTCCCCAGGTCACCTGTCTTGAATGTAATTCAGGAGTCTGAAAAAAGGCCAACTTCCTCAGATCATATCTCCGCAAATATCGCGCGAAAAGCTCTGAAATTTGGACCAAAGGTTCAGCGTGATTTCTTCCCAACTGGGTTTTTTTTGCGAGTTCTGAAACGTCACAGAAAAAAAGTTATAGCGAGAATGCCACGATGACCTATTTGGAGCAGCGAAACCCTAGAATCCAAAGCTCTGATACCAAATGTTATGAAACCAGCTCAAGAAAAGATAGAAAAGATAGATCAACGCCTTAGAATTCAACCTCTTCGAGGGGGAAACCTTGTTTACATTACATAAATGAACAATTATTCGATGATACAAATGACAAAACCTCCTTTCTATATATAGGAGTCTAAGGAGTCACAATATAATCCAGCCGACCTAACAATAATAATATAAAGCCACAAAAATAACAATAGAGGGATTTTATGGGCACAAAAATAACAATATGGGGGTAATAGGGGCACAACAATATAAATAAGGGGTATAGCTACAATAGTAATGAGTTAATCACTAGTATTATAGGGACCCAACAGAAAACCTCTCTGAGGCAGCCTAGGTGTTTTAAAAAAAGAAGTATATATATATATATATATATATATATATATATATATATATATATATATATATATATATATATATATATATAATAATAATAATAAAGGAAAAAAACATAATTGTTATTTTCAGGTGGGTGAGAAAGAAAATCAAGGAGTAGAGAGAAGATCCAAAGGGATCCCTGCCTCACATATAGTCATCTTCTCCACTCCTTACCATGCATCCCTCCATCAATTCCATTTTTTTTCACTTCATTGCTTCAATTTAGGTGAAGATTGTGTTTTCTACAGGATCCACTAAATGGTATATTGGTTAGGTCCCCAAAATTCATACTATACATGATCTAACCAATCACGTCAACCATTACAATTATCCCTGCATCCACACACACTCCTACTCCCTCTGTCCATTCATTACAACATCCTCACAGCACCAGCTAGTAACATGATCAATAAATTCTAAGGGAGACACCAAACATTTCCAAGTGGTAATCTAGGAGATCCACAGTAGCAGCAGCATCAGTTCTCCAGTCACAGACACCTCCAAAAGCTAACAAACCATCAGTAGACAACAGAAGAGGAAGAAGAATGACCATGCAACAAATAGACAATGTAGAACCTCTGATATTTGACAACTGCAGCATGGCATCAAGACCACAAGTAAGTATCCCACTCACTCACTCATTTGCATCAGTTGATCAAAAGTCGTAAAGGTTAAGAGGTAGTTCGTTTGTAAGTGAAAAGGTGGCCAGTTAACTTGGCCACCTTCGTTTAGTCACTGCATACAATGCATGGTGTCCTCTCACACATGGCTGCAGTCAACTCAAAGAACAGAGGAGGAGTAGGACAAGAAGTGGTTAACTATGGATTTAACAACTGTGGGAGTTGATTACAAGGAGTGGGAATGATGAGGTGGTGTAAAGGGAAACAAAAAATCGTTTTCATTCATTCATGCATTCCACCTCCTTGAAACTGCCTCACTCAAGTAGCTCTCATAACTTTGGCCACCCACTGGAAGCAAGGATCCATTGTTCTACAAGAGAATTCCTACAAGAACAGTCTACGGGAGAAATCTACAAGATACAAAGAGGCAGTATACAGGTCAGGTGGAGAGGGGTTCAAGAGGGAATATCAAGAGAATTGTCCACTACCACCATTCTAAAGAGGTAAGATCTAAAAATCCATCCCCGTTTACAAGCAAATGAACTAGAAGTCCTCTAAAAAGATAGTGGATTACATACACATGAAAGTATGTTTTCTCAAGAATTTTCTCATTCCCTCTCTCCACACAGTAGAATCCATGCCATTGTTATAGTTAGAGGGATCACTATAGATCTCACCCCAGAATTCATCAGTAAGGTCACCACACTTCCCCTAGGAATTGCATGGAGAAAAGAAGACAAAGCAGACAGTCACGTGGCAAAGAGGAAATTCTTTTTAGAAGGTGAAGAACCCATAGAGGATAAAAATGGTGTAAGGAGGGATAGTATGCCATACCCATGGAGTGAGGTAGGCTACCAACTCATCAAATATATCTAATATGAGGGTAAATATAGTTTTGTTTATGGATACCATTTTAGGATGCTTAAAGAACTAAGATTTGGGGTAGAAACACCAGTTCACCAAAGACTCAACATACCCTATTTATTGATGCAATCACTCATAGACTCCAACAACAAAGTAAAGTAAGGGAATTCCCAACAATTGGCTCACCATGGTTTGATCAGAATCCTCATTGAGGATGCCCTCCAAAACCTCAGTACCCCTATAAAATGGTCAGTCTTCAGAGACTTACCAACAAAGAATGACATCATAACCCTCATCTATGATGTAACATGTTAGTCCTTCTATCGGGGAGGAAGAAGGCACTGAAACAGAAGGGGAAGAACACAAGGAAGAGTCACCTAGGGTGTCTCTAGAGGCCTCTGAGAGGACAGCTGTAGGAAAAGGAAAACCAACTAACATGGATGGTAAGCCTCTCCTTGGAGGCCATCCAGTGTAGGATGCCAGCTAAATCCTATGCTCTTTACCTCAAAGAACAATGGCTGCAATTTCAGATTAAAACACTAGCACAAAGGGGCACCATGTCATTTCAGGATTGCAGGCAGTTTATTGATCTTTATGATCAAAGTGCACTAGAGGATAGGGCCAAAATGGCTAAGTTTTACTTGCACAACATGGCCCTCAAAGACATGAAAATTTGGGATCCTAATGTAGATCTAGGAGATCTACAATTAATGGCATTGGCATCATCGATGAACTATGAGAAGTCAAGGGCTACAAAGATGAAAATAATATTGGCTAGAGAGAAAAATGAACCTCTTTTCATCAGAGCTAAGCAATCAAATCCCATGATCGTAATTAGCACCCATAATCTGAGTGCAAATGATCCTCAACTGGCACCTAGATATCTTGCTGCCCAAGAGCAAGCAATTTCAAATTTTGAGGATATTTTTAGGCTGCTAAGAGATGATGATATACATGCTTGCTAAAGGAGATGGAAAACACTTCCACACAACTTGAAGATCAAAGAATATCACTCACCTCAAATGTTGAGAGAGGCACTCAACATGACACCTATGTATAAGCAATCAATGCAAAGGTTGAAGGTCAGTTGTATAAGCCTAAAACTCAGTCCACCACTACTCCTAGGGATGATAGAAGGGAGAAAAGAAGAAGAGGAAAAGAGGCAATGGGAAGAAATAGAAATGAAAACAGGCTTCTATGAAAGAAATAAGGGTCCATAGTAGAAGCATGGGATGTCAGAGAGGCTACTAGAGCCATGAAGGACATGGACATTGACTTCTCAGAGAATGAGCAACATTTTCAGTAGTGGGGTGATGATGAGCCTCATCTTTGGGTAATTATATGGGCCTTAATTGGCCTTAATTCACCTCCTAGCTTAGTCAAACCAACTATTCTCACAACTTGTTGCATACTTTTGATTATATTTTGCTTATGAGATGAGTTAGAGTTGGATATTTTGCTTTGTGATCTAATGTACATGTAATGTAGGAATAAAGGATAAAAGCAAGGAACTGTGGCAAAGACCTTGGTAAAAACTCGAATGGGATAAGGGAGAGGAATTATAGGAGGTAAATCCTCCTCATTTACCGCCCCTCCATTGGAATATTCCTCCATCATCTTGGAGTGCAAACAACAAAAGCATGCAAATTAGAAAGACATCTGAGCAAGTGAAAGTGATAAAAACTAGTTTATCTTGAGTGGGGAGCTGAGCCTCCCTAATGGGAAGGATGTCTTTAGAGACTTCAGATGTATAAGTAGAGAGGTTTAGGACCTCAGTAGGATTCACACTTTCATTGTAAAACTCTACTTTATTTCTGAGTTGCAAGACTTTTGACAATTTGTTCTGTAATCCATGGTTTTCATAATGAGAATGAGTTCTGTTTTAAGCCAGCTATGAGTTAACTCAAAGGGCTGAAGCTCTTGGGTTGGGTCCCAACCTGAGCAGCCAAATCTCCTCTTTACTGTACATGTATGCTAACATAGATTCCTGGTTTTCATTGTTCATTTGCTTATGTAGCATAGATTTCTGTTTTTGTTCATTTACTTAAGTAGTTTCCTGGTTTTTTGTTTATTTGCTTAGGTATCTGCATTTTCATTATAGTAGCATAGAGTAGATCGGTTGTGCGGTAGTTTATTTCCATTTTGTGCCTTCTTCCATTTCATAGGGTAGCTAGAGGAAAGGAATCACCATAAGGTTGTCCGCAGGTGTCTCGGCCTCATCTCCTCCCTCTGGGACCATGAGTTGGGGAAGAGACCCTTCAGCAACCCCAAAAACATAGGTTTCTAGTTCTCGCATGAGCTATCGAGTTTGTTATTTGATGTAGTTACTTGTTCAGCCTCACTGGTTTTTCTGTCATTTTTCATTTGAAACTTCCTTCAACACATTCTTCATGCATCATTTCCTTACCGTCCAATCCACAAGAAACCTTCCGAATCACTGTCCGATTCGTTAGTTTATCCAATTGCCGCCTCGCATGAAGTCTTCCACCTACTTTATGTGCTCCAATTTCCACCGTCGATTTGTCTCTTGATCCGATGGCTATCGCTTCACCTCAACACTTTATGCACTTTAAACCCCCACCGTCGATTTGCCTCGCCTAATCCGACGACTATCACATCACCCTATCGCTAACTAGCTTGGTCGATCTCCACCATTGATCAACCCTGCCTCATCCAACGACTATCACACAATCTCGCGCGGATTCTTGCCCGACCATTATCCGCTCGATAGCACACGAGAAAAGTGGTTTTCTCATGCTACGCGTCGCACAATTAGGCTAATCGCATGAAATTTCAAAATACATCTTACAACCTTGAGGGTGCGTGAGAAACTACTTACCGCTTTCGAAGCCCACTCCATCATTTCCACATGTTTTCTTCCTGCGTAATAATCTCTGCCATCCATTCTCTGGCTAATCCTATCCATCCATCTCTTGACTCAATCCTCATGATAAGATCTCCACCGTTCGTCTGCTTCGTTACCCTGTTCGTGCATCCATTGAGTTAATCCTCGCAATAAGATCTTCACCGTCCATCTGCTTCGTTACCCTATTCATCCATCCATTCACTTAATTCCTCGCGATACGATCTCCTTCATTCATCTACTTTGTTACCCTGTTCGTTAACCTATTCACTAAATCGCTCGTGATAAGATCTCTGCCATTCATCCTGTTCATTAACCCCGTTCATCCATTTATTTGCTTAAGCCCCCACGATAATATCTCCACCATCCATATTTTGTTCGTTGATCGATCCAATAGTCCCTATGCACTACTGCATCCTTACGTCCTCCTGTCACCAATTTTGATCTCTGACTACTTTTTCCACTTGAAAAGAAGGTTAGCTTAGTTTCCTCGCTTACACCTTCATCTGGTTTTGATGCTCTTTACTTCTGCAACTTAGATAGCAGCATTAGGTTAGTGACTGATTTAGAAATTCTTCTTAGCATAGCTGTTTAATTGGTTAATTAGGTTATGGTGTGGTTTAGCATTACATGTTGTTTTCTTCATTATTGCAGTGGAGTAGCTCTCTCTTAGAATAAATTTTCTCTTCTTCCATCAAAGAATTAAGCTTCTTTTGACCCTATAGAAGTCTAGCTTGGAACCCTTAAGTCTCTTGCCAGATGAACAATGACAACACCTTCACTTTTACTTGTGCATATAGCACTATCACCTCCAAGTTTGTACGAACCCCAGGTTGATAAGTAAATTTGGTAGCCCTGGGAGTTGCAACATTCTTGTTGCAATAGCTATTCTCATCAGATCTGTTGGTGGATAAATATCAGTGGATTTCGGTAGATCCAAGTACTAAACCAACGGGAGTGTCCAATGAAGAATGGAAGAAGTTGGATCGAAGGCAAAGGGCACAATACAATTGTGCGTATCAGATTCAGTATTGTTGAATGTATCAAGGGAAGCTACGGCTAAGGCTTTGTGGGACAAGTTAGGGACTTTGTACCAATCTAAGTCTCTGGTGAATAAATTGTTCCTACAGAAAAACTTGTATAACCTAAGGATGAATGATGGAGACTCAGTGACAGAGCATATGAACACATTTAATACTGTAGGAAGTCAGTTATTATTTGTTGATATTCAAATTTCAGAAGAAGATAAGTGCATCAATTTGTTGTGTTCTCTACCATATTTGTGGGATAGTCTAGTTATTACAAGAGGTAGTAATGCAACTGCCTTGCAATTTGATGAAATAGTCTCATCCTTGTTGATGGAGGAGAAGTGACAGAAAAATATGGAGAGCCAAAATGGTGATGCCTTATCTATATGAGGTCAGTCCTAGAACAAAAAAAAAAAGTCATCGAGTGGGAGATCTAAATCTAGAGGGAGATATAAATCTCCAAGAAAACCTATAAAGGTGGTGTGCTGGAAATGCAGAAAGGAAGGGCAATACAAATCTAAAGCTCCTAACAAAGGAAAGGGATCTGATGATTCTCCTTCTGCAGTGGCGAAAACCACCTCAGATGAAGGTGGGGATGTGTACTTGGCTTCTTCAAGTACACATGTAGATCATGAGGCATGGTTGATTGACTCGAGTGCATCCATTCACTTCACTCCCCATAGAGAGTGGTTCTTCAAGTATGAGAAATATGATGGTGGTGATGTCTTCTTAGGGGATGATAGGAAGGCTAGAATCGTTGGTCACGAAAAAGTAAAGTTGAAGTTGCAAGTTGCAAGGGTTAGAACACTTCTGGGTGTTCTGCATATTCCTACATTAGCCAGAAATCTGATTTCTGTAAGAAAGCTAGATGATGGAGGTCTAAAATTAGTGTTCGAGAAGGATACCTGCAAGATGGTTTGGGGAGCACTGGTATTGATGCAGGGAGTTTGTATCGGAACTCTGTACAAGCTACAAGGTAGCACTGTTGTTGATGGGTGCAACAGTTTTATGGTTCTTGAAAGTGGAACACAAAATCTAGTGGTCTCTGGAGAGAAGACCATGTTGTGGCATCAAAGGCTTGGACATATTGGAGAGAAGGGCCTTCGAATACTTCATGGTAAAGGTATGGTAGAAGGCACGAGTAATAGCTCTTTGGATTTTGATATCTATGAAAATTGTGTATATGGGAAGCAGAATCAGGTGAGTTTCCCTTGTGGTGGTAAGAGGGCGAAAAAAATATTAGAGCTTGTGCATAGTGATGTGTTTGGATCTGTGCAGGTACCATCACTGGGTAAGTCTATGTACTATGTATCATTTATAGATGACTTCTCAAGGAATACATGGATATATTTCCTTAAGAAGAAATCTGAAGTATTTGATAGGTTAAAAGAATTTAAGGCTTTGTTGGAAAACCAAACAGAGAAGAAGATAAAAGTGTTGAGGTCAGATAACAGTGGAGAGTTTTGTAGAAAGGAATTTGAAGAATTATGTAAGAAGTGTGGTATAGCATGGCATAAAACTACTCCATACACACCTGAGAAAAATGGAGTTGCATAAAGAATGAAAAAGACATTGATGGAAAGGGCAAGAAGCATGCTCAGTAGTGTCGAGTTAGGACAAGAATTCTGGGTAGAGGCAGTGGAGACAACATGTTACCTGGCCAACCGATCACCTTCATGAGCATTGGAGGATAAAACTCCATAAGAGGTATGGACTGGTAAGAAACCCTCTCTTTCACATCTAAGGGTATTTGGATGTGATGCATATGTACATGATCCAAAGGAGAAAAGAACCAAGTTGGATAGCAAATCTAAAAAGTGCATCTTTATTAGGTATAAGGATGGTTTAAAGGTTTATAAGCTTTGGAACCCAGTAACAAGGAAGGTTGTGTACAACCTAGATGTGGTGTTCAGAGAGGTGAAAGATGTTATTAAGCATGAAGTCCAACCAGAGGAAACTGAGAAGATAGAGTTTGAGCTCAAAGAGGATGAATCGGACTCTACAACGGAGGAGGAATTAGAAGATGAAGAGCCACAAACTCCTGGTGTGAGAAGATCAGTTCGAGAAAGAAGGCAGCTAGAAAGGTATAGTCCATCTACTTTCTGTTGAAATTTTTCTTTATCTATTATTGATGACGATCCGAGAACTGTGAAGGAAGCAGTAGATTCAGAGGATGGAAAACTCTGGAAAGAGGCCATGGTTGATGAAATGACATCTTTGCACAAAAATGAGGCTTTGGATCCAGTGGAGTTGCTGGATGGAAGGAAACCCATTGGCAGGAAATGGGTGTTCAAGAAGAAGACAAATGCAGAAGGAAAGGTGGAGAAATACAAAGCTCGGTTGGTAGCAAAAGGTTATTCCCAGGTGCCAGGAATTAATTTTGGTGATATTTTTTCTTTTGTTTCCAAGGTAGCTTCTATTAGATTACCTTTATCTGTTGTTGTTTATTTTGATTTTGAGGTAGAATAGATGGATGTGAAGACAACATTTCTTCACGAGGATCTGAAAGAGGAGATCTACATGAAGCAACCTGAAGGTTTTGTGGTGAAGCGAAATAAATAACTGGTATGCAAGTTAAAGAAGTCTTTGTATGGGTTAAAACAGTCAGCAAGGATATTGGATCAGAAATTTGATACATTTATACGGGGACTTGGCTTCACCAGAAGCAAATCAGATCACTATGTATTTTAAATTAATTGGTGTTAATTATCAGGTCTTATATGTGGATGATATGTTGCTGGTTGGAAATGACAAAGAAATTATCTAGGATTTGAAGACCCAATTGTCCTCCAAATTCGACATGAAAGATCTTGGTGCTGCAAACTATATTTTGGGCATGGAAATTAAAAGAGATTGGGCAAAGAGGAAGCTCTAGTTAAACCATATGAAGTATGTCGAGACAATACTGTAGAGGTTTAATGATGCAGGAGCATCTGAACACCTTAGTGAAAAGAATAAGAGAAAGAAGACATGTGGACAACCACATGGACAACCAGGCCAACCGTGAACAAGATTCAGTTAATGAACTAATTTCAGTTAAAATTGAGTGTATGTATAATAAGATATTGAGAATTCATTAGGGAAAAAAGAGAGGAAAAAAAGAAAAACTGTGCGTGTGAGAGAGGGAAAAATGTAGTTGGTGGAGAGTTCTTGATTAAGGCTGAGATGCCTTAAATTGTAATATGAGTTTGTAAATAATGAAAATGTGTCATTGTGAATTTCTATCTGTGTATTTGTTTTTTATTTTATTTTATTTGTCAGGCTCTTCCGGCAATGTTGTGACTGACAGCGAGAACGCGGGCATGGAAACGGCCGAGCGGCTGTATTGACTGATCGTCATCCTCAGTCGGTAGGTTTTGGTGTGGTTACAATAGTTTGGCCGACGAAGATGTCGAAATGGGGGAAGCGAAAGGATGACTACGTCGGGACTGATGATTCTGAGGGCGATGGCGAGTCTCCTGTGAAGAAGAAAGGCAAGAAGAATTTTGTCCCGGATGACAGTGGTGCAATCAAGATTTGCGAGTTATCGAGGAATCGCAAAGTTTCTGTAAGAATGTGGCAAGGAAAGATTTTTGTGGATATTCGTGAGTTTTACACGAAGGACGGGAAGCAGCTGCCTGGCAAGAAAGGTATTTCATTGTCGTTGGATCAGTGGGAGGTGCTGCACAATCATGTTGAGAAGGCCGATATCTGATGGATAAGAGCGGCAACAAGAATCCGCAGCTGAAGCAACAATAGCTAATAACCTTGAGAAGAAAGTTCATGTGTGGATGAAGAATGAGAGAAGTGTTTCTAAGAGGCTTTGTGGGCCCATAACCCACAGGCCTCAAGGATGATTTATTGGGGAAATGGGATTTTGGTTCACCACAGAATCTCGTCCTCATCATTTAATATGCATGATAGTAAACCGGTGAAGGTTCCTATTCCTATAGGTGTAAAGTTATATGTTGAATAGTGTCCCAAGACATAAGAAGAGGAAGAGGACATGTCCCATGTTCCATATGCAAGTGCAGTCGGTAGCCTGATGTATGCGATGGTCTGTACTAGACTAGACATTGCACATGCAGTGGGAGTATTGAGCAGGTTCATGTCAAAACCGGGGAAGGAGCACTGGACAATAGTGAAGCGTGTTTTCGGGTATTTGCGTGGCACTAGTGATTATGGTTTGTGCTACCAAGGAAGACCAGGATTGTACAGAGTGTTGGATATTCATGACTTTGTTGATGTAGACTGGGCTGGAGATCTGGATCAGAGAAAATCTACAAGTGGGTATGTGTTTAACCTATTTGGAGGTGTAGTCAGTTGGATGAGTAAGAAACAATATGTAGTGGCACTATCAACTACAGAGGCAGAATACATGGCAGCCACTCATGCAAGCAAGGAAGTAGTTTGGTTGCAGAGGTTGTGTTCAAGTATGGGGTTAG
The DNA here is from genome assembly GCA_031772625.1 of Pinus tabuliformis. Classification (NCBI taxonomy): domain Eukaryota; kingdom Viridiplantae; phylum Streptophyta; class Pinopsida; order Pinales; family Pinaceae; genus Pinus; species Pinus tabuliformis. The sequence goes on from CM062815.1 coordinate 894,399,082, forward strand.
TACAACGAGATATAAGGATAGACTGTGATAGCCAAAGTACAATTTTCTTGGCAAAGAACCCTGCTTATCATTCAAAGACAAAGCACATTGATGTTCAATATCAATTTGTGAGGGATATGATAGAATACAAAAAGGTGTTGCTAGTAAAGGTGGACACTTTGAAGAATACTGTAGATGCATTGACAAAATCTATTAGCTGTAAGAAGTTCTCTTGGTGTAGAGAAACAATGGGAGTTGCAGGGTTGGATAAATGACTAAGCTCTCCTGTGGCCTCCTATGGAAAGAAAACAAGTGGGAGAATTGGGTTGTGTTATATTCTTTCCACGACTAGGCCACGTAGTTAGGTTGGACCCTATATTAGGTTGGACGGACCTACCTATGGTTTTGTGCATGGTTTTCGCACATGGTTTTGGACGCGATGTTTTTCAGTCCATGGTTTTGGATGCGATGGTTTTTGGTCCATGGTATTGGATGCTTCGGCATGTATAAATATGTATTGTGACATTGAAAGGAACATAATGAAAAATCAAGTTGGTAGTCGTGGTTTTGGGATCTAGGGGAAAAATCTCTGTGTATATGTGTTTTATGTGTTATGCTCTTGCATTGTTTATTTTCTGTATTTTAGAATTCATATGCAGGTAATTTGTGTACGAGGTTAAAACCAACAAAGAAAATTGAATTGTAGAAGCTTGAGAATGATGGGTGGATGGTGAAAATAGATGAGGGTGATGGATTGGCATGGCCTTGGCCTTGTTGGAGCATTTGAGCAAAGGAGGAGAAAGTCAAAATTTGACTTCTTTTGAATAGGCTTCACCAATTTTTCTTTTGGTATCAACTTGTTCTTGTTGCTTGCAAATGTTGGAGAGTACATGCATTCATCAAAGAGATGCATGGAGCAAGGATTTCTTTTATTTTTTTCTCTTTTTTTTTTCCTTCTAGGCCTACTAGCCGCCTCAATGAGATTTTCGACTAGTAGGTCTACCTAGGCGCCTCAAAGGAGGTTTTCACGTAAGATATTTTTTTTTCTCTTTTTTTTTTTCCTTTTTCCAACCCACTAACCACCTCATGGGGTTTTTCAATCAATGATCCAATCTGAGGCACCTCCAAGGAGGTTTTCACTTGAGATTTTAGTTTTTTTCTTATATTTTTCAATTTTTTTTTTTTTTTTTTTTTTTTTTCTACCCTACCCTACTTGAAAAACAAAATCACTTTCAAGTATAAGAATAATTCCAATAGAGCTATGTGCACATCAAGATGACAAAAAAAAAAATGATGTGTAGGCTTGAAATGTATGCTTTGACATGTACCTAGATTTCAGAGACCAACTAATTTGACTTTTAAAGGATCACACATAGTTGAAGAAGAGAGTGATGCTCCATCTTGTTGGCTTTATGGAACCAAACCTCAATATAACTTTGATTTCCTTCGTTTTCTTGCTTATCTGGATCATTCTTTATGCCTTCTTCTACCATGACCTCCAAATCTTATTCTTTTTGCTCATTGTTCTCTTCAATACATGAGGGAGATCTCTTGATCTCTGATTTTGATGTCTGCTCTTCATCAAGTGCAACCCATGATTCTGTGGTCTTCTCATTTGATTCTTCTTCTTCTAGATGTGGTCCTTCAATGATATCAAGATAATCTCTTTTTTACAATACTCTTCCTGGGCTATGGTGAATACCATTGATCTTAAGAGGAGATGTTTGGAAGTGTTGTACCTCAGCATTGTAAGTGGGCTAAGGTAATTCAATGTGTGGGTTTGGAAATGGTGGTATCGGTAGTTGAGTGGGAGTGTATATTTGATATGGATGTGGATGGGGTTGTGGTTGTGGTCAAGGTGAATGGTAGGGATAACATGGAGTTGGGTATGGAGGATATTGATGAAAATATTGAGGATATTGCCGATGGTTCCCATAATTTCCTTGCCAACCTTGTTGCCAAGATTGGTTTTGCGGTTGAGATGGCCAATGTTGCCAAGGAAAGAGTGTGCTCCAATTACTTTAAGGTGGATATGCATAACCTTGAAATTGTGAATTAGGACCTTGCATCATACTAGGTTGAATAGACTGCCATGGTCCTCTTGGAGCCACATAACATAGCTGAATTGGTGATTGACTTTATCCATTGTCCTGATGGTAAACTTCCTTCAATGTTGATAATGATGGACAATGTTTAACATCATGTGATTCTGCAACACAAATATCAGCATTTTCTTTTCCTCCATCTTGCATTCTTAACATTTTTACTTGTTTTATTAGATTGCTAAGAATTTCTGTTTTAAAATCATCCAACAAATTTCCAAGTTTAACTTGACTTACCGATCTTGATGTTGATTTACTTACTCTTGCCTTTCCTCTTGATATGTGTTTGCATGTTTCACAAATTTCTTCAAATGATAATTGGTATACATCACCTCTACTCCTGAGATTAAGGAGATCAACCCATTCATCCCTAATTGCTCTAAGTAAAAGGGTTTTTAGTGTGTCCAATCCTAAATGATGTAGTTTTTCCCTCTTAACATTATAAATGAACCTCTCTATTAGATCCTCTAGACTCTTATCTTCTATTTGGTTCATTATAAATATTTCTTCTTTAAGGTCATGATCTTTATATTAGTCCCTAAAATCATGAACCATTTAAGATCTCTATCCTTCAATGTTGCCGAAAACAATTTCAATTTTTGAGTTTTTAATAGTTAAGATCTACAAATAATTTCAAATTCAAAGAGAAAGGTTTCTGGATCCTCTGAACTTAGACCATGAAATTTTAGAAGAAAAGATGGAGGGATGTTTTTCATGTGCACAAAGCCATCAATATCTTGAATGGGAAATCTGAGAGGATCTTCCTCATTGTCATCATCTCCATCCATTTCTTCTACATTCTTTTCCATATTCTTCTTCTACCTACAAAAGTGAATGATGATATGGCTCTTATTGCACCATGTGATCAATGGGGGGGTGGGTTGGTGTTGGAGAAATTTTGTTTCTGTTTTTATGATTAAATGAAAACTATAATGCAATGCAATTTTCTACTTTTGAAATTAAATATGCCTAATGAAAATATTTTGTTTTTGCAAAAAGTGAAAAGACATGAATCAACTAGGGAAGAAAACAATGTATACTTTGAAACCTCCCCAGTAACAGCTCCAAAAAGTCACGAGCCTTGGTATTGCAACAACGATGATGCAACTCCCAAGGCTAGTGACTTTAATTATCAACCCAGGGTTCATACAAATATAATAGGTATCAACACTACACGTGTGGCATACAATGTGTCCTTCCTTTATTGTCATGATTAATGGAGTGCATGTAATGAAGTAAAATCCTAAACTAATTGGAGAAAATGAAATGTTCGAAATCGAACCTTAACCTATTGCAAGAAGGAAAGTACAAGGAAAGAGACTGAAATCATATGCTAAAACACACCATTTTCTAATTAACTTCTAAGAGGCTTTGCTTCAAAAGAATTCTAAGTTAACATGTATGCAATCCTACTGTCCTAAGCTTGCAAATTCAAACCATCAAACCTTATACTGTTGTGCATGAGAATGAATAAAATAAATCTGTTTTTCTTTTTGTCTTCTTTTTCATGTGAGAGTGTGGAAGATAATCTCTTTTGGTGATGTGGCATGTGACTTGGAGATGATGGTGAATGGTCATAAGGCTTGGGGGACAAGCGGGGACCATTTGCTAGCTTCCTAGAGGATTTTTCCTCAATTTGGCCTGAAAACAGGCCACTACAAGAAAACCTACAAGATCCCCTAAAAACCTACAGAATACAGCCGCGAGAAAAAGGATGGATGTTGAAGGTGATGGAAAGATTAGGGAAGGTGGTTTGTGGATGGAATAAGGAAAGGGAGTTCCTCGAACCACTTCAGAACTCAAAATCAAAGTTGGGAGATGGCCAGATTTTCTCAAAACGCTTGGAGAAGTTTCCTTTTGAAATGATGAAATTGGTGAAGGTTTAGTGAAAGAAAGTGAGGACCATGGGTGGATGAAGTCAGGATGAGGTTGCTGAATATGAAATCTCTTTGTACTCCTGAAACATCTGCACTCATTCAAACATTGAAATTTACCCAAAAATCATGCAAATGAGAAGAATTTCAATTATCTAAAGGAAACAAAATTTCATGAACTAGTTGTCTACTTCATGTGTGAGGAAACATTTGTAGAATGATATAAAACATTGATGAGATATAATGTAAGACTAAAGATAGAAGAAATTGAAATCAAATCCTACCCTTGAAAACTAGCAAAACACTGACCTAAGTGAGGAGCAAGAGGTTTAAAATGGTATTGATGGCATGGAGGTCAAGTAGAGGCCTAATCCCAACTTCCATGCCAATTTGTCTCAATTTGGGCTCAAAATAGTCTTTCCTATAGGATGCTATAGTGATTTACTACAAGATGTACAAATTTACTATAATTCATCGAATGACCAAGAAACTCAAACCCAAATTGTATGGGACAAATTTTTTTATTAACTAGGATGTCTTAGGTCCCCATTCCAAGTAGAATCACTCAAGAATACATCTGTTAACCAATGCTAGAAAATAGAAAAACATTACTAGTCGAAAATCTAGAAATTCGAGAACTAGTGAGCTAATAAATCTAAAAAATTCCTAACCTAATCAAGTTCAAATGCAGTGTGGTTGTTTTTTTTATGAGCTAGAATGTTTTTGTGATCTAATGCAATTGGAATAAACTCGATTGAATCTCGTTAGAATGCTCTAAAAGATAGCAGAAATTTAATGTTCTTTGCCACAAAGGAGTTCCAAAAATCTAGATTTGGAAATAAGAAGACTAATCCAAGAAACTCAATGATTACTATGAACTTCCAAAGATTTTTAAAGGATGAAATAATTCTTGTGATCCTGAAAAATTACTTACATCAACCATTTAACTCGATCCTACAACAATACATCATTAAATCTAAATCCAGAAATAGAAAGAAATAAAAACAAGAGATACATGTGAATAAGAAGTGAAAAGAATGAAAGAAAATGATACAAAAGGGCTCTGAGGCTCTTGGGATGGCCAAGCCCAAGGAAAATTAGATACTTATGGAGGAGAACAAGATTTATAAGCTGAACATGGCACCGATCTTCATTATTTCACCAATACAATTACATCCCTGCAAGAAAATACAATGGAGATGCAGGAATATGAGTTCCCTTCACAAGAATACTAATGAAAATCTATCCCTAGAAGAAAATTCGACTTGGTACTTATACAAAATGATTAGGAATCATTCCCCATGAATGGAGGAAGCTTTCCCCACCAAAATACCTTGATTAGTGGATTTGGTCCCTTGATCAATGGAAAACATCCCTAGATTTTCTCAATTATTCGAGTTCCACAATCTATGCCATAATTCCATAATATCCTGTTGATTTATTATTTATTATTGATTCTCTTGTAGTACGGAACAAGTCCCTAAATTATCTCCTCCTCCAAATCTTCATAATCTGCCCAATATTCTCATAATATTCCACAAAAATAAATAATATTAGGCACAAATATCCAATTATTCATAAACCCTCCTAATGAATGTACTAAAGTTAAAAATAAATTATCTAATGCAAAAATAGAGGTTTAATGTGTTGAAGGATGGTCATAGGCCTTGATTTATGCTTTATGTTGGAGGAATGGGCCTTAATTTATGTCTAATTTAGTGGCCCATCAGTATCTTACATTCAATATCATTAGATTGCTTCAGCTAATCTTTCAATTTTGATTTACAATGAGTGCTTATGACAGTGAGAATAAATTTTATAATAAAGTTTGCTAGAGATTTCTTTCATAGATTTAATCATTTCGTTGTATGAAAGATGAAGGAAATAAATGAGAAAGGGATCTATTATGCACGTAAATTTTGAAGAATAGAATCATTTAATTGCAATAAAGAGTTTAATTCTTCTAAGACTTCAATAGTGTGATATTTTATTTCTCTACTTGAGAGTAGTTTCATTTATGTCAGTGAGAAGTAGATTTAATTGTGTTTGTGTGAAATTTATTTCTTCAATGTTAGATTAGTTTTTGTTTTTACAAACGTAAAGATAATTTGAATTTTATTTTGATATTTCTTTCTGCACTTTAATTTAGTGTTATTTCTGTAAGTGTGATATTTTCCTTTCTTGCAAGAGTGGTAGTTTTCTTAGATAAAACATGTGCATGAAAACATCCTAATTTAATTTGACAATTTACTCACATAATAAATAATCCTAGCACAACTAGTGCACATGCACTTCATCAGTTTACAGCCATGGTTGATAATTTATGTAGTAATTTAAACTCAATTAAATTACCATAAATTTTGGCATCGTTGACGGGGAAGTGTATATAGTGTTTATTTTTAGGAGTCTTTTCATTAAAGAATATGATAAAAACATATTTATTCATAGTGAAAGAGATTCTAGGGGTAGGTTTATAAGTAGAGGTAGGAATTCCATTCCACCTTCACCACTCACCCCACCATGACGTCGTAGTGCCACACCATCCACAAAAACTCATATTCCATCATTTGTAGGTAAATTTAGGCTTCTTGAGGTATAAAGATCTGAAATCCAACCAAAATAATCTATAACAACCCTGGTGAAAATTCCATGTAATAAAAGTTAAAAATAATAACCATGGTTGATGGGACACTTATTCCAAGCTGAATGTTGGGCAAGAAATCCTAGGGGGTGTTCATTTTGTTTTTTATGGCTAAGGGAATTGACAAAGGCAACGACTAAGGGTTAGGAAAGGAAAAATGGCATTTTCGTACAATTATTTATGAAAATAATGGAAATTAGGAGAAAAATGAGGTGAAATGTCACAAGTTGCATGTGAAGAGGAAATTGAAGAAAAATAATGGAAAATGAAGAAAATAAAGGCCTCATTCAGTCTTTCGAGGATCATTTGGTAACCTTTTTTCAGTTTTGGTTTTGGAGCTCTCTCATTATTCTCTCTCTCTCTCTCTCTCTCTCTCTCTCTCTCTCTCTTGGACACTTAGAGTTTTCTTTGAACCGAATGGAAAATCCATGTACCCATGGTATTCATTCACTCATGGTATTTTCCCATGGTATTGTATGTGACATCAACCTATGGTATTCATTCACCCATGGTATTTACCCACCCATGGAATTTACTTGTGATATTGTAACGAAAAAAGGCTATAAGTAACAAATCACATTTTGTAAAAGGACAGATTGTCCACTACAATGTAGACTTTATAGTTATTATCTATTTTAATTAAAAAAATTGTTCTTTTCTTATTGTGTGTTCTCTTCTTTTCTTCTGACATTTCAAATTTTCAGATCTTGGGGGCCTCCTCCCCCAAGATCCATTTCATTTTTTTAGATCTTGGTGTAATCACCCCAAGATCCAGATCAATGGTATCAGAGAAGGGTTACATCTCAATGGGAATGAGGGTTTGACACATATTTTAGTTTCAAAGTTTTGCAGAAATGCTAAAAAATCTTCATGCATGTGCAACAACCTCCACATAACACTTTCTTGGGCAAATTTGGATGAATTTATTTTCATATTTTTGAAGGAATTTTTTGGGTGGCATGTTTGCAGATCAGATCTGAAAATCTTGGGGAAAAAATTATAAAAACAAATAATATATTTGTATTCATTGTGAAGAAATACCCAATTTCTAAAAAAAAAAGGTTGAATCGGAGTCCAGATGAGGGAGATATCATTGATTTACAATCAACTGTGTTGCAGAAATTTTTCTAAGGACAATTCGTGGATAGTGCTCTCTCCTATAATGTTTTGTAGCTTTCGTGTAGAATTTTAAAAATATTATTATATATCTGAGCTACCCTTGAAAAATAACTCAATTTAAAAAAAAATAAAATTGTCTAATCGGAGTTCGAATGAGGGAGATATCGCTAATTTAAAATAAGTTATTTTTCAGAACTTGTGTTACAACGGAATAGTTGTAGCACGAATTTGAGTTTTTAGAGTGTCCAAATAGGGATTTCAAACATATGGGAAGATGCAGAACGGTAATTGTATTTCAAAAAATAGGTTATAATAAAGATTCTGAGCTTTATTGACCAAGTTATGTCCATTTTAAATCTGGAGCAACATTCAAAGCGGGTTCCCTTTAGAGGCGTGCCCTCCCACCTCGCTCTAGCAGACACCTACTTCACATTCATTAGTTTCAACATATCAGCATCCGACTTGGGTTCTTTGGAGACATTGCCTCCCACCCCAGACTATGTAGGCACTTGCTACTTCATCAACAATCAACATCATGGTTATGGATCAACCTCACAAAATCCTTGTCATCAAAGTCCATTAGCCAAGCCACACATTGTTAGTATCATAGTTGGTCACAAGAATTACAGGGTATCTCTATCCTTAGATCTTCGTTTTTCATGGTTATGCGTCATCCACAAATCTACACTTCATCAAAATCCATTTTCTAGGCCACATATTGTTAGTGTCACGATTGGTTACAAGCATTACAGTGTATCTCTATCCTCATATCTTCGTTTGCCATGGTTATGGGTCATCCACAAATCCACGCTTGATTGAAGTGCATTTGTTAGGCTGCACATTGTTAGTATCATAGTTGGTCACAAGCATTATAGGGTATCTCTATGCTCGGATCTTCATTCATCACGGTTATGTGTTAACCAAACAAAACTCTTCTCTTTAGTGTCTCTTCATATTCAACACAGGATTCTCAAGAGGGAAATTTACGCAATGGGGATCGTTGCTTCTTAAGGAAAATGGAAAATGAGATCTACCCATGGTATTCATCCACCCATGGAATTTACCCATCGTATTGTAAGTGGCATCCACCCATGGTATTTTCCCATGGTATTGTATGAAACAACAACCCATGGTAGTCATTCACCCATGGTATTTACCCACCCATGGAATTTCCCTGTGGTATTGTAACCAAAAAAGGCTATAAGTAACAAGTCAAATTTTGTAAAAGGACAGATTGTCCACACAATGTTGTCTTTACAGTATTTATATGCTTTAATAATAAAAAATAATTGTGGTTTTGTTATTGCATTTTCTCTTCTTTTCTTCTGACATTTCAAATTTTATGATCTTGGGGGCCTCGCCCAAGATCCAGATCATTCTTGGAGCACTTTGACATTGGAGCAAGAAAGGAAAATAAGGCAAGAGGAAGCAATGATCAAGTAGGGAAAGGCAGGATCAAGCAACTACAACAAGATTCATTGTAGGTACCAATTTTCATGTATTTTCCTTGCTAGATTTGGAATTCATGGTATTGCATGTGGTTGTATTCTATCATCACATTGGTTTTTCTAGGTGTGAGAATGTTATTCAACTTAGCCTTTCCATTTCTTGATAGCCTTGATGAGATGGGTCCTCATATTCAGTTGAGCTAGGATGGCCGGATGGATTCAAAGCTGAGTGTGGTGGATCTCCAAAATGACAAACACATGGCCTAGTGGTCCCTGAACTAGAATGTGGATCATAGTAACTATTGGCCTAGTAACCCCTAAGCCATACTATGGGTTGTGGTAAATCCAGGATTGTGTGCCTCAGTGGTCCTAGGAATCGTTGTCGGTGAATGGAAGGGTATATAGTAAATCCAAGAGGTGGATCTCTCTCCATTCAGCCTAGTAGTCCCTGGATGGGATGTACAGTAAATCCTGGAGTGGGTGTCTCAGTGTAGGGCCTAGTGATCCATGGATTGAATTTTGAATTATGGTAAATCCTGAGAGACTAGGAGGCACTCAAATTCCTCAAGGTGTCGGTGGAGAACTCCAGTAGCATCCATGCTTGTTTGGTTCTTTTTGGTGTTTTCTATGAGTCCCACATTCATGCTTGGAATATGGCATGGGGGTGGTTGGTTGAAGAGAGACTTGGCTCATCTAATCTATGATTGAGTTAAATGTAATACTCCCATCTTCGGTTGGTTTGTTGTATTCATTAATGACAAATTCATTCCCTTGGTTTTCATGTGTAAATGTATTGATGTTTATGTGGATTTGATGGTTGTGATTTCATTGATATTTCTTTCCTTATTATGTTGGTTATATGTATGTTTTATGATAGTAGCTATGTGTGGCTCTCAACATTTTTTTCTTGTAAATGAATGGATAATGTATATATGACCTAGTATATGATAATGTAGCAAATGACATGAGGGAACAATGGTTGTTAGCAATTCTCATATAAGTATGATATCCCTATGTTTAATTTTGTTGGTTACACTTGTAGATTACATATTTGTGATATGTTTGACAAAATTCATGTCATGGCTAGTAGGGGTATGATTAAGGTCTTGTTTAATTTTTTTTTTTGCATCATTGCTTCCCTGTTCTTCTACTAGTCTTAAGTTATCATTCCATTTTGGGCAATGACTCGGGCTCTAGGCCTGAAAAAGTGGCACAAATCCCGAGGATGCTCACACAACACTAAAAAATGATTATTTGGACACTTGTAGGCAAGCCTGTGAGAGTGAGTAAGGGTCCTTGGACGTTGTCATGCCTATAGAATGAGAGTGATTGAGGGCTAATTTGTTCAAAACTATAGTGGGACCCAGGGGAAATCTTCCTGAAGTATTGGTATTGTTCTTAGGGGTCCTATAGATAATGTGGAAGGTTTGTGTGTTATGTTTTCATCGATTCCACTTCGTCAAAGTCACATAAGAAGTAAAATTCAATCATAGTAGCCTCTCATGACATGTTTACCCCGGTTGGTCAGTTACCTGGGTAGATGTGGAAGGAGGGTGTTACAGATTCACCAACTTCTTCTACTGAAGCTGTACTGGATGAACCTACATCCCCAATAGAAGGACTAATACTTCTATCTTCAACTAGAGAACCAATTCTAGGATATTGACTGGAAGTCCCTAGTGAAGAAGAAGAATAAATGTATTTTATTCCATTGATAGCAGAACCATAAGAGGAGCTAGAAAATCCAATTGAAGAACCCTACAATAGTTCTGAAGAATCTACAATGGTAGGGGAAGGAGAAGAAGAAGTACATAATTTTAATGGTGAATTTAAGATTAGAGGTGGAAGAGGTAATAGAGGAGGATGTAGAGGAGGCAGTGGAGGAAGAGGTGGTAGAGGAAAACCAAAACCTTTTGGGTTTCATATATTAGATGAAGATACCACAGTTACAGTGAGGAATATCTCACCCTCCATCCTCCCTAATTTCCATGGAGTAAGACATGAGGATCCTGGAACATTTGTTTTTGAGTTTGAAGTCTTGGGTAGGTCTTATGACTACTTGCTTGATTCTCAAAAATTGAAATTGTTTCCAACCACTCCTAAAGACGGAGCACTTAAATGGTTTATGGGATTAGGAACACATACCATAATATCATGGGAATAAATGAAAAAAATGTTCTTAGAAAAATATAAAGGCTATTGTACACCTCATAACCTTAAATATGAAGTCTTTAAAATGATGCAAAAAGAGGATGAAAATCTTGAGGATTTCAATAAAATATTTTCTTATAATGTTAAAAGAGATCAAATGCATAATCTAGATGAAGAAACTCTAAAATATCTTTTGCTAGAAGTCATTAGAGATGAGTGGGTAGATCTTCTCAATTCAATGGGAAAAAGATATGTTTCTTAGTTATCATTTAGATAAACTTGTGAATTATGTGTACACATTTCAAGAGGAAAGGCTAGAACTACGAAAATCCAAGAGACCATGTTATGTCTAGAGACCATGTTATGTCTAGGATTAATAAATCTGCAGTTGGGATAGTAAGTAGAGAAGAAATATGCAATTTTTTTGACAATTCAAAACAAATACCTTAGGGAGTATTATAAAAAAAAATAGATACTCTTAAGTTTCAAAACAAGCAAAAAAATGAAAATGTTGCATTATCAATTTTTTGTCCTAAATACAAGAAGCATGCTCTAAGAGAATATCTTCTTGATAGTGTATAAATATATGATATATGTGAATAAATCCATATCACAAAAGAATGCCCCTCAATTGTTGGACTTAATTAGTCTTGCAAAATGAAGTTGAAGCAAGCCAAGCTGAGTCACTATGTTTTATTGGTAAAAGACCATGGCCACCACAATAACCAAATATGGTACAAGATCTTAATGCCTAATACCAATCATTTGTACAATCTCAGAATAATTGGAATATTCCAATGCCTTGGAAAAAATGGCCACCTCAAAATCCATTATGGACACAAGGTTTGCAGTATTCTCCTAGGAATCCTCAATATAATCAATTTCAACAACCATTTATTCCATATCAACCTCCATACTATCCTCCTCACTCAAGCACTTTTCCACAATTTCGAAATCAAACTCAAACTTCTAATCAACCACTTCAATTACCATCCACATCATACCCCCCAAAAATCAATCAACTACCTTCTTAGCTGCTTCCAAATATAAATAATAAAAATTCACAACTTGTTTAAAACATAGAAGGTTAGAATTTCCAAGATGCATGATAACTCCATTAGATCTAAACAATATCCAACTTATATCTTGTAGAGTTTTGGAAACAAAATCACCATATTTTGTTATTTAGGAATCTGGAGATGATGAACCCCTTGTAAAAGAAAAATATCTTAATCAAGAAGAAATTCCTCAGAAAGAGATCACCCCTATACATGATACCTCAATAAACTCAACTCCCATTGCAGAACAACCTTCTGTTTCTGTTCAAAATTCACCCTTTCCTAAAAGGCTAAAAATTGACAAAGGAATAGAAAAACAAATTGTGTTACTTGAATATGAAATGTTATATTAATTGAAGAATGTTTTCATCAAGATTCCTTTGTTACAATCTATAAGAGAAATACTAATATTTTCAAAAACAATCAGGGAGTTAAGGATTAAAAAACCAAGAAGAAAAATAAAAGATGTTAAAGAAATTCAATTAGTTGGAAAAATTACAAATAATATGATGGGAAAACCAACAGTTCAAAAATATCTAGATCCAGGTACTCCCATTGTAAAATCACACATTAATGGTGTCGATATTCCAAACACATTAATTGATTTAGGAGAAGCTATCAATATCATGAGTAATCAAACTATGGATCAATTAAAACTTTCTAATCTTAAATACACACCAACATTATTATAGTTAGCAAATAGACCTATTATCAAACCAGATGGTGTATTAGAAGATGTATCTATCTCTATAGATTCTTGGGAATATTGTGTTGATTTTATGATTTTAAATACCAAGAATAATTTAGGAGGACATCCATTTATTCTAGGAATACCATGGTTAGCTATAGTTGATGTTTTTGTAAGTTGTAGATCTGGTGATATGTTTATCTCTGATGGAATCTCTACTAAGAAATTCACACTATATCCTCCTACAAAAACAATGATAGAAGTAGAAAGTGAAGTTTGGATAGATAATGATAATCAAGATTTTGATATACAACCAATATTTGTTACTTCAAAAATATATGAAGAAGATCAAATTTTAAAGGAATAATAATGATTCTTCCTCATACTGTGAACAAGATAAAAAATTTCAAGAAAAATACAATGTAGAATATCTACCATCACATCAAATGGCTTTTCATTCTATGGAAAAATTTTCCAATTCTTTAATAGAAATATTACCAGGGAAAGCTTTGAACATTAATGATAACTTGGAAGAATCCCAAAGGAAAGAATTGTTAAAAATGTTACAAGAAGTTTCCAATGCTTATGCATGGGAATACAGTGATATGAAAGGAATTTATCCTAACACTTGTATGCATCATATCTATATTGAAGAAAATGTCAGACCATTTTGACAACCCCTATTATGAAACCGGCTCACAAAAATATAGAAAATATAGATCAACGACTTAAAAAACCGAGTCTTAGAGGGGGAAACCTCCTTTACATTACACAAATGAAAAATTCTTGGATGATACAAATGACAAGACCTCCTTTCTACATATAGAATTCTAAGGGGTCCCTATATAATCAGAGCCTACATAACTATAATATTGTAGGGGCACAACAATAATAATAGTGGGCTTCTATGGGGTAAAATAATAACAACATGGGGACTAGATGGGAAAAACAATACAATAAGGGGGTTGCACTAGTACGAATAAGGGGCTACACTAGTAGTATAGGGACCTAACATGACCCTCTCCTTCAAAAAGGGTTGTCCTCGATGCTTAAGAAGTTCTTGATGCTTATTTATAAAATTATCCTCCTCCCATGCAGAATATTCAACCATTAATTTCTTCCATTTGGTGAGATACTCGGACATTGATCGATTTCGCAGTTGTCGGGTTCTTCTTAACATGACTTCTTCAGGTTCCACTATGATTTTTCCTTCCTCGTCAAGTTTGGCAATATAGTTTGAATTGGGAGCTTTTCACCTATAGCCTTCTTTAAGCATGAAACATGTAAAACTGGGGGAACTAGGGAAGATGCAGGAAGCTCCAATTTGTATTCATAGTACCAATATTTTGCATCACCTTGTAAGGACCATAGCAATTTGGTGATAATTTATCATCCTTCTTAGCTTGCGTATGGATGTAGCCATAAAAATACCCAATCACCTACATCAAAAATTCTTTCACTACGATGTTGATTTGCCTATTGTTTCATTAGATTCAACACCAAAGTGGGGCTATCCTTTAAAAGTTGGAGAACTTGTTGTTGATGCTTGATGTAATATTTCACTACTTGAACCTTTTTATTCTTGAAATGTCCTTCTATCTTGAGAGTTTGAGGAGTGGTAATTCCTGCCAATGCATTACAAGATATGGCCAGATTCATTTCTTGATGCTTGTTGTGATATTTCACTTCTTGAACCTTTTTCTTCTTGATATTTTCTTGTATCTTTAGAGTTTTAGGAGTGGTAATTCTTGCCAATGATTTACAAGATATGGTTGGATTCATTTCTTATTTCTCTTGGGTTGGTTCCTAGTGTATATCCTCTTTTTTTGACGTTTCTTGATCCTTTTATTCCTCCTCTTCACAATCTATGTAAAATAATTTATTCTCAGCACACTTATGACCTTTAGTGTATTTGCTATCACAAATGTAACAAAGCCGTTTTCCTCTTTTTTCTTCCAATTGTTGTGGTGTAAACCTTGTAGGTTGTGGAAGGCTAGGAGCAACAACACTTGCATCTTTATAATTGTGAGTGGTAGATTTTTTTGTTGCCATAATTTTTCTTTCAATTTTTCTTTCCAGTCTGAATTCCTTCTCCAATGAATTAGGTTCCCAAAGATGAAACTCATGTTGAATGTTATCCTTTAAAGTCCATATGAAGACATCAATCCTCTGCTTCTCTAGAATATCATTTACCCTTATATTCAATTTTTGAAAGTCCTCAATATGCTCTGCCATTGAACCCTTTTGTTTGAGATTTATCAATTAACTAAAGAAGGTGTTTCTCTTTGTATCCTCATAATGTGCTATCATTTCTTCCGTAAAAATTGACCAAGTGACAAGTGGTTTACAAGAAAAAAATCCTTTCATCCCATAAAAATTGATTTAGTTCTAAATATAAAGATGCAATATGTACCTTTTGTAACAGTTGTACATAATGTGGATAAAAATATTGCTCCATCTGTAGTATCCAATTTACTGGATCGTTGCCATCAAACTTCCTCATATCACTTTTTCTTGATTTTAGGAGCTCGATCTTGAAACAACTGTAACTCTATAATTTCAAGTCTCCAAATTCTAAAATTGCATCCTGTGGTAGCTCTTCGAGTCCTCTTTCTAACCCCACCAGTCTGATCAATATTAGATTCTTCAAGAAAGAGTTATGCCAAATCACCTACAATGTCCTAATTATAGACTAGTTCAGTAGAGCACACTTGTACGACCTGCCATGTGTCACTGTTTCAACCTTCAGACCTAAAACAAAATGTACAAAAAATTAAAGTATATCCTATTTCTATAAATTCTTATGAAATTTCAATCTAATGCTCAGAGAGGAAGTTATAACACTTTTCCCACGGTCACCTGTTTGGAATTTAATTTGAGAGTATACAAAAACCATAAATGTCTTAGACCGTATCTCTAAAAATATAGCGAAAAAAACTATGAAATTAGGATGTGAGCTTCACCAAAAATTTTGGCTTAAATGGGTTTTAATTTCAGAGTCTTAAACTTCATAGAAACAAACTTATAGCGACAATGCCACGATGACTTGTTTGCGATGGAATTTTGGAGTTTGCAAAAACCCTAACTTCCTCATATCATATCTCTGAAAATATAGCGAGACAAGATCTAAAATTCATCCCCAAGATTTAAAAATATTTCAGCTCAAATGGTTTTTTTTTTATCTTCTAAAACTTTGTAGAGAAAACGTTATAGTGAAAATTCCACGATGACCTATTTGGAGTAGCATAACCTTAGAATCTAAACCTCTTATACCAAATTTTATGAGACCAGCTCACAAAAAGATAGAAAAGATAGATCAACGACTTAAAAATCGGCCTCTTTGAGGGGGAAACCTCCTTTACATTACACAAATGAACAATTCTTGGATGATACAAATGACAAGACCTCCTTTCTATATATAGGAGTCTAAGGGGTCCCAATATAATCAGAGCCTACATAACAATAATATTGTAGGGGCACAACAATAAAAATAGTGGGCTTCTATGGGGCACAATAATAACAACATGGGGACTACTTGGGCACAATAATAACAACATGGGGACTACATGGGAAAAACAATAGAATAAGGGGGTTGCACTAATAAGAATAAGGGGATACACTAGTAGTATAGGGACCTTACTACCCTAAAGGAGGATGAATCCAAATTTAAGGAAAATTGTCAAAGAGGAGTTACAAAACCTGTTGAATTTGAATTTCATTTACTCAATCTCAGATAGTCAGTGGGTCTCATAATTAGTGGTTGTTCCAAAGAAAAATGGAAAATGGAGAGTATGCATCGATTATAGGGAATTGAAGCTACTTTAAAATACCATTTTCCGCTTCCCTTTATAGATCAAGTCCTTGATACATTGGGAGGGAAAAAGTATTTTTCATTCTTGGATGGTTTTAGTGGATATAACCAAATCCAAGTAGCTTCGAAATATCAAGACAAAACAACTTTTACCTATCCATGGGGAACCTATGCTTACTAGGTACTTCCTTTTGGATTATGTAATGCACTTGCAACAATCCAAACGGTAGTTTTAGGCATTATTTCTAATCTAATTCATGGCTATGTGGAAGTTTACATGGATGATTTCACTATCTATGGTAATTCTTTTGAGAAATGTCTTGAAAATTTAGAAAAAAATATCATTAGGTGTAACGAAACAAATCTCTCATTAAGCCATGAAAAATGATTTATGATGTTCACTAAGGGAATTGTTTTAGGTCACCATATTTTAGGAGATGGAATTAAAGTGGATTCATCTAAAGTAGAAGTTATGTTTAAATTATTAGTTCCTGTTAGCTCTGCTACAGTTTGTAGCATTTGAGGGATTAAATCAGAATTAAACAATGTTGGTTTGTGTTGCAGTGGGTTGGCAGTTGTTTATTTTATCATTTCCCTTCACATGCCTTATTCCCCTTACTCTGTTACTTCCGTTTCCTCATTCCTCGTAAATTTCCCTTGTTTCCCTTTAAACCCCTTTTACCCCTGTTTTTGCATCAAAACCCTCATAATTCGTTTATAACCCATTTGAAACCCCACCTGAACCCCTTATTTTATTCACCCCGGGCATTTTTTGTTTTAAAATCATTAAAACCCATAACCCTAAGCTTTAATAAGCCCGGGCCCGCTCCTCGCCTGTCACATCAAACTCCAAACACATGCGTTTACTCTCGGCCATCCGATGATCCCGCCCGTTGATCCAACGTTGTACGCAAACCCTGCTCCGTCAACCTGCACGTTATATAATCCGCGGGAAAGTGGTATTCCGCCAGCCACGTGTCTTCATATTATTGTATCGCTCCTGCTTGTACAAAAACTACCGAGCCCAGGTGAGCGGTGCGGGGAAACCGCTTACTGCCGCCATACTCGTTCCCCGCTGATTAATGTGCTTGCATCTCTGTTGCCCGAGAGCCATTCGATATTCCCGATTATGATCCAATGGCCCTCATTTAACCCGATCGCCCGTCTCTCGATACCCTCCATAAACTAATCCCGTCCGTCCACATGTATAATCTGACGTTCCGCGATGCTCCGCTCCCATATACTCTTGGTAAGCCATTCCAAACAAGTCTTGGCCGTCCTTTTTTCCATCCGACGGCCAGTGTTTCTCCTTGTCCCTTCGTCCCTTCTTAATGTATATTGTAGTGTTTTTGGTCAATTTTGGGCACGCGAAGGAGCAAAAGATGATCCATTTTCTAGCCATCTACGCATTAATTCTTCACCCACCTGCATTCAATGCAACACGACCAAGGATGAGGAGAATGATCCTCGAGTAGATCAATGACAGCAGAAATGATTGAAAATTATAAAGATAATTTTTCACCTGTTCAAAAAGTACATCAAAGTACAGAAAGAGCCATTTTGTTCATTAAAACGTTCAAATCTTATCAGAAGCCCATAATAGTTTGTAAATGTAGTTGGTGGTCAATTAAGACACCTCCACGCATACCCTAGCAGATATTTTTGGTAAACTGATTCTATATATACTCAGAAAAATGATGTAATAGGTTGATGAGTGTTAGATGAGTGCTAGTGTGTTGTAAGCTTCAACTTCTGGAGACTGTAACTACTGTGAGACCTGCAGCGTCTGGTCTTCATTTCCAACTAATACAAGCTTCTTTTGCTATCATTTGCTCACTTTTCACTTCTTCTATGTTCCAGGTTGTCCATGTTTTGCATTAATTCATGTGATGTGAATGTTTAGCATCAGAGGGGCTGTCATCCTACCTCTGTGTTAGAATTTAGCATGTATCATTGAATTTGCTTACAGGTTTCTGTTGTTTAAATACCAGAGAGCTATCATCCTATCTGTGTATAAGATAATAGATTTACAGGGTCCTGTGCATCTGCTGGTGTGATCAGTGTTCTCCACTATCACCTTATCCTCAAACTGTGAGTAATTGGTGGTTAAAAGCCTTGTAGTCTGGGGGTGTTCACCCATGTCTATGGTCAATCATAGTAGAAGTGGTAATCTGGCTTGAATATGCAGCATTTCTTTCATTCATCCACCATTTATCCAACATTTTGTTGAGTTTGTAATGTTCCCGAGCATCACTGATATACAACCTAGGTGAGTTTCTTGGGGTGATAACAGTTCCTGTTTATCAAAGAAATGTTAGAACTTTTATTGGTTTTACTGGTTATTACAGAAGATTCATAAAAAAATTCACAAAGATAGCCTCTCCACTTTTCAAATTACTTACAAAAGACTATGAATTCATTTGGAATTTTCATTGCCAAAAATCTTTTGAAACATTGAAAGAAAATATTTCTAAAGCACGTATTTTAAGACGACCAAATTGAATACTTCCTTTTCATATCTCAACTGATGCTTCAGATACAACTTTGGGAGTTGTATTAGGACAAAAATATTTGACTCCATACGTAATTTATTACACAAGTAAAAATTTGACTCTTGTAGAGTTAAATTATATTGTAACAGGAAAGGAATTTTTAGTTGTTGTAGTTGCCATTAATAAGTTTCGACATTATACCACTAGTTATGAAAATTTTGTTCACACAGATCACTCTACAATTAGATATTTAATGAATAAATAGATTACTAATGGTAGAGTTACAACATGATTATTGTTATTACAAGAATTCAATATTACTATTTGCAAAACACAATTGTTGATTTTCTATCTAGAATCCAAAATGATAATAAGGATGTTCTTGTAAAAGATAATTTTCCTAATGAACACCTTTATGCAGTATCTATTAAATCTCTTTAGTTTGCAAATATTGCTAATTATTTGGCTATAGGGAAGTTACATTCATATTAGTCTCATCGAGAGAAAAGGAAGGTTATTCAAACTAGTGCATCTTATTCATGGATAAATGGAAAATTGTACAAAATTATAATGTCTCTTTTTTTTGGTATTTGTCATTGCATGGCTAGGATAGACTTTCAAGGCTGTGGCAAATAGGTCATAGGTGCATATTTACTTCATAAGCACACCCAAGGGCTTCTAGAGGCCCTTCATGGGGATTTGATGATTTTTTATGAGGTCTGATGGCATTCTCTTGATATATTCCACCATCCGCATAGTTTTTCTTTCATTTTGTTGCATTCCGACAACTCTAAAAACATAACATTATTATGGGGTCTAACTTCATTAATTATGCTCGAGGTGGAATTTGGATAATATTATTTGATTGAACACCCCAGTGTAATAGCTCGTTGGAACCGTAATGAGAAGATATACAAGATGGGATGCTGAGACGTGACTTCTAGTGGACATAGAGAGTATGGTGGGAAATTTACCATTTTCCTTAATTAAAAATGACTTTAATTAGTCATTTAATTAGGGAAAATAATTAATTGGAGGAAAAGGCCCAAAAGTGACTTAAGTGAAATAAAATTAAACTAAAAATTCACTTAAGATAAATTCATTGGAGGAGCTTCTAGAAAAATAATAATAAGATGCTTCTAAAGGCTTAGAGATCTATTCATCAGATCTATAAAAGAAGAAGATGAGGTCATTTGGAGACATCTTAGATTTGTGTATTGTCTTTGTGGTGAGTTTTTGAGAACTTTATTCTCTACTTCAGCTGTAAGCCTAGGACGGAAACCCTCAGGTGATTCAGTGAGAGTGGGTGAGCACCCAACTCTTCCCTTGGTGGATCCATTTAGGGTTCATAGGTTGTAGTTTATTGAATTTTAGTTTGTTTTGGAGGCCAATTGCGGAATTATTGTAGATCTATTTGGGGTCATCATCTCAGCCATATTCTTACTCTTGCACTATCTTATTTACATATTAAAAAAATAAAGCTGAGATCTTCTACATGTTTATATTGTCTATTATTCAGTTGCAGATTCTATTTCTATTTCTCATTTTTGCCGCAAATTTTGTGGTTTAATTTGTGCAAATTGCTTATGGTATTGACGGCTTAAATTTATGAAGTAATTTTTTACAAATTTCAAGAAAACCCCAAATTGTTTCATTTGGGATATTAAAGTGTTATCATAGTTGGTTTTCCTACCAGCTTGAGGGTTTTAATTGCAGATTATTCGAGGGTTTATATTGGAGGTGTCGAAAGAAAATTATTTCCAGATGAAGCAAGATTAAATTCTTCTATTAGTCGAAGTAGTGATTTTACTGTAGTAAAATATGTTTTGTTGGAGAAACAAGCTATTATTGTTTGTGGATTAAAATTTTTAATCTATTAGGATAATTGTTGCAGTTGTGCCTAAAAAAAATTGTTGGACAATATTTAATGCAGGGTTGAAATTATTCTCTTAGGCTGAATTCATTTTGCTCGGCCAAAATTATTTTGCTGGATCAAATTTATATTTTTGGACCACGATCATTTTGCTGCATCGAATTTATTTTTCTATAACAAGATTATTTTGCTGGGCCAATTATATCTTGCAGGGCCAAAGTTATTCCACTGTGGAGAATTATTCTTGGTGTGCCAAAATTATTTGTTGGACTCAGTTTATTTTCTGGAGCCCAATTTATTTGCTAGAGCAAAATTTATCTATTGAGGCTGTATTTATTTGTTACACCCAATTTATCTTCCATAACCTACTTTATTTACCGGAGGTTTTTCAAGAGATTTCTCTCATTTGAGTTGAATATTTTGTAGTAGAATTCCAAGATTAAAGAGTTGGGGCATTTTGGTACAAATTTATCTTATTTGGAGCAATGTGCATATTTGGGCAAATTGGGAAACTCACACTAAATTCGGACTTTCCATGCCAACTAGATTTTGCCCAAATTTTTTCTGGGTTTCTTCTAGGTTTTATGAGAGGAGTTCATGCTTAAAATTTCAGAATTTTTGAGGTAGTATTCAGGTTGTAAATTAGTATTCCTTTAGCAATTAGTTTTATTAGTAAATTGGGTAATTCACACAACTTGGTGGGTTTGATCCCTCCTTAGAATTAAGCCAAACTATTTCTGGGTTTTTTTTTTTTTTTTGTGAGAAGCTCTAGGTTAATTTTTCAAAATTTTCTGTATAGTTTTAAGGGCAGAAACTTCGGTTCTTCATGAGCAACAACAACAATATTTTCTGGGCGATGTGTGTTAGTAGTTTGGGTCATTACAGCACTTGGGTTTTCCATGCATGGAATGTGGTATCCAATTCATTTGAGCATTATAATTCTCACAAGCATTTTACTCTCATACTTATTTATGTTGCAAGTGTTTCCACTTTATCTGTAAAGTGTTTAACAAAAGTATTGCTTGCTAACTATTTGTTAAAATTTCTCAAAGAATTTTTTTAATATTTGTCGCATTCGTGAGAGAGTATGGTGGGCCTACATGAGGTGTTCATATTATATTTGGACCTATATGTAATTGTTGAGTGTGAATTTTGAGGGAATTGTTCTATTGTTATTGTTGTATTATCATGTACTTGTCCTTGATGAGGTGAAGCCATGGAGAAACTCACAAAACTCCTAAATAAATTGGAAAAATTAAGCAATGACCGTAGACAATAGACCTTTATCAAGAGGGATCTATGCCATTCTTCAAAAAGAACAGCCAAGGGATCTACATAAAGAGCTACAGATTGGACACAAAATATTTGCACTTGGAATAGATTTGAAGCACATGAGGGTCACATGGAATGTCTTTTTCAAAATTGATGAACTAGATGCCCTCATTTCCAAATTGATCCAGCCAGAAAGGAAGAAACTAATTTGGGTTCTAAAACTAGTTATGTTTGCTCTCATAAAACACAAGTTCTTGGATGAACCTTGTGAAGGGGTTAGACTTTCACTTGCATCTTGTCTCGGTAACATCACCCCTAGAGATCCTTACAATGATGATGTTATGGGGAATTTTTTATGAATGATAACAAATACTTTCCAATACTTAGACAATAGTGCAAACTCTACCTTTAGGAAGAAGCTTGCGATTTTAAAAATTATGGCCATGACTATGACTTGTGAAATCATGTTTGATCTTGAGTGTGATGGTTTGATCCTACAGATGTTCCAATTCTTCTTTAACATTAGGAAACATCATCCTGACATAATCATAGCACACATAAAGCCCATTTTTTCATCATGTAAGAGACTTCATGATTCCATTTGCCAGGAGTTGTAGTCTCGATTGTGTTCTTTTTGGAGGAGAGAGAAGTTTGTCTCACATGCTGCTTATGAGATAGATGAAAGGTTGGTTGAACATAAAATTGGGTTGTTCAGGAGACAATCGACCATGGATTAGCTGCTTAGGTTGGCAGATCATGAAACAATAATGAGCTGAGGAGGAAGGGACTCTGCTTCAACTGCAATGGACCTTGGGGACCTGACCACACATGCTTGAGAGACACTGAGGAGATGACAAAGGTAGAGTAGATGGAGATTGTTTCTGACCATCAGGGTGACGATTCTTCTTTGGATGATTCCATGTGTTCGTATGAGGATGCCTCCAAGGGGCACGAGTCATGTAGATTTGCTGATAATAGGTCATATTTTTATGATGAAAAGTCAGTGGACCCTATGGAAGACATTCAGGATAGTGTTTCACCAGTGATGAGTCAGCATGAGAAACATATGATGGAGCATGAGTCAGTTGAGAAGGATGATGTGCATAGTATGCGTGATGAGCCTTTTTGGAAGAGCCATTTGGAGGTTCATATTGAGCTTGTGATGGGAGGGGATGGGAACCCACCCTTGGGGTTAGCCATTGATGAGGAGCAGACAAATGTACAAACATCTAGGGGGATGGAAGTATTTTCTTAAACATGTCCTCAGAAGGTGTTGGAGGTTAACATGGTAGTCTTACAAGAGGCTAATAGATGATCGGAGCATGGAGTTTCCGATAAAAGGAGGGAGGAGATGTTGGAGATGGTGGTGCATCCATATTTGGACTAACCCACTGATGAGGTGCAGGTAGATGCACAGGCAGTTGGAAGAGTTGTGATACTTTTAGGGAGAAGCCCACTCGATGAGTACATAAACAAGGCTTGTAGCACATATTTCCCACTTTTTCTTATTACAGTGAGAGGAGAAGGCTTCCTTAGACAAATCTGGTTGATTGACCAGACATAGCATCATCAATTTAGCAGGGATCCATATCATCCTAGTAGACTTGTTCGCTAAATAGGTTTCCATGGATTGGATTGGTGAGAGATCATGAACTGGTACCCTAATGATGGAGTATCATTTTAGTCAAAATCATTGTACCACAGGAGCCCTTTAGGTGACGGATATTACATGCTTCAATTGGTAGTAGGATGTAGCCTAACACCTCATCAATATTTCATCACAATATCATCATGATGAGATTGACCTTGGTCTATGCCATGGGTTGGATTGGAGAGAGGTGATGAGTTAGTATGCGATGGATGGAGCAATATTCATGGTTGGAGTTATAACACATCAAGATCCATGGAGCCTTGATACTTATTTTTGGTGGAATTAGGATCTAGGAGGATTTGTTGATGACATGTCCAGCTGGAGATTGGTCTCGGATCTAGGCATTTAGGGGTTCATTCATGGTGGGTTGATATACAGGCAGAGAATCACCTAGTGGTTCGTATGGGAACTAGGCATTGGGTCTCAGTTGTGTTGGGCCACCAGATTAGTCCACAGATTTGGATTGCTTGAGGGCAAAAAATCTTAGGGTGGGAGGACTTGTAATGTCCCTTTTTTTGTGTTCCTCATGGCATGGTTATAATGGACTTCCAAGGCTAAGGAAAAGAGGTCATAGGGGGTTTGAGGATTTTTTATGAACTCCAATGGAATTCACTTGATATATTCTACTATTGCATGGTTTACATTTTATTTAATTGCATTCCAACAACTTTAAAAAAATAGCATTATTATGGGGCTTAACTTAATTAATTATGCTCGAGGCAGCATTGTGAGAAGATTAGTTCATGGAACACCTCAGTGTAATAGCTCGTTGAAACTGGAGTGAGAATATCTATAGGATGGAATGCTGAGAAGTGACTTCTAGTGGTCGAAGAGAGTATGGTGGTAAATTTACCATTTTCATTAATTAAAAATTACATTAATTAGTCATTTAATTAAGGAAAAATAATTAATTGGAGGAAAATGCCCAAAAGTGACTTAAGTGAAATAAAATTAAATTAAAAATTCACTTAAGATAAAGTCAATGGGGGGACGTCCAGAAAAATAATAAAATAATAAAATAAGATGCTTCTAGAGGATTGGAGTTCTATCCATCAGACCTATAAAAGAGGAAGAAGAGGTCATTTGAAGACATCTTGGATTTGTCTATTGTCTTTGTGTTGAGTTTTTGAGAACCCAATTCTCTACTTCAGCAGTAGCCCCCAGAGAGAAACCCTTGGGTGATTTAGTGAGAGTGGGTGAGAACCCATATCTTCCCTTGGTGTATCCATTCAAGATTAACAGGTTGTAGTTTATTGATTTTCAGTTTGTTTTGGAGGCAAATTGTGGCATTATTGTAGATTTATTTGGGGCCATTATCTAAGCCATATCACTGCTCTTGTACTAGCTTATTTACATATTAATAAAATAAGGTTAAGATATTTTGCATGTTTATATTATCTATTATTCGGTTGTAGATACTATTTCCTGTTGTTGTCATAATTTTTGCAGTTTATTTTGTGAAAATTGTTTATGGTATTGACAACTTAAATTTCTAAAGCTATTTTCAACAAATTTCAAGAAAAATCCAAATTGTTCCATATGAGACATTACAAAAATAGGGCCTGATTTAATCATTCGAAGCTCTTTCAGAGAAGATGAAGTACCAAAAATATTAAAGGCTTTCCATGATGAACCATGTGGAGTATAATTTGCTGATAAAATGACTGCCTATCAAATCCTTCTCTTAGGATATTATTCGCCTTCTCTTTTTAAATATGCTAAAGAATATGTTAAGAGATGTTATAGTTTCCATAGAATGGGAAAGTACATTCAAACAATCCACAATCAAGGAAAAAAACTATAGTCTTGTTCGTACATATTACTTCACAAAATGGGTAGAAGCTAAAGCACTTCATTTTGCTACTAAAAATGCAATAGTTTCTTTTTTTTTTAGGATATTTTCACTCGTTTTGGTGTCCTAGGGGAAATTGTGACAGACAAGGTACTCAATTTACATCCAAGTTGGTGCAAAATATAATAGAGGAATGCAATATCAAACATCATAATTCCACTCCCCAAGAAAACATACAAGTTGAATCTACTAATAAAGTAGTTGAAGAAATTCTTACCAAGACTATACATGTGCATAGAAGAGTGATGGCCCATATTTTTTATCAAATTTTTCTTAAGTAAACACACTTAATTTCTATATTATCCATCCATTTGCCATCATATACACCCCATTTTTACATATTTATACATATTCAGGTATATAAATTTAGTTTTGCAATTTTTAGATGTTTTCATGAAAATTGGATTTTAAGTGCAGTTTGGAGAGGATCAGAAATTCTCGTAATGGCTTCATGGATTTCATATTTACAGGACACTTGGGCACGATCTGAGAAAATTTATAGAAATATTGGGAACTAAGATTGAACGAAATCCTATTGGTTTTGTCAAACCAAGCTTAAATAGGCCCAATCACTGTTGCTCAAACACGACCAATCATTTAGGAAATCCCTAGGAAATAGGGCAGTTTTATGATTTCATAGTATTTTGTAGATTTTGAGTGATGGGATGGGTGAGGTCGACTTGGATAAATGCGATATGGATAGACATATCTGTTAGAGACATTTTAGATCAGCTTGTTTCATATTTTTCTATTTAAGCCAAAACATTGAAGGCTTATGTATGTAGAATTTGTATAATTTCATATTGAGACTTCTGAATATTTTGAGTTAATTTGAGGAACCTATTGTATCTTCATTTTGTTGTTCAATGGTGTGGATGATTTACTGAGTTTGTAGTAGCTGATAATCTCTTCAAGTGTGCAAGGCAAGGGTGGAGGGCCCCCACACCAAGCTAAGTACACTTCATGGTTAATTTAGCTTGATTTTCATAAACTAGTTTTGCTTTAGATTTGTTTACTTAATTAGATGTATGATGATTTATTATGTTTGTTGATGAATCTTGGTTTACTTCTCATATGTATATGAAGGGACAATCTAGTGTTCAAGTTGAACCCTCCTATCTAATCAATGAATAGAAACTAAAATTCATCTTTCTTCCTTTCAAGTGATTTTCTGAATTTCCAGTTTTCTAACAATGAAATTAATGATGAATGAATTTGTAATGAAGAACAATAAGGACCTCCTTAGTTATGAGCCTATTCTATTATTTATTTATGCATCTTAAGCTGTTGTTCATTAGTGGTTTTTTATTTCTGTTCATGAAGTAGTATTCTAGAAGGAGGACAAATCTAGTTCTCCTATGTTAGGAGCCACTTCTCCTACTTATTACATAATGAATAAAAAATTACTTAGTCTAATTTTATATTTGTAATATGCACTTCTAATTAGTTTATAATTTCATTTCCTTCCATTTCCATAACTTATCTTTTAAAGTTGATTGTAGTTGATATCCATACATTTTCGACATGCTTCTAAGTTCTACAAACCTGGATTGATATTTAATACTTGTGTTAATTTACTCAATAAATTGACCCCACATTTTGGCGCCATTGTCAGGAAAGCATTCATCAACATAGTCAATTAGAAGATAAAAACAAAATAAAAAAATAAAAAACACAACAAAAACAACAAAAAAATAGTTTTTCTTTTAGTTATGTTTCTTTATGCCTAGAGATAGAGATTAGAAAGGTAGATTCATTAAGGAAAGCCCCCCCAAAATTCAACCATCCATAGGGGCATGACCATCAAAACTAACTAAACCGGTTGTTGTTAAACCAACTCTAGAGGAATTAGAAGAGAAACAAAGAACGGGACAAAGATTGACTTTAATTGAACGACAAACCTTGTTAGCCTTGGAAGTAAAAAGAAAACAAACCCCAAAAGCAACACCAACTATAGAAAAACAAAAGGAAACAAGGAAAATTGTTAAACAAATCAATCAGCCCATTTTTGAACTAACAGATCAACCTATTTTTGAAAACAAACAAGAAGTTGAATCTCAAATTCCCATAGAAATATTTGAAACTATGAAAGAAGAAGGGAAAGGATCCATTATTCTCACTCCAGAACAAAGACTTCAATATGAAAAACAACAGAAAGAATGGAGAAGACAAAGAGAGGAAGAGGCAAGAAGAGAAGCTGGAAGGAAAAGAGAAGAAGAGAGAAAAATATAGTATGATAACAAAAGGCTACATGATTACGAACAAGAAAATAATGATGATCAGGAAGATACTCTTGGCTTTCCAATATTATATACAACAACAATATTAGGAGAAGAAGTGAAAATGAAAAACATTCCACCTTCTATGTTTCCTAACTTTTATGGAATGTCAACAAGAGATCCTAACTCATTTATGTTGGAATTCTATATCTTGTGTAGAACTTATGGTTACACAAATGATACACATAAGCTTCGCCTCTTTCCCGCTACTTTGAAAGTAGCAACATTAAAATGTTTTATGGTTTTAGGAGAACATACAATCACTTCTTGGGATGACATGAGGAAAATATTTCTTAAAAAGTATCAAGCCTATTGTAGGTCTAGAGACTCAAAAGAGGATGTTTTTAGAATCACACAACAAGAAGATGAAACTTTATAAGAGTATTTGGAAAGATTTCTCTAAAATCTTCAAAAATCTAAACAACACTCTCTTAACCCTGATACCATCTGTACAATATTTCTTAAGGGTATAAGAGATGAATATCTTGACATTCTGAATGTAATGAACAAGGGTGATATTTCAAGCTTGCCATTTAATGAAATTGCAGAACTATGTCAAAAATATTCTAGAGGAAGATAAAAAACTGGGAGAGATATTAGTTCAAAAGCTTCAAATTCACCAGTAGGAGGGGTAACAAGAGCAGAGATAGGGAGCTTGCTAGAAAACTTCAAAACTGATCTTCTAAGCACATTAGGGACAAAAGTAGATGTTTTGAAAGTTAACAAAAGGAAAGAAGAAGAAGATCAAATCATAACAATATTTTGTCCCAAGTGTAGGAAAAAACATCCATTAAGAGAATGTCCTTTGGATAATATTCAGGTATGTGGCCTTTGAACGGAAAACCATTGAACAAAAAATTGTCTAAATTTGAAAGAATTGCAATTGAATCTAATGGAAGAAGTACAAGGGGCAGATGGCATTTACTATATGGCACCAAGAAGACCTTTGCAGCCAAGGATTCCTCAGCAATTCCCTCAACAAAACTATCAGTATCCTCCTCAAAGTTCATGGAATACCCCAATGTTGTGGCAAGCTTGGCCTCCACAACAATATCAAAACCAACCTGCACAAGGTTGGAGAGGATATAATTATGGAAACCAGTCACCTCAACAATACTAACAACAATACCAGCAACAATATCAACAACCATTTCCATACCAACAATTCCAACCATATCTGCAACCCATGCCATTTCCACAAAAAAATCCTGAACCATTACTATCTTAACACAGTAGCTTCAGTTGCCTTTGAACTAGCCTAGACCAACTCAATTACCAGCTTCGCCAGTAGCAAATCCGAGTAAAAAAATGGATAAACCTACATACAATGTGGAAGAAGCAACATAATTTCCAACATACTCCATTCTTCCCATAAATGATGTCCATTTAAGGTCTGGGAAAGTATTACATAGAAATTCTCCTCTGATCATAGAAGAACCAACTAAACAAGGAGAACAACCTAAAACATCACATTCAAAAAATCAAAGTCAGAAAGGATAAATTATAATAACTCAAACACCACCCTATCTGGAGAGGTTAGTAGAGCATAAAATTCAAATGTCTCTTCCTGAATTTGATATTTTAGATGAATTGAAAAATGCTTATGTTAAAATTCCTTTGTTACATGCAATACAAGATATTCCAATTTATGCAAAAACAATAAAGGAATTATGCATCAAGAAAACTGGTAAAAAGAAAAAAGATCGTACTATAATCTAGGTCATTGGAAAACTAGCTAGCCTCATATCTACAAAGACAGGAGTTGAAAATATGTTCACCCTAGTATCCTTATGGTTACTATTTCAATTAATAAATCTTCAGTTCCAAATATTATGAAACATTTAAACTTAAACAACATTAGATCTACTACTACCATCTTAGAGCTAGTAGAAAGATCTAGGTTGTACCAAAAGGAATATTAGAAGACATCATTGTCTCTCTCGATTCATGGGAGTATCCTGTAGACTTCCTCATTTTGTAGCCAAAAACAAATTTAGGAGGACATCCTCTAATTTTAAGCAGACCGTGGTTAGCCATTGTAGATGCCTTTATTGGATGCAGATCAGGAAGTATGATTATTGCACATGGGGATAAAAGGAAACACATCACACTTTATTCTCTAGCATAAGAACCTTCTTTATTATCATGGCTTGAAGAACAAGAACAACAACAAACTAAATCAGTTCTTAGTATTAACCAAGTCTTTGACCTTAGAGAAGAAGAAGAGAATGAGGATCTATTAGACCTTTTCATCTCAAAACCAAATATTTTAGAGTAGCTTAGAGTAACTCAGTATGAAGCTGCAAGTAATATTTTGAATCACTATTTTTAGGAAAATTTCACAATTCAATCATTGCAAGATTCATTCATAAATATTTTTCCTCTTAACTCAATTACCAATTCAAAAAGTAAAATCATTGAAATTTATCCTGGAAAGAATTTGAATATTGGTAATAACTTACAATCATCACGAAAACAAGAGGTAATAGCATTGTTATACAAATACTCAAAAGCTTTTGCCTAGGATTACACAGACATGTGGGAGATTCCTCTAAACAATGTATCCACCACATTTGTACTCATGATCATATGAAACCAGTAAGGCAGCCACAAAGGAGGATGAACCCCATGATGAAGGAAATAGTGAAAGAAGAATTACATAAACTATTACAAGTTGGATTCATCTATCCTATTTCTCACACTTAATAAGTTTCTCCCTTATTGGTAATGCCAAAGAAAAATGGGAAGTGGAGAATATGTGTAGATTACATGGAATAGAACAAAGCCACATTAAAATGTCATTTCCCCCTACCATTTATTGATTAGGTTCTAACTTCATTAGCTGGGAAGAAGTTCTTTTATGTTCTAGATGGATTTAGTGGGTATAATCAGATTAGGATAACATTGGAAGACCACAACAAAACAACATTTTCTTGCCCATGGGGAACATATGCATACAATGTTTTGCCTTTTGGGTTATGTAATGCACCTGCTACTTTCCAAAGAGTAGTCCTTGCAATATTTGTTGATTTAATCCATGAATGTGTAGAAGTCTATATGGATGATTTCACTGTATATGGAAACACCTTTGATGATTGTTTGAAAAATCTTGAGAAAGTTTTGAAAAGATGCATAGAGACAAATCTATCCCTAAGTAATGAAAAATGCTACATGATGTTAATAGAAGGGATAGTGTTGGGACACCATATTTCTTCATCAAGAATTAAGGTGGACCCAACAAAAATACAAGTCATTGTGAATTTAATTCCACCTACAACTCAAAAGGAAGTAAGAAGTTTCTTGGGTTATGCAAGCTACTATAGGAGATTTATTGAAAATTTCAGTAAAATAGCTCTGCCTCTATTCAAGTTACTCGCAAAAGATGTTGAATTCCAATAGACAAATCATTGTCAAAATGCATTTCAATTATTGAAAGAAAATTGTTAGTTTCCCCCATTCTTCGAGGACCAAATTGTTCTTTGCCATTTTATATCTCCACTGATGCATTTGATACAACTATAGGTGGACCACTTGACTAGAAGGAAAACCAGTTAATTATGCTATATATTTCATAAGTAAAAACTTAACACCAGCAGAATTGAACTACACAGTTACAAAAAAAGAGATGTTAGTTGTAGTAAATGCAGTTAATAAATTCAGGCATTACATATAGGCTATAAAGTATTCATTCACACAGACCATTCAACCATTAGAAACTTAATAAAAAAATAAATCACAAATGGCAAGATTATGAGATGGTTATTGTTAATGCATGAATTTAACATTACAATTCAAGATCCACCAGGTAAAGATAATCAAGTAGTTGACTTTCTTTCAAGGCTTCATACACTTGGTGATCCGAATCTTGTTTTAGATAATTTCCCAGATGAACATCTATTTGCAATAATGACCAAAATACCATGGTTTGCAGATATAGCAAAGTATTTATCTTTTGGAAACTTACCATCCCTCTTCACAAAGAAACAAAAAAGAAAAATAATTAGAGAAGGTGCTAGATATAGTTGGGTCAATGGTGATCTCCTTTATACTAGTTCTGATTTGATAATAAGAAAATGTGTTAGAGAAGATGAAATCTTAGATATTTTGAAAGCATGTCATGACGAGCCATGTGGTGGTCATTTTGTAGATAAGTAGACAACCTACAAGATGCTAAAACTTGTCTACTACTGGACAACAATCTGCAAGGATTCCAAAGCTTATGTCAAAAGGTGTGACGACTGCCAAAGAATAGGAAGGCCAATAATATCAAATGAAATGCCACTAAAGCCACAAGTACTCATATAGCTATTTGAGGAATGGGATCTAGACTTTGTGGAACCAATAAACCCACCTTCAAACAGAAAGAAGTACATATTAGTATGCACTCATTATGTTACTCTTTGAGGAAATCTTTGTCAAATTGGAGTACCGAGACAAATTGTAACTGACCAGGGTACACATTTCACCTTCAAACTTTTTTGTGATATTATAGAGAAGTACAAGATCAAACATAAAAAATCAACTCCGTACCAGCCTCAAGCAAAAGGACAAGTGGAGTCAACAAACAAAGTCCTGGAGAATATCATGACAAAAACTATACAAAGGAACAGAAAGGACTAGTTAGAAAAATTGAAAAATGCACTATGGGCATATAGAATAACATGGAAGAACACAACTTGGTTAATTCCATATCAGTTGGTGTATGGAAAAGAAGTCCCATTACCCATAGAATCTCAAATACACACATTCACACTAGCAGCAAAATCGTTAATGGAATTATCTGAAGCACAACAATAGCTAGTCATGGAATTAAATCAACTGGATGAAATAAGACAACAAGCAGTAGAGCACACATCTCTTGTGCAACAGAAAAGAATAAAATGGCATGATCGATTTATCAAGAATAAAACATTCAATAATAGAGACTGGGCATTATTGTTTGACTCCAAGTTTAAATATTTCAAGGCAAATTTTACAACTCATTGGCTGGGGCCATATGAGATAGAAGAGATCTTTGATAATGGAGCTGTCAAAATAAAAACAATTGATGAAGCATCTATTTCATTTGTAGTTAATGGACATAGGCTTAAATTCTACAATAAGCCTATAAATAAAGAGGATTTTATGAAAATAATTTCAACAAATACTGATCTAGAAATAATGGAACAACATATCAATATGCCTTCCATAATTCCAAAAGAATAATAATAATAATAATAAAAATGCTTGTGAAAATCTAGGAAACTGGAACGAAGAAAACTCGAATTCACATAGGAAAACCAACTATTTTGGCCTATATGAATTCACAATCTTGTTTTACTCTTACATATGTTTGATTTTGCAGAAATAACCCTCCAAGAAATACAAGACTTGAGGACAAGTCTTAACATAAGCAAGGGGGAAGTTGCAAAAGGAACTCAGTTTGAGCAACTGAATTGCAGAAGGAACTTGAATTACATGTCATAAGGGACCTAAAGGATCATTGAAAATATTGTGCAGAAGGGACTTGAAATGTCATTATGTAGAAGAAACATGTATTATATGACATATGCAACATACAAAAATACATGTCAGAAGGGACCTGAATCATCAATTACAAATTGCAGTAGGGACCTGAACAACATCAACATTCAAAGATCATAAATCAATGTCAGATGCGAAAACATGAAGCATAAATAAGTCTCTACATGATCCAGATTTAAACAGGAACGCAACAAATTACAAAGATAACCATAAACACAGAGATGCAGATGAAATAATACTTCACTTCATTAATGTAAAATACTGAAATATGCTTACAAACAGAAATGGAAATAAACCAACTAGGGCAATGGTAGCTTATCTCTGAGAAGAGATGTGTTGGCTACATGCCTCTGAACTACCTTACAATGAGGCTCAAGGGCCTTTTTATTATTTAACAATAAGAGAAAACCCTAAAAAACCAAAACCCTAACCCGAGGAGATGTAACACCAAGCATTTATGGGCCTCGTTGAGCTGAGTTGGATAGCCAACTTGCCGGGGTCGTGACTCGATCATATTATCTCCTTTTGACGTGCATGATAACCCGTTGGAAAGATCTCTCCAAGGAATACGAAGGAAAAGATGATTTTAGATAGAAAATCACTGCAATTGGATATTCTGCAGGTGAGTGTGCTTGATCTGTGTGTCCATGATCTGATCAGTTGCAGTTTGTTCCATGCAATCTGGATTCAACTCTATGGGTGTGAGTTGTTCTGCAATGTCTAATGTGTCTAGTAATGGTGGAAAGCATGGCCAAAGGCAGTCCACATTGAACACTGGGTGCAGGCCAAGGAATGGGGGAATGCGGAGCTCAAATGCATTGTCTCCCACAACCTTAGTAATGGTGTAAGGACCATATCGGAGAGGTCTAAGTTTTTGATAGGCTTCGGTAAGGCGTTCCTTTTGCAAATGCAACCATACTTTGTCGCCCACCTAAAACTTGTACGACATCCAATGTTGATCATGTCACTGCTTGTACTTGGCATTTGATTTCTCCAGAATGTCATGGACCTGCTACGAATATGTTGGATGTGATCAATGAAACTGTTTGCCTTATCTTTTTCAGATTGGACATGAGCCGAAGCTGCTTGAGTAGTTACAAATGGAATGGCCAGATAAATGGGACATAGTGGCTGGAATCCTAAGCCCACCTAAAAAGGGCTGTGGCCAGTCAAGCTGTGGAGAGCCTGGTTGTAGTTGTGCTGAACATAGGGGAGGCTCTTGTCCCATGTGCATGGATGATTTGAGTTGTACATGTGCAGAATGTGTACGATCATCCTTCTGACAACCTCTGTCTAGCCATTAGTTTGAGGATGGAAGGCTATGAAATTAGTGAGTTTGGTGTCCAGCATCGACCAGAGATTGGACCAAAATGTACTGAGGAACCTGCTATCCTGATCTGAGATTATAGACTATGGGATCCCAAAGTGTACCCATACTCATTCAAAGAAGATTTTAGCACTGACTTCTGCTGTCATATTCTTCTTACAGGCCACCATAATGGCCATCTTCGAGAACCTGTCGACGACCACAAAAACACGGTCATTTCCTTTCTTAGTGGAAGGAATGCCTGACATGTAAACCATGGAGATGGATTCCCAAGGTCAAATAGGGGTAGGCAGCGGGATATAGAGGCCTTGGTTCTTGATGGTCGATTTGGCAATGGCATAGGCAGTGCATGAGCTGATGTACTTCCTGACATCCTATCGAAGATTCGGCCAATAGAAATACTTCTGCAGTACTGCCACCGTCTTCTCGACCCAAAAATGCCCAGTAGCCCAACTGTAGTGTGCTTCCAAAATCATCTTGGCACACTTGCTTGAAGGAACAAAAAGGTGACCCAGGTGGCATAACAGGGCATCATGGAGGTGAAAATCTGGAACATGCTAACCCTCCAAGGGTGTCTAGTATGTGTGGCCAAATTTTGGTTCACTTTGTAGAGAAGTGGCCAATTAGAAGTCTCGTGCCCACAAGAGTTGAGCACAGTGGTTAATGCCACGATTAGTGGTCGACTAAGGCAATTTGAAACATTATTGGTGATTCCCTCCTTATACTTGATATTCAAATGGAACTGTTGCAGGTATGTGGACCACTTCTGATGGCGGTCATTTTGCAATTTCCCTTGAGTCTGTATGAACTGTAGGGGTCGGTGGTTTGTGCGGATGACTGTTTCCTTCCCCAAAATTAATGCATCCATTGCGGTAGGCCTGCACAATGGAATACATCTCTTTGTCATAAGTGGGATACTTTCGGACTATGTTTGAAAGTGTCTCACTATGATATGCCACTGGATGCCCATTTTGAGTAAGGACTGCCCCAATAACATAGTCAGAGACATCTGTCTCGACCTCAAATGGTTGTTGTAAGTCTAGTAATGCGATCACTGGTGCCAAGCAGAGGTGATATTTTAACTCTTTGAAAGCATTCTGTTGAGATTCAAATCAAAAGAATTTTGCTTTCACTCCTCCCTTGGTGACTTGACTCAAGGGCCAAGTGATATGAGAAAATCCCAACACAAACCTGCGGTAGAAGTTGGCAAGACCTAGAAAGCTACAGAGCTCTATCAGAGTGGTTGGAGATGGCCTGTCCTGAATGAGTTGGATCTTGGCTTGATCCACATGAACCTCATGTTCATCAATAATGTATCCCAGATACTGAACCTGGGCCATGCCAAAAGTGCATTTCTCCAAATTGGCACATAACTTGTGTTGTCGCAGTGTTTGGAGAACCTGTCGGATGTGGTGGAGGTGCTCTTCCCAACTCTGGTTGAATATCAAGATGTCATCCAAGTATACCACTAAAAATGAGTTGGTGAATGGCCGCAAGATGTCATCCATTCACCTTATGAAGGTTGCAGGATAATTCGTCAATCTGAAAGGCATAACCAACCATTCAAAAAGGCCCTCCTTGGCTTTGAGTGCAGTCTTCCACACATCAAAGGGTTCGATTAGTACCTATTGATATCCTGACTTCAAATCAATCTTGGTGAAATATTTTTCCCCCTTCAGTTGGACCAGGAGGTCATCAATCTCTGGGATCAGGTACCTATTATCGGCAGTGATCTTGTTCAGCGCCCAATAGTCAATACAGAGTCTCCAAGTCCCATCCTTCTTCTGTACCAACATGAACGGGCTCCCACAGGGTGATGAACTTGGACGGATGTGACCTTTCTATAGCAGCTCTTGAATCTGCCTCTTGATTTCATCATTCTCCAGAACGGAGCACCGATAGATTGGTCCATTGGGCAGTGGCGCACCTGGGGTCAGGTCAATGGAGTGCTTGACCTGACACTGCAGAGAAACCCTTGCGAGGGAGGTGAAGATGTCCTCATACATCTCCACGACCTTGTCCATCTATAGTTGTCGTGCGGAGGGTCCCTGTCTAGAGGTCGTGGTCACCGTCTTCTTCTTTCCTTGAGGGCATATCATCAGGAAAACAAATTTCTCGATTTTGGAAATGAGCTTACTGCACTATGTTGCAGTAACCAAAGAGATGGAAGTAGGTGGTGCTACCTCTGGTATCCTGTACAAATTATTTCCCAAAGTAACAATAATAGCATAAGGCCTTGATTCATACATAACATGTCACTTCCACAAGTATGGTTTTCCTAATAATACATCACAAACTTCAAGGGGAGCAATGTCACACAATACCTCATCCGTGAAGGGCTTGATGTTGTATCGAAGGCGACACTGCTGGCTCACATAAAGATCTCGTCCTTGGTGAAGCCATCCGATGGTGTACAGTTGTGGATGTGCTGTGGTCGGTAAGCCCAACTGCTTCATGACCTCTGCCGAAATGATGTTCTTTTGGCTCCTGCTGTCGACAATGAACTATAGCAGGGAGCCCTTTACCCACATCTGGGAGTGGAAGTGACGCTCCTCCTCCTCTGGATCTTCGGGCTCCCCCTTCTGGATCTTCATGGTGGCAGCGGTGGCGTTGGGCTTCGCATCGATAATTTTCTTCCCTTTGTCATTCCCCTTGTCAGGTTCTGACTCAGAGTCGGAACATGCATATGATTTTGAAACCTTTAGCTCACCCACCAGTGACTGCTTGGTCCAACACTCACTTATGTTGTGAGTGGAGCTCCTATGGAACTCACACCACTTTCCCGTGTACTTTTTCAGCTTCGCAGCATTCTCCTCTGCTTGCAGCTTTGGCAGGTTGTCTTGGGCCACCCTGCCTTGTCTTTGTCCTTTGTTCTGTGTTTTGGGGGCACCTTTCCCTTGCTTTGGATTCGCAGATCCAAAGTCTTACTTATTCTATTTAAACTTTTTCTTGACCTTGAAAGCATATAGGTATGTCGTGCCGAGCGAGGAGATGTTCATGAATTCTATTTCTTCCTAGATGTACTTGTGCGGGCAGCTACGGTATTTGAGTATCAAATGCTACTCTGAATCCTTAATACCCAACTTTGTGTGAAGGGTATGGAAAATATTGGTAAACTCTGGCACGTCTTGGTCCCTTCCTTGCCGCAACGTGGTCCACTTTATGTATTGATCCTCATAGCTTCCGACAAGGTAGTACTGCTCCTTGATTGCATCTCAGAATGAATTCCAAGTGGGAATGGCTGAAAATAGTGAGCCTGTACTTTCATCCTTCTGCTTGCAGTAGGTTTCCCACTAGTCCTTGATGTGGGGGGTTGCTTTGAGAAGAGCGAAAATAATCTTTTCCCAATTGGAAAAATCATGAACAAAAAAATAACCCTCTAGCAGATTTAACCCTTTATCGACGACATCTGTGTCTATCTGACCCTCAAATATGGGGATTTCAAAATTAACTTGTACCTTAAATGGTGTGGCATTTCCAGAGTAGCT
Source organism: Pinus tabuliformis (assembly GCA_031772625.1). Taxonomy (NCBI): domain Eukaryota; kingdom Viridiplantae; phylum Streptophyta; class Pinopsida; order Pinales; family Pinaceae; genus Pinus; species Pinus tabuliformis. Next base: position 894,437,710 of record CM062815.1, read on the forward strand.
ATCGGAAGCCGATGCGTTGCCCCTGGGTAGCCACTAAAGGATCTAGGCAAAGTTGTCCATCATCGTGTTCCTTTGTCACTCGAGGGTTTCTTCAAGCAAGATTTTGATGGGATCTCCTACCCTCTCGTCTTTATTTTCATCCACCATGGGAGGTCGTCGGGATTTATGAGGTTGGTCTTACAAAGGTTCGACCAGTTAAAGCCCTAACTCCTTATATCCCAACCTTGTTGGGGACATGCAAAGAAAAATAGAGAAAAAAAGAAGACTACTCTGATACCACTGATCCGGATTTAAATAGGAATGAAACAAATTACAGAGATAACCATAAACATGGAGATGCAGTGGAAATAATACTTCACTTCATTAATGTAAAACACTGAAATATGCTTACAAACAGAAATGGAAATAAACCAGCTAAGGCGATGGTAGCTTATCTCTGAGAAGACATGTGGCATCTACATGGCTCTGAACTTCCTTACAATGAGGCTCAAGGTCCTTTTTTATTGAACAATAAGATCAAACCCTAAACAACCAAAACCCTAACCCGAGGAGATGTAACAACAAGAGTTTATGGGCCCCGTTGGGGTGAGTTGGACAACCAACTTCCTGGGGTTGTGACTTGATCATATTATCGTCTTTTGAGGCACATGATAACCTGTTGGAAAGATCTCTCTGAGGACTACAACGAAAAGGATGATTTAGAAAAAAAATCACTAGCGGTAGATTTCCAGAAAGACTTCATTTAGGGCCTCAAAACAGCTCCGAAAGTTTAGGACCCGGAAAACTACTAAAAATAGTAAACTCCGCTACAACTAAGGAAACTGAAAAATTGAAAGAAGAAATGGTGGGGGTCCAAGTGGAATTGGTGGGTGGCCACCAATATCCACCTGGATCACTACATTGCAATATATCCTGGAAGATCCATCAAAGACATTGTCAACTATCATTTGACCAGAAGACATCTTATGGGAGTACAAGTACAGTAAGAAAAAAAGTTTGCTCTTAAAATTTCAAATTTTTAAAAACTTTCTAGAGGTTGTTTAGACTAATTTAGTACTTGATATGAATTTTATTCCTACCTTCATTATCATCACCACTACTATTCATTACCCTTTCCTACATTTCATATTGTTAAATCCTACATTAATCTTACATTCCTACATTCTTACATTCCTAAGAGCCTAAAAACCCATCACATTAATCCTACATTCCCTATACAATCATTCCATATCATTAAAAAACCCTATCACATTAATCGTAGTAATTTTCTAAAAGAAAATGGATAAAAAATAGAAGGCTAATACTCAAGCCTTGCCTTGATGAAAAAACATAACAAAGGTTAGTATAAAATTTAATTTTAATATATGATCTGAGGGTCATTTTAAAATTAAATTAAAAACAATGAAAAGTGCACAATGTAAATGATACAAGTTATAAAAATCGAAATAATGAATTTCGATGGGGACATAACCAAGCGCATAATGAAAAATGATGCAACAAAATGTAAAGTTAAAAATCATGTAACGAAATGCCAAATCGAAATGATGCAATGAAATGCAAATAATGCAACGAAATGCAAAGGTATGCATTGGTATCATGATGCATTATGGTTGGCATGATGTTATGTAATAGAACCATAATGCATTTCAATGGACATGAAGGTATGTGGTGGAGCCATGATGTGTTTCGGTGGGCATGCAAAGGAATGGAGGTATGGGCATACGACGACATAAGTAGAACAAAAAATATGGTTTACGGTGATGAGACAAGCCTAAACACCGTGGAGGAAAGGATGGAAAGGAAGTGTTGTTAATAGGACACACGACAGCCAGAGGTATGCAGTCAGACTATGAGCTAGAGATAGAAACGGTCAAAATATTCAAACAAACATAAAAACGCCTCAAACAAACATACAAACGTTGTAAACTATGCTATTTCTCACTGTAAGCTACTGCTCTGTAATCAAATGATTTTTCCCACCATCATAGCCGAATTCTGCTCAGGTTGAGGTGCTGAATGTTGTGCATTCATGCACACACATACAACCCTCTTGTGGAAGAAGGAATAAGGAGAAAAACAAAATGAAGAAGGAGAAAGGGTTGCGTAAGCAAGAACCCTAAACTGAGGAAGCAACGCAGAATATATAGGCAGTTGTGAGGGGAAGAACGCAATGGTTCAAGAATATAGGAGAGCATGATTTTCTCAATGTTAAGAGTGCTCCACCAAATTCAAGAATCTCATGAAGGAAGGTGAGTAATCGACTCCAGATTGTCATAGGTTGTTAGTAGATTTCAAGGAATAAAACTTGTTAAGTGTTGCCTTGTGTTAGGTCAAAACGAGTTAAATCTTCAGTTTAAAAACCTGAGCGATTGCCATCAAGTAGATTAACTCTGCCATTCATTAAACACATAAGGATTCTGAGTTAATTGAAGGAGAGTTTAACAGTAGTGATGTTGTGAAAACACAGGGAAATAAGGCTAAAACTTAGAGAAAATCTCGACATTTGACCTGAAGCAGGTAAATAAAATCAAATCTTCCATATTCAACCACGAAATCGTCAAGTTTTGTTTGAGAAAATAGAGTGTTGCATAATGAAAGAGACAGTGAACTATTTGTTAATTGATTTTACAAACAGTGAGTTTAAAATCAATTTAGTTTGATGTATAATGAATTTGTCAATATAGAGGAAGAGTTATATACGAAATCGAAGGGTAGGAAATTGTGGCACGATTTTTAAATAAAAATTAACACAATAGTCTACACCAAAACAGAGTTTTCGATTTTGGTTTTGAAAACATAATTCTTTTCCTATTTTTATATATACAATGGACATAATTCATGAATGGTTTGTATGGAAAATTCATTTCATTCACATGCATAGTGAGGATTGTTGAAACAGAGCAGGGATTTTTGATGAGTTGGGAAAAAACAGAGATTGATTTGTGAATCAAGGAGCAAGAAAAACATGATCAAAATGTTTTTTTTATGATTTTCATATATAGAGAACAATGTTTTGAAGAACAATGACTCATTTTTTGTAGCAAAACAGAGGTTGAACAAGGTTGATTTCATTGTTTTTTTAAAGAGAATCAGAGAGGAGGTAAGCCATATTATCATAATGCATGAATGAATCAAGAAAGATCTGTATGTATGCATAATGTTTAGTTTTAAAATGAGAATGATGACAGTATAGGGTTATATAAATCGGTTTTCAGAACACATGGCTACCAGAATAGAACCTAAATTTCATATTGATTAGTGGGAGAAAGAAACAATAGAGAAACTTTATCAGGTTGGACTTATAGGTTTTATCGAGAAGCTTAATTGGAAAAATGAAAGCATAACCAGGGAATTTATAAACAATTATGCCCAAGACCAAACCATGGTGTGAAACGTAGCTATTCCATTGACTCCAAAATTCATTTCTAAGGCATTAGATTTACCATTGTCAGAAGAACACTATCATAATGGTTTACACTTCAAATAAAAGGCATGGGATTTTTTTTAGAGAAGAACCGGAAGAGAACCTCTAATAAAACCAAGGGAATACTTAGGGAATGGTTCAATGAGCCTTGGGGACAATTGGTTTTAATCATTTAGAAGTTTTTCACATGTGATAGAGGCCATAGTGTGGCGCGTCTATACCATGTCAGATTGGTTTAACACATCTACTGAAGAACTTATCTATGCAAGAAGTTGGATCTTCGTTCAGGATATCATCAAATCAGAATGAAGATTGAAGACATTCTGAAAACAGCATTTAGAACTCATGAGGGTCATTATGAATTTTTGGTCATGCCTTTTCGCCTTACCAATGCACCTTCAACATTTCAAGGTTTGATGAATTCAATTTTCAAACCATTCCTTAGAAAATTTGTGTTGGTATTTTTTGATGATATACTAATCTACAACAAGTCTTGGAAGGATCATGTTGAACATGTTGACAGGGTGCTACAACTATTGGAGGAGAAACAATTATATGCAAAAAGATCCAAATGTTTCTTTGGAGTCGAGGAGGTGGAATATTTGGGTCATATTGTATCTCATGAAGGAGTTAAGGTAGACCCTAGCAAAATTAAAGCCATTAAGGAATGGAAAATCCCCACATCCATAAAGCATCTGCGAGGATTTCTTGGGTTGACAGGGTATTATCGCAAATTTGTTAAGAATTATGGGAGAATAGAAAGACCTCTAACAACATTATTGAAGAAAGATGCATTTTCATGGACTCCGGAAGCAACAAAGGCCTTTGAACATCTTAAAGAGGCAATGTGCCAAGCACCGGTCTTAGCTACACTGAACTTCACAAAAATCTTTATTGTGGAATGTGATGCTTCAGGAAATGGAATTGGTGTTGTTCTAATGCAAGATGAAAGACCCATTGCTTTTGAAAGTCGTCTAATCAAGGGAAAGTTTTTAAGCAAAGCTATTTATGAGAAGGAAATGTTGGCAATACTCCATGCACTTAAGAAATGACGACCCTACCTAATGGGAAGACACTTCAAGGTAAAAACGGATCATGATAGCCTTAAATACTTTTTAGAACAAAGATGATCCTCTGAAGAGCAACAAAAGTGGGTCACAAAGATGTTGGGTTATGACTTTGAAATCATCTACAAAAAAGGGAAGCAAAATGTGGTGGCAGATGCACTCTCAAGAAAGGATGAGGATGTGGAAGCATTCTTGTGTGCCATTTCTATTATCCAACCAGATTGGATAAACGAAGCAAGGGAGGAATGGAAGAATGACGAAGAAGTGTCAGCACTTATTTGAAAGCTACAATAAGATTCTAGTACGTCTGATACATTTAGCTGGAAAAATGATTCGTTATGGTACAAAGATCGCTTATACCTCTGTAAGAATTCCCAGCTAAAACAAAATATTCTTATGGAATTGCACACTTCTCCCTTAGGAGGGCACTCAGGATTTCTAAAAACTTACCACAGGGTTAAGAAGGAATTTTTTTGGGATGGCCTTAAATCATATATTCAAAAGTTTGTGGCGGAATGTTTGGTTTGTCAACAAAATAAAGTGGAAACAATTAAGACACCGGGTCTATTACAACCTTTATCCATTCCAAGCCAATGTTGGGAGGAGGTTTCAATGGATTTTATCACAGGTTTACCCAAGTCTGAGGGAAAAAGTGTCATCATGGTGGTAGTTGACAGACTTACCAAGTATGCACACTTTTGTGCATTATCACATCCATTTAAAGCCAGTACAATTTCTACTGCATTTATGGAAACAATTCAAAAGCTACATGGAAACCCAAAGATTATTGTAAGTGACAGAGATCCCATTTTCACTGGAATTTTTTGACAGAATTATTTTCTTGCTTGGTAATCAGTTAGCTCATAGCTCATCTTATCATCCTCAATCTGATGGGCAAACTGAGATAGTAAACAAATGTTTGGAAGGATATCTTTGTTGCTTTGTATCTGATAAACAGACACAATGGGCCAAATGGTTGCCTCTGGCTGAATGGTGGTATAACACTTCCTTCCATACAGCAACAAAAATGACCCCATTTATGGCACTTTATGGGTATCAACCACCATCCATCACATCATATTTAAGAAAAATTTCTAAGGTTCAGGCAGTGGAACATCACATCGAACATCAACAACAATTCCTCCAACTCTTAAAGGATAACCTCGTGTTGGCACAAAATAGAATGAAACAACAGGCAGATCAACATCGCAGTGAAAGAAGTTTTGATGTAGGTGATTGGGTATTCGTACGGCTACTACCATATAAGAAAATGTCCCTCAAGCAAGCTAAGAAGGATAATAAATTATCACCAAAGTATTATGGTCTGTACAAGGTGTTGCAAAATATTGGTACTATGGCATACAAATTGGAGCTTCCTGCAGCCTCTCGATTGCACCTAGTTTTCCATGTTTCATGTTTAAAGAAGGTTATAGGCGACAAGCTCCCAGTTCAAACAATATTTCCAGAACTTGACGAGGAAGGAAAAATTATATTGGAACTGGAAGCAGTCATAGAAACAAGAACTCGACAGCTACGAAATCGATCAATTTCAAAGTATCTTATCAAGTGGAAGAACTTATCTACTGAAGATTCCACATGGGAGGATGAGAATTTTATGCAGAAGTATCCAGAACTACTCAAGCGTTGAGGACAACACTTTTTTGAAGGCGAGGGGCATGTTGGGTCCCTATAATACTAGTGATTACCCCATTATTATTGTAGTTATACCCCTTATTAATATTGTTGTGCTCCTATTGCCCCCATATTACTATTACTGTGCCCCATAGAATCCCTCTATTGTTATTTTTGTGGCTTTATATTATTATTGTTAGGTTGGCTAGATTATTTTGTGACTCCTTAGACTCCTATATATAGAAAGGAGGTTTTATCATTTGAATCATCCAAGAATTGTTCATTTATGTAATGTAAAGGAGGTTGCACCCTCGAAGAGGCTGAATTTTAAGGTGTTGATCTATCTTTTCTATCTTTTTATTGAGTTGGTTTCATAACAATTCACCTCTCTACCCAAGGACAAGGTCCAGAAAGCAACACAATATTGTCATGGTTGAGAGAGAGGCATCCTTCATATCCACTCCTAGGAGGCATAGGAGAAAAAACCTAGCAGAGACAAGTAGCAAAGACCCTGAGGTACAGATTATAGAGACACCTTCTATAGAGAAATAAGTTGATGACATCATTGAAAGATTGGAAAAAGAAGCATTGGAGAAAGACTCACACTTTGACAATGTTGAGGCCACATCATTTTCCAAGGACACACAAGAATTAGAAAAAGAGCTGCAACTGAGAAAAATTAAAGAATTGACAGATCAATTAGAGATAAGTAGAATCCTAGAGAGGCACTTGAAGAAAGAGAACAAAACATATAAGAAAAACAATGCAAAGCTGGTCAGGGAAAATGAAAAGCTAAATGAGGAAGTAGGAAAACTGAAAACAAAGAATGATCTTCTTTGCAGACAGGCTTTCAGGTGGCTCAAAGACAAAAACTTGTGGAAGAACAAGTATGAGAAACAAAAGGTCAAGGCTACAATCTACAAGGAAGAGCAGTACAAGGGGATAGACTGTCTACTAGAAGAAGCACAATAGGAAGCATTAGGATTAGGTATAGGGTTTACATCAAAGCTCAAAAGGTCCAAGAGAAGGAAGCAAGCATGAAGACATGCTTGTGCATCAGCAAGGGGGAGATGTTGGCCCTCATTTTTTATCCAATTTTTCTTAAGTAAACACACTTAATTTCTATATTATCCATCCATTTGCAATCATATACACCTCATTTTACATATTTTTTCATATTTAGGTATATAAATTTAGTTTTGCAATTTTTAGATGTTTTTATAAAAAATTGATTTTAAGTGCATTTTTGGACAAGATCAAAAATTCCTGTAATGGATTCATCGATTTCATATTTGCAGGACACCTGGGCATGATATGAGCACATTTATAGAAATATTAGGAACCAATATTGAACGAACTCCTATTGGTTCGGTGAAACCAAGCTTAAACATGTCCAATCAAAGCTGGTCAAACAGGACTAGTCATTCAGGAAATCCCTAGGAAATAGGGCAGTTTTATGATTTCATGCGATTTTCCAGATTTTGAGTGATGGGATGGATGAGCTCAACTTGGATAGATGGAATATGGATAGACATAGCTATTAGAGACATTTTGTATTAGTTTGTTTCATATATTTCCATTTATGCCAAAACATTGAAGGCTTATGTACGAAGAATTTGTATAATTTCATATTGAGAATTCTGAATATTTTAAGTTAATTTGAGTAACCTGTTATATCTTCATTTTGTTGTTCAATGGTGTGGATGATTAGCTGAGTTTGAAATAGCTGATAATCTCTTTACGTGTGCAAAGCAAGGGTGGAGCCCCCACACCAAGCTAAGTACATTTCATGGTTAATTTAGCTTGATTTTCATAGACTAGTTTTGCTTCAGATTTGTTTACTTAATTATATGTATTGTTGGGTCCCTATAATACTAGTGATTACCCCATTACTATTGTAGTTATACCCCTTATTTATATTGTTGTGCCCCTATTACCCCCATGTTGTTATTTCTATGCCCATAGAATCCCTCTATTGTTATTTTTGTGGCTTTATATTATTATTGTTAGGTCGGCTGGATTATATTGTGACTCCTTAGACTCCTATATATAGAAAGGAGGTTTTGTCATTTGTATCATCCAAGAATTGTTCATTTATGTAATGTAAAGGAGGTTGCCCCCTCGAAGAGGCTGAATTATAAGGCGTTAATCTATCTTTTATATCTTTTCTTGAGCTGGTTTCATAACATTTGGTATCAGAGCTTTGGATTCTAGGGTTTCGCTGCTCCAAACAGGTCATCGTGGCATTTTCACTATAAAATTTTTCTGTGACGTTTCAAAAGTCACTAACAAAACCCATTTGAGAATAAATCGCGCTGAACCTTGGGTCCGAATTTCAGAGCTTTTAGCGCGACATTTGTGGAGATATGATCTGAGAAAGTTGGTCTTTTTGCAGACTCCTGAATTACATTCAAAACAGGGGACCTGGGGAAAAGCGTCATAACTTTCTCTCTGGGGATCAGATTGAAATTTCGTAAGAAGTTACAGAAAGAGGATGGACTGTAGTTTCTTGTATGCATTTTTCAGATCCATAGGTCGAAACAGTGACTCGTGGCACGTTGTACAAGTTCGCTCTACTGAACTAGTCTATAATCAAGTCACTGTGGGAGATTTCGCATAACTCTTCCTTTGAGAATCCAAATTGGGTCAGACTTGTGGCATTGGAAAGAGGACGCAGAAGGCTAATATAGGTCACAATTTCAGAATTGGAGGATTTGGAATTACAGAGATACATCAAATTCAATATCAGGCTTCTACAAAGTGAAAAAAGGTGTGTAGTTTTTTTTTTTTATTTTTGTGTAAGCTGGGTTTGAAGGAATTCAAAGGGCATAGTAAAGAATTATTATGGGTAACTGATGCCCCGAGGAAAGAAAATGCAAACACCTAGTAAGGAACCTGAAAGCTCTAGCATGACTCATGAAGAAGAGGAAGAAATGCTACATGATATATCAAAATTACAAGAACAAGTGCAACAAATGTCACGCTCACAAAAGCAAACAGAAGCTAAGATAAATGGCGTGGAATCTAAGATAAATGGCATGGAATCTAAGATAAATGGCATGGAATCTAAGATAAAGGGCATGGAAGCTAAGATGGATGATTCAAAGACAGATTTGAAGAGAGACATGGCCGATTTGAAGACAGACATGGCAGATTTGAAGACAGATTTGACAAATTTTCTACAAGAAATACTTACTAATGGTGAAAAGGTTGTAAAGGAAACTCATGATGTGAACAAAAGCAATGTTAATCATGATTCCATAGACTCTAATGTTGGATCGAAGACCACCATTCCAAAAAATCGATATGAGGAAGTTTGATGGCAAGGATCCCGCCACATGGATATTACAGATGGAGCAGTTCTTCGATCTCAATAATGTGCAAAACACACAAAAGGTACGTATGGCAACTGTATATTTGGAACCAAATCAGTTTGTATGGTATCAATGGCTTTGCTCTCAAAATTTATCACTTGGGCAATTTTTACGGAAGAATTGATAGCACATTATGAAGATACAAAAAGCAACACTTTTTTTAGCCAATTGATAAGTCTCAAACAAAAGGGTTCAGTAATGGAGCACATTGAGGAGTTCCAAAAATTGAACATAAGGGTAAAAGATATTCCAGAGGAGCATAGGATTGATGTGTTCATAGGGTCTTTAAAGGATAATATCCAACATGATGTTCGCCTTTGGGAACCTGATTCATTAGAGAAGGCATTCAGGTTAGCAAGAAAAATGGAAAGCAAAATTATGGCAACCAGGAAGCATACCACTCACAACTATAAAGACGGAAGTGTTGTTGCCCCTAGTCTTCCACAACATATAAGGTTGACACCACAACAATTGGAAGAAAAAAGAGCAAAAGGGCTTTGTTACAGTTGTGATAGCAAATACACTAAAGGTCATAAGTGTGCTGAGAAGAAATTATTCTACATAGATTATGAAGAGGAAGAAGAAAAGGAGCAAGAAAGGTCAAAAGAAGAAGATATACTCCAGGAACAAAGCCTAGATGAAGAACAAATAAATCCGACCATATCTTGTAATGCATTGGCGGGAATTACCACTCCTCAAACCATCAAGATAGAAGGACAAATCAAGAAGAAAAAGGTAATAGTGTTGATTGATTCAGGAAGCACCCACAATTTTATTCATTGTAGGTAGCAAAAGAATTGAATTGCTTTCTATATCCAGCACCAGAGTGTCAAGTGATGATTGCAAATGGAGGAACAATAAATTGCTCTGGAAGGTGCCATAATATCAAGCTATCCATGGGAGAATATGTATTGACTAGCCCAATGCTTTCCATTCCAATGGGAGGTGCTGATGTTGTACTAGGAGTCCAATGGCTACAATCCTTGGGTACAATAGCTTTTAATTTTCAAGAACTTTTCATCAAATTTTCTACGGAAGGAAAGGAAGTTGAATTAAGGGGTATTGCAGGGAAACCAGGAAAGATAATCAGCTCTCATGGTATGACAAAGCTTCTAAAAAAGGAGCAAAGAGGTGTAATTGCACAATTATGCTCGCTAGATGTTTCCACATTGGAATCATCTATTTCTCCAGATCTCCAAAAAGTCTGGACAATCATTCCAAGGTATTTGAGACTCCCAAGGGTCTCCCACCTATGCGTGATCATGATCATGCTATTCATCTGATTCCAGGAAGTGTTCCTCCAAACATCAGGCCGTACAGATATCCCTATGTCCAAAAAAGTGAAATTGAACGTATGGTTGCAGAAATGCTAGAGGCTGGTATAATTCAACCAAGTCAAAGTTCTTTCTCTGCTCCAGTAGTATTGGTGCACAAGAAGGATGGATCATGGTGCATGTGTCCGGATTATAGGGAGCTCAACAAGCTCATATTAAAGATAAGTTCCCATTCCTGTCATTGATGAATTACTGGATGAATTGCATGGATCAATTTACTTCACCAAGTTGGATCTTCGTTCAGGATATCATCAAATCAGAATGAAGATTGAAGACATTCGAAAACGACATTTAGAACTCATGAGGGTCATTATGAATTTTTGGTCATGCCTTTTGGCCTTACCAATGCACCTTCAACATTTCAAGGTTTGATGAATTCAATTTTCAAACCATTCCTTAGAAAATTTGTGTTAGTATTTTTTGATGATATACTAATCTACAGCAAGTCTTGGAAGGATCATGTTGAACATGTTGACAAGGTGCTACAACTATTGGAGGAAAACAATTATATGCAAAAAGATCCAAATGTTTCTTTGGAGTCCAGGAGGTGGAATATTTGGGTCATATTGTATCTCATGAAGGAGTTAAGGTAGACCCTAGCAAAATTAAAGCCATTAAGGAATGGAAAATCCCCACATCCATAAAGCATCTGCGAGGATTTCTTGGGTTGACAGGGTATTATCGCAAGTTTGTTAAGAATTATGGGAGAATAGCAGCACCTCTAACAACATTATTGAAGAAAGATGCATTTTCATGGACTCCGGAAGCAACAAAGGCCTTTGAACATCTTAAAGAGGCAATGTGCCAAGCACCGGTCTTAGCTACACCGGACTTCACAAAACCTTTATTGTGGAATGTGATGCTTCAAGAAATGGAATTGGTGCTGTTCTAATGCAAGATGAAAGACCCATTGCTTTTGAAAGTCGTCCAATCAAGGGAAAGTTTTTAAGCAAAGCTATTTATGAGAAGGAAATGTTGGCAATACTCCATGCACTTAAGAAATGGCGACCCTACCTAATGGGAAGACACTTCAAGGTAAAAACGGATCATGATAGCCTTAAATACTTTTTAGAACAAAGATTATCCTCTGAAGAGCAACAAAAGTGGGTCACAAAGATGTTGGGTTATGACTTTGAAATCATCTACAAAAAAGGGAAGCAAAATGTGGTGGCAGATGCACTCTCAAGAAAGGATGAGGATGTGGAAGCATTGTTGTGCGCCATTTCTATTATCCAACCAGATTGGATAAATGAAGCAAGGGAGGAATGGAAGAATGATGAAGAAGTGTGGGCACTTATTCAAAAGCTACAACAAGATTCCAGTACGTCTGATACATTTAGCTGGCAAAATGATTCGTTATGGTACAAAGATCGCTTATACCTCTGTAAGAATTCCCAGCTAAAACAAAAGATTCTTATGGAATTGCACACTTCTCCCTTAGGAGGGCACTCAGGATTTTTAAAAACTTACCACGGTTAAGAAGGAATTTTTTTGGGATGGCCTTAAATCAGATATTCAAAAGTTTGTGCGGAATGTTTGGTTTGCCAACAAAATAAAGTTGAAACAATTAAGACACCGGGTCTATTACAACCTTTATCCATTCCAAGCCAACGTTGGGAGGAGGTTTCAATGGATTTTATCACAGGTTTACCCAAGTCTGAGGGAAAGAGTGTCATCATGGTGGTAGTTGACAGACTTACCAAGTATGCACACTTTTGTGCATTATCACATCCATTTAAAGCCAGTACAGTTTCTACTGCATTTATGGAAACAATTCAAAAGCTACATGGAAACCCAAAGATTATTGTAAGTGACAGAGATCCCATTTTCACTGGAAATTTTTGGACAGAATTATTTTCTTGTCTTGGTACTCAGTTAGCTCATAGCTCATCTTATCATCCTCAATCTGATGGGCAAACTGAGATAGTAAACAAATGTTTGGAAGGATATCTTCGTTGCTTTGTATCTGATAAACATGCACAATGGGTTAAATGGTTGCCTCTGGCTGAATGGTGGTATAACACCTCCTTCCATACAGCAACAAAAATGACCCCATTTATGGCACTTTATGGGTATCAACCACCATCCATCACATCATATTTAAGAGAAAATTCTAAGGTTCAGGCAGTGGAACATCACATCGAACATCAGCAACAAGTCCTCCAACTCTTAAAGGATAACCTTGTGTTGGCACAAACTAGAATGAAACAACAGGCATATCAACATCGCAGTGAAAGAAGTTTTGATGTAGGTGATTGGGTATTCCTACGGCTACAACCATATAAGCAAATGTCCCTAAAGCAAGCTAAGAAGGATAATAAATTATCACCAAAGTATTATGGTCCGTACAAGGTGTTGCAAAAGATTGGTACTATGGCATACAAATTGGAGCTTCCTGCAGCTTCTCGATTGCACCCAGTTTTCCATGTTTCATGTTTAAAGAAGGTTATAGGCGACAAGCTCCCAGTTCAAACAATATTGCCAGAACTTGACGAGGAAGGAAAAATTATATTGGAACCGGAAGCAGTCACAGAAACAAGAACTCGACAGCTACGAAATCGATCAATTTCAGAGTATCTTATCAAGTGGAAGAACTTATCCGCTGAAGATTCCACATGGGATGAGAATTTTATGCAGAAGTATCCAAAACTACTCAAGCGTTGAGGAAAACTTTTTTGAAGGAGAGGGGCATGTTGGGTCCCTATAATACTAGTGATTACCCCATTACTATTGTAGTTATACCCTTATTTATATTGTTGTGCCCTTATTACCCCCATCTTGTTATTTCTGTGCCCCATAGAATCCCTCTATTGTTATTTTTGTGGCTTTATATTATTATTGTTAGGTCAGCTGGATTATATTGTGACTCCTTAGACTCCTATATATAGAAAGGAGGTTTTTTCATTTGTATCATCCAAGAATTGTTCATTTATGTAATGTAAAGGAGGTTGCCCCCTTGAAGAGGCTGAATTCTAAGGCGTTAATCTATCTTTTCTATCTTTTCTTGAGCTAGTTTCATAACATGTATGATGATTTATTATGTTTGTTGATGAATCTTGGTTTACTTATCATCTGTATATGAAGGGAAAATCTAGTTTTCAAGTTGAAACCTCCTTCTATCTAATCAATGAATAGAAACTAAAATTCATCTTTCTTTCTTTCAAGTGATTTTCTCAATTTCCAGTTTTCTAACAATGGCATTAATGATGAATGAATTTGTAATAAAGAAAAACAAGGAACTCCTTAGTTAGGAGCCTCTTATATTATTTGTTTATGCATCTCAAGCTATTGTTCATTAGTGGTTTTTTACTTCTGTTCATGAAGTAGTATTCTAGAAGAAGGACAAATCTGGTTCTCCTAAGTTAGGTGTCACTTCTCCTACTTATTACATAATGAATTAGAAGTTACTTAGTTGAATTTTATATTTGTCATATGCAATTCTAATTAGTTTATAATTCCATTTCCTTCATTTTCCATAACTTATCTTCTAAAGATGATTATATTTGATATCCATACGTTTTGGACATGCTTCTATGTTCTACAAACCTGTATTGATATTTAATACTTGTGTTAATTTACTCAATAAATTGACCCGACAAAGAGATTGGATAGAAAAGCTTCGAAAAGCTTTATGGGCATATTGTAACACATGGAGAAACACAATGAGACATACTCATGATTTTGTTTATGGAAAGCAAGTCTTGTTTCCTATTGAATTCCAAATAAAGACCTTCAAAACAATGGTCAAATTGGGCCTTGATATATCATAAGCCCAAAAAAAATAATGGAACAATTGAATGAACATAATGAGATACGACAAGATGTTATTCACATAACCAATATATTTCAACAACAAAGATCCAGATGGCATGATAATTTTATCAAATAGAGGAAGTTCAAACC